>OX457038.1:68497484-68852484 GCA_949752735.1 Lumbricus terrestris | reverse complement strand
ATGGGCGGGGGCCAAAATTTAGGGTCTTGGAGGAAATAGGGAAAAAATTTCGTCAGGGTCGACTAAAAAAACGGATGACCTTTTTTTAAGTCATCAGCCTCGAATTTTCCAAAAACATACCTTTTCCATCCGCCGAAAAAACTGATGACCTTTTTTTAGTCATAAGAATTCCATAGCTTATAATATTTTACGTTTTAATTTGTAATTTATAATTTTTATTTTTTAGCCTTTCAGCGCTGTACGCACTTGCGTAAGTGCGTACGCCTGCCATCGCCGCTGTAATAGGCTATGGCTATGATAAATAACGGAGACGTCCGACACAAAGAAAGTGAACACAAAGTCACAAAGTCACAAACTTATTAAAATTCTGAGCAGCTTAATTATTACCATCCGGTCGTGCTCTGCATGGAGATAATAATTTAGGTCACCGATGTCGAATTCAATAATAATTGCCTGATAAATATTTTCCGTTTGTTTTTTTTCTATTTCTTTCTTTCTCGCATATGCTATAAGGCCCCTTCGAGCTCTTTACTCAGAGGCGCTCCCGATATACTACAGCGCGGACACTGCATCAGAGTTTCACGCCGAAGCGCATGAGCAATTGCGAGCGAAGGACCTGTCCAAGGAGGTGCCTATACGCAGCGACTTGAGGTGGATTCGAACCATTTCGGTGAAAGAGGCGGCATGACGTCATCGATCGCGCGTCTCTCTGTCTGTCTGTCCCTCCCTTCCTCCCTCCATCTATCCCTCTCTCCCTCTATCCCTTCCCCCACCTCGCCCTCCTGCCTCCCTCCCTCCCTCTCCCTCCCTCTCTCTCTCTCTCTCTCTCTCTCTCTCTCTCTATATATATATATATATATATATATATTATATGCATATATAATTATATACACTATGACGATAAGCACGAATAAATTTTAAATATATAGGCCTACACATATATACATCATATATACTTTATACAATATACAGGGTGGCTCAATAAAAAATGTCCCACCGGATAAAATGCAATATCTTCGCAACCGATTGAAATTTTTCTGCGAAAATTTCCCAATTTGCAGGGGAATGAATTTCCAACAACCCCTGAAAGTTCCACTTAAAACATTTTATGTTTGCAAAAGTTACAACTGTCTAAACTTTCAATTTCGTTTTTTCAAATATCCGCGGAAAAATTATCGTCGTTTGTAGATTTCCATGTTAAATAATATCACTTTTCAATACGACCTCTGTATTCCGTTTTACAGTTTATTGTACAGTATGATGGGAGTGTCCACTCCCTGC
The DNA here is from genome assembly GCA_949752735.1 of Lumbricus terrestris. Classification (NCBI taxonomy): domain Eukaryota; kingdom Metazoa; phylum Annelida; class Clitellata; order Crassiclitellata; family Lumbricidae; genus Lumbricus; species Lumbricus terrestris. The sequence continues at coordinate 68,851,203 of OX457038.1, read as the reverse complement.
TTTAATACGAGTTCGAATTCTTTTTGTGAATGTCAATGTGGGTCTGTGCATTGAGTCCTGTGGCGACTGATCCCACATTATCAGCGAGACTTCTTTCAGCTAGCCAATTTTCTCCAACAGATGTTGTAACATACCTGTGGTCTTCAATGAGTCTGAGTAAGAGAGTTCAACAATAAGTTTGACATTCAGCCTACTGAATGTGATGAAGTTCAGTCTTTCCTTGCAGCCATAACAAAAACTAGCAGATCTGATGCCGAAACCATATTGTGCTTTGCAAACTTGACACTTTCAGCTACCAAGCAAATTTCGTGAACATCGCGCTCTTTTCCGTCATACCAAACGACCACTTCCTGCTTCTCTTCCGACATTTGGCTTACATTACATAAACACGTTTGCAGATAACCTTTATTGTGCTCAGGCTCTACTTTTCTCTGGGCATTTTGCATGATCACGCGATGTCTCAGTCTCTGTTCACGCAACGTCCGAGTTCCAATTTTATCATCGGCAGAAACTTTGCCCATGGCGTTTAGTAACGGCTTCACAAATAGAGATCTTAATTATATAAAATCTCATCAAATACTAACAGCTTGCTTCATAAACAGCTTCTTTACAGCTGTTAGTGAGGTCATATGACATCATACTCTTTTTATGTGTTGTAATTTGCAAAAAAATCTTAAAGAAATCAAATGTATTGGAACATCATTCTGTGGAAATTTGAAAAAATGGAAAAACGTTTTTACACGGCTGTAACTTCTGAAGTAATGAAAATTCATTATTGAGATTTTCAGAGATTGTTGCAAAATCTTTCCTCTATAAATCCTGCTATTTTCATGAAATAATCTCGATTGGTTGCGGAGAAATTGCATTTTTGCTGGTGGGACATTTTTTATTGAGCCACCCTGTACATATATATTATTTATCATAATTTATTACTTATTATAATATGGAATAAATAATAAATTATGTCAAATGATAAATATATGAAGCATAAATGAAGTAGTTCACTTTGTTTATAAAATTATTTTATATATATATATATATATATTTAGACGACAGACAGACAGAAAGACAGACAGAACCAGTTTACGAAGTGCAGAATGTTGTTGACCGCCCTTATACTCTGCGTCTCACGTGTCTCTCGTTAAATTCTCGTTCAATTCTCGTTCTTCCGATTCCAGATTTAGCGCCGTCTGTTCGAGAGTCGTCTGCTCTTCGATTCCTCGAAAACATGAATCAGTGACGTCACCCGGTCTCCATTCATGTCGCAAACGCTAGATATAGCTCTACACAGTGCCTCGTGGGCATGCACACTCCCCCCACAGCTTCATCTGTTGACCCAGCCCCCTCTCCATCTCCTCCTCCTCTCTTCCGCTCCATTCATCCCTCTCTATTCATCCCTCTCCATCTCTTTATCCTCTCCGCCTGGATTCGCGGTTATTCGTGTACGCCAGAGGGCCCTTCACAGTGGGATGCGGTGACTAAACGGCACCGAGTGCAATAGGAATCAGTTCAAACTGACCAATGACTTTCACTTGAACGCAATTGAACTTATAAAGGAAACTCTCTGTTTAAATTGCCTGAAATATTCAGCGTCTATGGACGAAAATTGTATGACCATAAGACAATATTTTACATCTTTCTAGGCCTAGGCCTGTGCATAATTATATCACTAAAACCTGTTTAAATGATGTTTTGCCACTTTTTGGCCTTGAAACGCAAATTCAATAGTCGTAAGCCTAATCATTGCATGCACAGCATCAAAATGCGCCTCCGACATGAAATACCAGATTCCGATACCTTATCAAACCCAACACGAAACCTACTCCGTACTAAGCCCCGTGCGTATTGTCTATCTGCCGGAGCGTCGCGTCGGCGCAATTCGACGAGATTTCAGACGAGATATCTGACGTCGGTCGACGTCGTTTAAGTCCTAATAAACGAAGAAGGGAGGCAGGGAGTGAGAGGCGGTGGTCAACAGCAGAACGGCTGAATGCTGCCGGAATTACGTCCTAAAAGCTCAGCTTCGAGGGTGGGCGTAGGGGTGGGCGAACACTTGCGCCTGACGGGTACTCGTTGATTGGAAATCGATTACCGTGCATTACGGTGACACCGACCCTTCGAGCGATCGCTATAAATAGACAGATGACCGTCACAAACCAACCATCCATCTATTCAACCATTAAGCCAGAAAGCCAGCGCTATTTGAAATACGGTGCAGTCCTGTGGCTCGCGGACAAATTCGCTATCGTCGTCGACGTCGTCGTCGCATCCCGTCACCACCGTCTGCTTCCGGTTGACGTTTTCGACATTCGTTCGCTGAGAGTGATTCCGATTTCGTTTCCAGCGCGACTGCACAGTTCCAAAGCTGTTCCTGGAAATTACTACGTTCCATAGAAAGAACGAAAATTAAGTTTTCAGGTAAACTTGACTCATTCTTTGTATCTCACTGTAACGTTTGCTTTATAATGTGAACTTTCATCTAAGCATTTTCTTTTCCATTTACGATTTTTATAAAGCACATCTCGCAGTACAACCTAATCCAGTGCGAAGAAACACTCGAAAAGACAGACAACTGGCAGATCTTCCCATCACCGACAGTGTATGATAATATATTATGGTCAGTGAACTCGTAATAACATATAGCATGCTACGCAGTGCATTTGGATAAGAAATGTCTTTAGAAAGATTTGTCTACATGTAGTCATGTATGGTATTTTATCGTCGCTCTCTCTCAGTTGGCGGTCCACCGTGTTAAACAATGCACTCTCGAGCTTTTAGATTTATCACAAATCTTAACACCAATAACTCTTTGTTGCAGTTAGTAATCAGATGTATAATTCAGAAGATGAGTTCCTGCTAGTTCAAATAATTAAATACAATGAAAACAACAGCGACAACAGAAACGATAATAGCAGGAACAGCAGCAGCAGCAATGACAACAATAGCATCAATGATAATAATAATAGGCCTAGATGTGAAATACAGACCACTCATTGGGAACCTGATTTCGTTCCTCTGGTCCACGATGACTTTTGTCCCATCAATAGCAGTCTGGTATTGCATTCATTTCTCATCTTGGATGCAATCTTGATCTCTTTTTTTGCAGGCTGTCTGTTCTGTTTGTAATTAAGAGTTATGTCTTCTGTCACCAGTCTTGCGTTCTCGTAAATTGCATAACAGTTACTGTAGGCCTACACTGTAACCGGTTGCGGTCTTGTCACCGGATGATATCAATAAAGAAATAATAATAGTAATAATAATAATAATAATTATTATTATTATTATTATTATTTATTTATTTTTCGCCCGAAGTATTTATGATCCCTCCGGCTTTAAAAACATTTATAAAAGCTTCTTTATTATTATTATTATTATTATTATTATTATTATTATTATTATTATTATTATTATTATTATTATTATTATTATTATTATTATTATTATTATTATTTACTACTATTATTACTCGAATCTCCGAAGACCCGAGAGAAACTATAATCACCTATTCCAGGGGTTCTCAAACTGTGGTACGCGTACCCCTAAGGGTACGCCAGGCGCCGGTAAGGGGTACGCAAAAATTCCAGAGATGTAAATTTTCTTTGAGTTTATGGTCTTCGTGCCCATCTTTCTTTGTTTAGCAATGATTTTTAACTTTGCAAAGTAGCAACATCGTCATTTCTTTCTTTCACAACATATAGCCTAATTAGATTCGCATATTACAGAGTGCATGCTATAGAAACAAACAATGTATAAATAGTTGAAAGCACCAAAGCCAAAAATTCTCAGCCTATAGAGCTCAAATAGCGAAGCTGAATTGGCCTACGGATTAATTTCTGATCGAGCTTTAAATTTTGTGATTCCTTTCAGCACGTCATCTGGGTGAAACTGGTTTTAAAACTATTCTTGCTATCAAAAACAAACATGGGGTAAATTTGCGTTTGAAATTGACAAATATTATACCAGATATTTTATATCTTTGCCAGTCTAAACAAGCCCACAGCACTATAGGTTGGCTTTTTTACAGGGGTTATAGACCAATTTTCCCTTTTAAATTTGCTGATAAGATTATATGATTCAAACTAAGTTTTGCTCCATATAATTATATACGACTCTAATAAACGATGTCACCAATGGACTTTTAGATGTCTCTGCAAGGGGACCTCGCAATGGCATTTTGTTTCTGATCTGACATTGCTGGAGGTACGCCATCATTAGATTTTTCACTTGGGGGTACAATAAAAATAAAGTTTGAGAACCCCTGACCTATTCCATCGGTTTTCATGCATACATGCATACATCTACATAACATTACTGCATGTCGTATCGACTCAATTCCGCAACTGCTCGTACTTGACAGTGCCAGTCTCAAGTGTGGATAGAGGAGGAGGGCGGCGCCACTCATCATTGATGTGACGCAGATAGTGTCGTTAAGCAGCAACTAGCAAGGCATTTGGCTGCTCGTGAGAACTTTGCAATGGTCAACAACATAACAGTCTGGTTTATATATTATAATGACTGAACCAAAGTCCCAATATATACAACGGATTGTGATTTTCCATGTTTACGCCTATACACGAGAAGCGAGATTTGCGTTTCTATGGATACACCAGCGCTGCATAAATGAGAAGTCTTTAAAAGTCGCTACGCACAACTTTCAGATACATAGGCTACATACAAAACTTGCATAAGTAAAAAGCCTATAGCTATACAATAGCCCTACATACATTGATATATACCTAGTCTAAAGCAGGGCTTAAAGTGTGCCTGGACGGTCATGGACGGTGTCCATACACTTGTCTTAAAATCTGAACGCCGTCCAGCCACTTATTGGCCAGCACAGACTGGAAAGGTAAGGGGCGTCCAGGCACTTCTTATGGAGTGATAAGGGGCGTCCATGCACTTATCTTTACACACTTTAGACACTGGTCTAAAAGAAACAAACTGATTGATACCTAGTCTGTATGCATTATAATACGTAGATGAATATATGCACATACTTTATAATAATTTACAATTATACATAGTTTTATTATTTATTGTTTTGTATTGTAAATGACCATTTATAAAGTGCTTCTCTCAGCAAAAGTTTCAGCATCGCTCCCGTTGCGATCTACCTCGAGAGTAAAGGACTTAATAATATTATTGAGGCGAGCGAAAGATGAGGAACGACCACCGGATAGAAAAGCGGAACGAACTGATGGTGAAATCCCATTACATAATAGAGAGGGACAAAGAATCCGGAATCCTGGATTGAGCCATGGCAGTCCTGACCTACACGTAGGCCTATGCATGTACGCCAGCATCGCCTGCAATGCATGGCACATGCAAGCATGCTTAATGCTTATGCAAAATAATGTATTGCGTTGTTTGGTGGGTGGTCCGATTTGTTTGAGTCTGTTGAGCGATAAGAGACTTGACCATGTCCCAGAGATGTTTCACTTCGCTCAAACGTTCCGTACAGCGAATGCTATAGAAAGTATTCTCACATAACCGAAATTGTTATTGTTTTCAGCATCACGCAAACATAACATAGCGTATATATGCAAATAACTATGATTATATCTAGGCCTATTGATCGGCAAAAAGCAAAGGAAGCCGGTTATGCCAGATATACGGCAGGTCTAATGTTTGAAAAGCTTTACTATGTAATCTACAGTTAACTAAATCTTAAACATTTACCAAAATGGATGCCTAGACGCGCCTGTATCGAGCACAACATAATTACGAACACACCCCTGCAGTCAAGGCCGTAGCTAGGGGGGTGCTTTGGGTGTTTGAACACCCCCCGAAATGGAAAATGTGAAAAATAATATAATGCATTTACGAGCACATAATGTAAAAACTATGAAATAAAGCCACGAAAACACCCCCCCCAAATTTTCCAGGTGACTAAAAAGGGTCATCTGTTTTTTAGGAAGGGAAATTGGTGAGTGAAACACCCCCCGAAATCAAATCCTGGCTACGGCCTTGCCTGCAGTTATACATATATAGGACAGAAGCCTAAATTGCAAAGGAAGTATGGTGGGATTCAGGAATCCAGAGCCAATAAATGGCCACTGAGCTTTCTTTTGAACATTAAATGGAAGGAAAACCCCGAAGATAGATTACTTCAGGTCCCAGGGTCAGCACCTTTGATTGAGAATTTTCTTGTGTGTCAGTTCTGGTGGCAATAATTATTTGTAATTTGAGTTTGACCGAACATTGCATTGATTTGATTGATACGTCATGCTAAAGAGATCAGTAAAATTTTGTTCCGGGCAACAGATTATGCATATAGGCCTATATAAAAACAGAAATTCAGAGGTTTGCTAAATTCTAATCTAGGCTACGCTATACTACAGAGCGCAAATGCTCAATTTCTGCAGCATGACTTGAGAACACTGCAGGGAGCCCGGGTTATCTACATGTATATAAATAAAGAGAAGATTATGTCTGTTTGACCGGGATGCATTTCCACAGTTTTTGAGTTTTTCACTCCAAACCTTCACTACTGTGTAGGTCTCAGCATGAGACACCCCAACGAGGGGTTGGCGATTCTCTACCACCATGGGGGGCCAGGGTGGTTCGAAACCCCCATTTTTTTCGCTAAAACAGCAATTGATCTGAAAATTTGTACCCAGCAGGGTCATCAGAAACACCCGTTGGTAGGGTTGGCGAATCTCTACCACCACGGGGGCCTGCAGGATGGGGCGAAAACTCAAATTTTCGCTAAACATTTCCATTTCCTTGCCATAGTTTTACAGTTAGACAGATTTTTACACGGGCCACCTCGCCTCCACCAAGCACACACCTCGGCCCGCAGGGGCAGGGTTGGGCAGGGGTGGGGCAGGGATGGGGTGGGAGTGGAGTGTGGGCGGTGGGGGAGAATTTTTTCCCAAAAACCCTAATTTCACGGGTGGCGTACCGGTGGAGGTCGGAGTGTGGTTGGGTGTGTGGGGTGGGGTGGGGTGGGGTGGGGTGGGGTGGGGTGGGGTGGGGTGGGGTAGGGTAGGGTAGGGTGGAGGGGTAGGGTTGAGGTGTGGGAGGAGAATTGGGGGTGAGGGTGGGGTGGGGTGGGGCGGAAGGTGGGAGGGAAATTTCATAGGTGGCGTACCGGTGGTGGTCGGAGTGTGGTGGGGTGTTGTGGGTGGGGTGGGGGGATGGGGTGGTGTGTGGTGTGGTGGGGTTGTGGTCGTGAGCGGGTCGAATCCTAGATTTCCCGGGCTACGCCGGGTAGGCTACCCCAGCTAGTTCGAAATAATTCTCTCTCTCTCTCTCTCTCTCTCTCTCTCTCTCTCTCTATATATATATATATATATATATATAGGCCTATATAATCATAATTATATACATATATATATATAATTACTTATCGATTTTTATCATCAGCAGATCACGACCAATTTAATTGGTGAAGCATGTAGTGTATGAGTTGTTGATGGTATAGCTCTTCTTTTCTCGGTCCAGTTATAAGGCCAGCCCACTCTCATCCCTTCACTGCTGGGCGCATTTGTCTGCCTGTCTCTTTCTCTGTATTTGAGTCGGTCGCTTTATTTGCATTATCTGTCACTTTCTCTCTCTCTCTGTGTGTGTGTGTGTGTGTGTGTGTGTGTGTGTGTGTGTGTGTGTGTGTGTCGCTTTATCTCTCACGTTGCTCCGCAATGTAGGTCTACACTCTACCCTACACTACCGCCTACACACCATACTGCACTGCACATGCACATTATATTATGGGCCTATATACGAGCGTGGGGTACATGTATTTACCAACGTAATCATACATAGATTTTCGATAAATAATTTGGGCAATTTAGTCAATATATAGTCCGTCAGCCTCAATTTCTGTTGGTCCACATCAAAGAATCAATGCAATGACGTCAATTACGCTACGCAATTCCATCGATTTGACCATTGATGCAATACTCAAACGCATTTCATGACTTGAAAATTATGTATAAAAAGCAAAGTCGAGAGACAGAGAGCACACAGTCAGTTGGCATTTCTCTTCGAGTCAAACAGTCTAGATCAGCACAACCACCACAGCGAACTATACTGCATAATGGGGTTCGATTCAGAGCTGCGTCAGCTGCGGGAGGTATGTATAAGTACTAGTAAATATAGAATTTAATGGGTTGATGGGCCTATTGTTTATTGCTATTTAAATATATCTTTTACGCTAACACTTCTTTGACGAGGTCACCACAGTTCATTATTTTGATATAATTATTGCCAAGAAGGTATACGCTACCGGTCTATGTGTTGTTGACAGAAGCTGTCATTCATTCACCAATCACTAGCTCTGTATATACCTGAACTTCACCTCCTGTCAGCTTTTGCTTGTTGGAAATTTCCATTTTTCTGCGCTGCATCTCAAACGATCACAAGCTTGACAAACTCACCGACCTTTCTAAATGGCGTTAGGCTTAGGTGGTAGGCCCTAATATGGCTAATCCGCTAATGTTATTGTTTTTAAAATTTCAGGCAAATGCTAAAAGTTTTGACCGAATAATGACACTTCTTGTTGGGGTATAGGCCTATTCTTCGTAGGGACACCCGGACCCCGTGTATGTATGACCTCCATGAGACCATGCGTTGCTAGCAGTATTAGGCGTCATTGGCGCCAGTGCCTAAAGTGTGGGAAAAAGAAGTGCCTGGACGCCCCTTACCTTTCTATAGTCTGTGCTCGCCAATAAGTGGCTGGACGGTGTTCAGATTTTAAAACAAGTGCATGGACGCCGTCCATGACGGTCCAGGCACACTTTATTAAGCCCTGATTGGCGCTATAAAAGTTTTAAGATTTTGCAAGATTCTGCCTATAGGCTCTATAATACACACAATGACACTCAAAAGCGCAAACGCAAAGCGCATTCTTTTACAAGCTTTTTCTTCGACAATTGTTTGTGACTCCAGACATTATAATTGCTTAATTTGCCACGAATCGCCACCAGGGCTTTTTTAACGCAGAGCCGTTTTAAGGCACAGGCCCGCGAGGCCCGGGCCTAGGGCCCCGCGCAACAGGGGGGCCCCGCGGCGACCCAAAATGCTACATTGCATAACAAATTAGCAACATGTTATACGAACTTTAACGTGTGCTAAGCTTAAATTTATTTTACACAGTACACTTGTAATACAAAGATTGCTGTGCTCTAGCTGTGTATAGGCCTATTATGTTCTTCTATCAATATTAATAAACGTAACAAAATGACACACATGCCCATAGAAGGCATGAATAGAGTACCGGCACTCTATATCTGAGACTGAGAGTTTGAGACGGGAACCGGGTTACGTTCAGTGTTTAATCTAAGCATCTCCCAGTGTGGAAGGAACTTCACCCAGAAATGACTACCCAAAACATTTGACCAAATTAGAAGTTTGAATTGCTGCTTACACTATTGTATAATACACGAACTCTAGTAATATACCGTGATATTATTTACTATTGTATGATATTATGATGATAAAATCTATTAATGTAATAATATGATACAATCATCTTACAATGAGTATAATTTACTGTTAATATTTGTACAAGTACTATTTTTGTAAAACCAATTTTCGACTTTTTAGTGCTACCTTTCAAATTTAAAACTGTCGAAATTTAAAAAGGTTTTGTTACTTGAACACTTAGTAAAACAGCATCATTAGGCATACTACATGACTTCCAGATTTTGGCGGTTCTTCCTTGGTTTGTGTAACATTTGTGGCAATTCCGAGAACTGTAGGCCTATCCTCCATGGTCAACAGTACAAGCCTTTTTAGCAACGCGCGGGAATAAGCCAATTCCAATGCAAGAAAGTAGGTCTTATATAATTATAGCCTAGATCTGTCTGCAGTTATTCGTTAGGCTACTAGGCCTATTATGCTGTTGGCCTAATGGTCCAGAAGCAGCAGAACTGAGTTGCTAAATTTGATACGTCAAGAAATTATGATTGTAATAATAATTATATTAATTTTATTGAAACTTTCAACCACTCTTGTAATCAGCACTGAAATAATAATCTGTAATTTTGCTTAGATCCCAGCTTACAATGCTGCATGTGGCCTTTCATTACAATGTGGAAACTGAATAAGGAATTATTATAATTGCAAGAACAATCATAGAAGTCTTAGACTAGGCATGTCAGCACTGCGAATGTTGAGCAATTTTGTAAAGATGGCAGCTTAAAATGCAATGTGAAAATTCAACAATTTCTGACTTCATGGAGGGACACATTCGGACATTCCTTTCCCATAGCCCTCCCGTCTCGGCGCTACACGTCTCGAGCAATCGACCGACAAAAATGTGTGTGTAAATACTTGTTCTCCGTCCCCGGAAACCTTGATTTGGCTAGAGTAGATTAGACTCGTGGATATGTTTAGGATTAGGGTTTGTGCCTAGGGCCCCAAAACTCCTTAAAACGGCCCTGTTTTAACGTGCAGCTGTACACAAAATATGCAAATCGATGTGTGCAGTTGTAGAATCACTTCTGTAGGCCCCTACAGTTAAAACTAGCAAAAAGGTCATTGTCCTGCGATCGGAAGTAATTACCATGTAGGATGTGAAAGGAAAGAATGGGTTGTGCAGTTCTAAAAATTCCTTAAAAAATAGCCCTGATCGCCACAATTTTTTATAGGTGCTGATTGCTATTAATTTCCTAATTAATTCCAATCGGTTTTTTTGCACCTTTGGCAAAGACTTCATTGTTTTTCGTCGTATTCACCCTCTCCTACGCTTTTATTTTTTACCAATGCCTTTTTTAAAATTTAGACCATGGTCTAGGACTCTAGAGTCTAGACTCTATACTTTGTCTATACTTAGCCTGTAGCCATCAATGGCACGCGCGTCATTGGCGATCTACATTACCGTCCAAAGTCAATACAAGATGACAGACGACCCATAGGATGCTATAGATTCTGATGCAAGACTTTCGAGTGGGCTGCGTCGATCTGTTTGCCTACGATGATAATTGCCGCTTATTTGACAATAATTATTAAGTGACACTTGTCGTCTGCTGTCGATCTATTTCCGGCTTTTGCCAATGACGTCATCTGTTAGCTTCAAGCCAATTGCGTCAGACACACATTGATTGAAGCAGATCCATGGAAACCAATCGAAACGTCTTGCATTAGGATCTATGGTGAAATTAGTGATCCTACGCCGCCCACCTTCCGACAACTGTGCTGAAAGATTTTAGGAGTTTGTTCCGGGCGCCGTGTTTAATTTACATTGATTAGAATCTGATGAGTAGTAAGCTATTGGCCTATGTAGCCCATAATATACATATATTTATATGTCTGCTTTTAAAAATGATGTGTAGCCTATTTTTTCTAAATGAAATTAATGCTTGCAGGAAAATTGGCTTGACTTCTTGCATTAGTAGCCGTACGTATACCTAGGCTATATAATGGTTAGTACCATAATTATGTCCAGAAGTCGACTTCAAGTCAGAAGTCAGTTGCTTTTCTGCCAAGTCGGGTCAAGTCGTTTTGACGCCGAAAAATTGACTTCAAGTCGACCTCAATTAAGTCACTTTATGGTCAAGTGGGGTCAGATTAGCTGACCAAAGTCACTCCAAGGTCTGCTGCTAATGCGACGTTAGGCCTATAGCCATACGTAGGGACATAATGCAGCCATACGTACGTAGGGACATAATGCAGCCATAGCAGATCAGCTGAACAACAGCGCTCTGTGAAGTCAAGTCCAACGAAAGAGCTAGGATATGTTGCTTGATCGAGATTTAAATCTGTAAAATAAGCCAGCACTATACCCATTATAAGGCAAACGGTTGTCTCTTACGTTGTCTCGTCACCCAAATCACCTCTTGGATGACCTCAAATCTCCTCTGCCTTAACCCCTCCAAGACAGAATTTATACTAATTGGCCTCAGAGAGCAACTCAAGAAAATTCCTGATCCCTCTATTTCCTTCAACAATGACTCTTCTTCCAACCACACTTTCTCCGCAAATTCTCCTGTCCGAAACCTAGGTGTAATCTTTGACCAGCATCTTAGCTTCTCCGACCACATAACCCAACTTTCCCGCACTTGTTTCATGCACATACGAGATCTCCGCAGAATCCGACCTATGCTTGACTTTAAAACTGCATCCACAATAGCCACATCCATAGTTCATGCGAAACTTGATTACTGCAACTCTCTCTTCCTAAACATTGATATAACCCAAATTAACCGCCTCCAAGCTATCCAGAATGCCCTCGCCCGTGCAGTGACGAAAACCCCCAAACGTCACCACATCACTCCTGTCCTGAAATCACTTCACTGGCTCAAAATATCTGAACGCATCGAATACAAAGTCCTCTCACTCACTTACAATACACTTCAATCATCCCAGCCGTTCTACCTTCGTCAGTTGTTCACCATCCAGCCACCTCGTTCAACACGCTCCTCATCCTCCATTACACTGCTTCGCCCTCCCATCACTTCATCACTGAAATTCGCAAACCGCTCCATAGCCATTGCCGTTCCACCTCTCTGGAACAAACTTCCGCCAGCACTTCGGCAAACTTCCGACCCATCATACGAACTCACCAAAACTCCACCTCTCGCTATCTCCCCACAGGTCTTTCACTCAAAACTGAAAACATTGCTCTTTCAAAAATCCTATCCTGATTCTTCTTCTCCTTACATCCCCCGCCACTTCAACTCTAAACATCACCCACCTTAGCCGTCCATCTATCTGCCTGCCTGACTCTCCGGACTTGACCCGCTGCCTATCGATTTTGTTTTGATTGAGCGCCTGTGAATAAGCTGGTTCCCGCGACTTGGCTTTTGTGGGCGCTGTAGAAGTTTCGAGATTACGATTACGATTACGATTACACAGCGGCGCATATGGAATGTAGAATGTAGGCCTAGGTTTCGCTCCAACCATTGAAGCTAACAGTTACTCGGTCATGCATTTCTCAGTAAGAGAAAGGGATAAGACTAGGCTACTTAGCCTATAGGTAGCACCGTAGCTAATAATATAATTTAGGAATATAGATGGCCCAGGTAGCATCGCCGACAGCGCCGAAGTGTTATAACCAAAGACTATAATTATAAGTAAAACACCATAGGCAACGCAACGACCTTATAAAATGTATTGCAGACCGTCTGTTCTGTTAGTATTTAGGCTGTGTATGTATATTCGCTTAATTCAATAAACAACTGACAGAACGCTGTAGGTTTACATTAGTTAAGTTTAATATTAAACTAGCTGCACATATATAACTTGTACATATAAAGCGCAGTGCGTTTGCAGGCGTTAATTTAAAAAAAATATTATTATTTTATAAATGTATAATTTATGGCCCTATGCATTCGAAATTTTTTTGGCAATCGTGCAAAGCAAGGAGCTTAATTATTGTTGCATCGCCCTAGATCGACAATTTCCGTAACTGTCCACAACCGCATGCTTAGATCATCGTATCGACTGGTATTGATGACGTATTTGAATGTGGAATCTGTCACCTGATGATATTTACTCTCATTTCAATCGCAACCACCTTTCGAAGGAAACCTGAACCTTGACCTCGGCCGAAGCGTGCTTCAAGTTTTAACAGCTGTGGAATTTGACGGAGATGATATTCAGTTAGAAATCGATACGGACAGCTCAAAAAGAAACTATCCGGTGTTCCGGTGGTGTCCGATTTTAACTATTGAGTATACTACATGAGTATTTTTTAATGAGTTAATTATTGTGCGGCGTGAGGAGTACCGTAGAAAATGGCCTGCGTTGCTCGTGGCGGGGGAAAGTAGTGATGTCAACGAACATTCATTGCTGGATTTCATGCCGAGCGTTGCAAAAGAAATCAGAATAAATTCATGCTGATCTCAGCTTAAACGTTTTGTCGATAACGGGGTAATTGACGTACACGTGTGATACACCAACTTTACCAGCAGCAGCACTACCGGGGTAATGTTAGTCAATTCTGATCACGTCATTGTTGCTCATTTATGGCTTTACGCCCAAAATTATTGACGCATTTAAAAATAATTGCGCTTTAATCCTGCAACTGAAAAGTAAAGAATACCTATGGTGATTAATTGATCCAGTGAAAGCAGACTAGCTATAACAGGTGACAATATCATTTGAACTGATTAAAAAGTGGGTATACATTTACTATCGGGGGGAGTGATTAATCGCTTGAAACGTAATTTTAACTAACGCATAATTATCGCCAGTAGTTATGGTCTTATTGCATTTATTTGCCATGTTTTTTACTTCAAACCTTTTATTCGACTTTATGGTCTATGTTTTTCTCTTTAACAATATTATATTGTGGGATGAAACAGCTATGACAGTAATTATTTGAATTAATTTGAAATTCTAAAGTAATAATTTACCCAGGTCACATTCCATTGAAGATTACCAATGACAATATTAGCTGAGCGGCAAATCGAATAGAGTCTACTTGCCTCTATATTTCATGTTCAAGTTTAACCTATAGATGTAAAAGTTTTGTGGGGCGCGGTGGTGTAGTGGTGGCGTCGTTGCCTTGAAGCCGGAAGGTTCGAGGTTCGAATCCACCTCGCCGCGTAAGGACCTTGGGCAAGTTCTTCACTCACAATTGCTCAGCGCTTCGGCGTGAAACTTCGATGCAGTGTCCGCTCTGCATTCGGGAGCGCCTCTGAGTAGAGAGAGAGCTTGAAGGGGCGCTATAACAAGTGCACATACAAACAAAAGAACACATAAGTAACAATCAGTAATACACAACGGCTTGATCTAATCTAATTGCATGATTCAATCATATCTTATCTTATCTGACCATTTATAAAGCGCTTCTCGCAGCAAGAACCTTTCAGAAGCGCTCCCAGTGCGTTCAGCCCCAAGAAAAAGGCAAGTTTTTAGACGAGAGAAAGACGAGGATACACTACCAGAAAAGATGGTAGAGCGAACTGATGCGGGAAGCCGATTCCATAGGAGGGACCGATGCAGGCAAATGATCTGGATTGAGCCATGGCGGTCCTGACTCGAGGGTCAAAGAGGTCAAGCCGATCAGAGGACCTAAGAGGACGCAGCGAGATCAATCAATCAATCAAATCAAATCAAATCCGTTTATTCATAGAGATCAATGCATGAGAAAAAACAATTGACAATAAAACGCACTGACGAGAGAAAAGAGTAAACACAAAGTAAGTTATAAACAAAGTATCAGCAGTTATAGAATTAAATGATCCCTGTGAAAGGGAGACCTAGAAAGGGAATGACCCCGCTAGCCTAGGCACCCACTAACAGGAAAAAAGAAAGAAAATTATCATGACAGCTGAGGATGAAAATTATTATTAAGCAAAATAAAGAAAAGAAAACAGAAAGAGACAGAAAGAGAAGAAGACAAATAGTAATTAATTCAAAGTAGGACTTTCATCAAAGACAGAGATGAGGAAGTGATGCAATAGGGACACAGCATAAAATATAGAGTGGGAGTATAAGTGGTATATAAATTGAAAATGCCAAGCTATGATGATCAGACTAGGAAGATCAAAGTGGTGACATATATAACATGGTAAAACAAGAACCATTAATTAACAATAAGATATTTTTTAAAGTTTTTTTTAAAAAGGCCAATGGATTGAGAAGAGAGTAAGTAGGCCGGGAGTTCATTCCATAATTTAGGACCCAGATATTTAATAGATAATTGTTTGATTTTTAAGCGCGCATACTCACTACGGTAACATTTAGCATATCTGGTGGCATGGTTATGAATTTTGGAGCCAACAGTGAAGTAGCTTGAGAAGGAATTTGGCAATAAATTATGATGAAAGCGAAACATAAACAGGCCAATTTGGAATTTATTTATGTTCGGGAGAGAAAGTAACATATGGTTTAAATACAGGGGGGCAGTAGAGGTCCTCCAGTGTACACCACAGATAATTCTTACAGCCCGTTTGTGTAGAGTGATCAGAGGTTTGAGTCGAGAGGAATAATTGGAACCCCAGGAAATATTACAATAGGACAAATAAGGGTAAATGAGTGAATAGTAGAGATCAATAAGGATTTTATTGGGGATGCAGTGTTTAATTCTAAGTAAGACCCCAATATTTTTGGCAATTTTTTTAGAAATGGTTGAAATATGATCACACCAAGTAAGATGCTCATCTATAATGACACCCAGAAATTTAGTAGACTTCGTTTGGGCGATTGGAATATTGTTAATTAAAAGAGATTTATTCATATCTAAGACATATTTATTTTTTATATTAAATAACATAAAATTAGTTTTGTCGAGATTAAGGGATAATCTATTGGTTTTGAACCATTCACCTATTAAATTGAGTTCATTATTTGCAATATTAAATAGGCAATCAAGAGAGTGGTGTGAAAGGAAAACATTAGTATCATCAGCAAATAAAATAAATTTGAATATAGAAGAGGACATAGATAAATCATTAATATATAATAGAAAAAGAAGTGGTCCCAGAATTGACCCCTGGGGAACACCACATAAAACATTCAATGCCAGTGATTTATGTCCATTAAAGCAAACATGTTGGGTTCTATCACTTAGATAATCCAAAAACCAATCATTACTAATCCCACGAAACCCGTAGTATTCAAGTTTTTTTACCAATATTTTATGATCTACCGTATCGAACGCCTTTGAGAGATCAAAAAAGATTCCCAAAGAGGTTTTTTTTTCATCCATAGAATCAATAATATTACATTGCAGGTCAAGCAAGGCCATATAAGTAGAGAGGTTGCGTTGAAAGCCATACTGGGTAGAAGATAAGAGTTTAAATTTATTAAGGTAATCGATTACCCTGTTAGACATAAGTTTTTCAAATATTTTAGAAAAGAAAGAAAGTACAGAAATTGGACGATAGTTGCTAATCAGCTTCTTATCACCATTTTTAAAGATAGGAGAAATTTTAGCAGATTTAAGTTCAGTTGGAACTAAGCCAGTAGAGAAGGAGGCATTAATTATAGTATTAAGGGGTGTAGCAATAGCATATATCGAGGATTTAGCAACCAAAGGGCTGATGTCATCCGGGCTAGATAAAGAAGATCTTAGCAAATTAGAGACTTGGATAATCTCCAGTTCAGAGGCTGGAGCAATGCCAAAGGAACACATGGGAGGAGGGGGCATGAAATGTTCAAAAGGGGTAGAGGCTTTAGGGATATTAGCTGCTAGTGAAGTGCCAATTGTAGTGAAATAACTGTTAAAGGTATTTGCAATGAGGGTTGGGTCCTGTTCCAGGCCAGATCCAATTAGAAAAGAGGTGGGAAGACATGATTCTTCATTGGTGTTAAGAATCTGCTTAATTACTTTCCAAGTTAAATTTAAGTTATTGCCACATTGGATAAAGCAATCAGAGTAGTAACGCGCTTCACATTCTTTTCTAACGGACTTAAATTTGTTACGATATTGAGTAAATAATTGTTTGTTCAATATGGTGGGGTTCAGCAAATATTGTTTATGGAGACGCGCCTTTTTCCTGCAAGAATTAAGAAGAGATTTAGTCATCCAAGGTTGCTTTAAACTATTTCGACCCTTATTTTTAACAGATATCAACGGAAAAGCTTTATCATATAATATTTTATATTTTTGAAAGAAGGCAGTATAAGCTTGGTTAGGACCATTAGTTGAACAAATATTACCTACAAAGTCCCAATCTGTTAGACTAAGAGAGTTAAGAAATAGAGACTTAGCCTCGGGTGGAAATTTACGAGAGTGGGTATAGGAGATAGGATTCCGGAGTGTGGGACAGAGATTGGTGTGGAGAAGTATAGGGAGATGATCAGAAATATCATTAATTAAAATACACGAGTCCTGGGAAGGGGACAAACAGTTGGTAAATATATTATCTATAAGAGTTGCAGTGGTGTCAGTGATTCTGGTGGGTCTAAGAATCGTTGGGAAAAATTTATATGAGAACATGGCGTTTAGAAAGGCAGCAGACGGGGAGTGATCATTATGTCGAAGAAGATTAATGTTAAAATCACCCATTAGAAAAACACGACTAGTAGATGTAGATAGATGTGATAGGGTAGCATCAAAGTCCACAAGAAAATCAGAAATTGAATTGCCAGGGGGGCGGTAGATGGAACCAATTATTATGTCCTTTGTTTTGTTTTGAGGTAATTTAATAAATAAACATTCAAAAGTATTCTTTATAGAATTTGACCAATCAGGGTCCAGAATTTCATATTCAATGTCCTTTCGGATAAGAAAACCTACACCACCACACATACCAACTGACCTAGCTTTATGAGAAAAGTTAAATCCCGGAATGGAAATGGTAGATGCCAGATCATTAGAAAGCCAAGTTTCGGTGAGCGCAAGGACTGAGGTGTTGGAATTAGTTAAGAGAAGTTGAATATCGGAAATTTTTTGATTCATACCACGGCAATTAAGATGGGTCAAACAGAAATGATCATTGGTATTAAAGTTATTAAAAAATTCTGGCAGTTGAGATATGTCTTTATACAGACTAGAAAAAGCCGTCCTAGCATTGTAAAAATTTAAATCAGGATCAAGGTCATCATCTCTCAAAAGCGACCTGGATTCAGTGTAAGTGTTACATAAATTCAAGAAAAGATCACTATTATCATCTAACGGGAGGAGTCTGGGGCAAGTGGGTGAAGGAGACATTCCATAATGAGTACCATAGTCATCATCCAAAATATTAGCAAAAGGAAGGCTGGAATTAATACAATCATTACAACACCACTTAGATCCACTTAGATCAAAAGATTGGAAAACATTACATTGTAAATGAAAACAGGTCCCACATACATCACATTCAATCACATCAGATAAATTATTGATTGCAACGTCACAATAAGAACATTTATGAAGTAACAGCGACATAAACTAGCAAAAGACTCTATATAAGAGAAAAAACAAAAAACAATAAGCAAACAGGTAAATGAAAAGAAAAGAAAAAACGTAACACTGAATGTGTAATCAGAGTGCACTGCACTGAGAAAGACACAGGAGGAGGAATAGGTCAAACAAGATATAGTGAAGCGAAAAACATGATAATCATATCACAAAGCAAGTTATGCATGAGCAAAACTATCCATCGTCCATAAGGAAATGAAGAAAAAGCATTACTAACCGCTTACAAGAACCAAAAGTTAATAACAACAAAAAGGAGCAATCACAAAATCAATCACATAAACAAGACATACGTGAGGATGAATTACCACAAGGCAAGAAAAATAAACATAAGAAGAAACTATCTGATAGGATATCTATACAAAAACAAAAGCCATTGACTTAGGCTTATAAGTCTGGTATATGAATGGTTAAGAGTAAAAGAAAACAACCAACAGGGTCCACCAAAAGTAGCAGGAGCATAAGGATCAAACAAGAAAATAAAAATAAAACATGAATAAGAATTATCACATGGCAAAAGGTAAACATGAGAAGAAATGACAGATCAAGCAACCATACGAGAAACAAGATGCCATTGCCATTAAATCTAGTATGCGAATAGATGAGTACACAAACAAGAAACCAATTGGCAATGGCATATAAATGTGATATACAAATAGTTGAACGCACAAAACAAAAAGCCATTGACTTTGGCATGTAAATCAGGTATGCGAATAGATGTGCACACAAAATAAGATGCCATTGACCATGGGATATAAATCCGGCATACGAATATTTATGCGCACAAGACAAGATGCCATTTACCATGGTATATAAATCCGGTATACAAATAGCTGAGTGCATATAAATCCGGTATACTAATAGTTGAGTGCACAAGTCAGGATGCCACTGTCTTTGGCATATAAATCCGGTAAACGAACAGTTGTGCGCACACAACAAAAGCCATTGACTTAGGCAAATAAATCAGTATGCGAATAGTAGTGCACACAAAACAAGATGCCATTGACTTTAGCATATAAATCTGGTAAACGAATAATTTAGTGCGCAAAACAAAAAACAAAAAATAAAAACAAAAAACAAAAAATGCCAATAACCATAGCATATAAATCTGGTATATGAATAGTTGTGAACGCAAAACGAGATGCCATGGCCATTGGCATATCAATCCAGTGTACGAATAGTAGTGCACACAACAAGATGCCACGGACCTTGGCATATAAAGCTAGTAAACATATGAATAGATGAGCGCACAAAAATAAGATGCCATTGACTTAGGCATATAAATCCGGTGTACAGGTAGTTGTACACATGAAACAGAATGTCATTGACTTGGCATATAAATCAGGTATACGAGTAGTTGTGCAACAGAACAAGATGCCATTGACCTTGGCATGAAAACCGACATTGGCTACATAATCAGACAATCCGCTATCGTGTCATCCATAAAAAATACCGGCAAAGGGAATACAGACAAGTAAATAAGGACCAATGTTGAGTACAAAACCTAAAAGGAGACAATGTCATGGGGGGGAATCTAGACTGACAGTAAAGTACCTGTAAGATGATTTCTGATAAACCACGCATATCAGTACAATTCACGTAATGACCAACGCAGTCAATCAGAGGGCAGGAGATCATCAAGTTGGCTTAAGGAGATGATCCTGGTTGGCTTTTCAGCTGGTGAGTCCAATATCTTGAGAAGAACAGATCCTCCGGCCGTCCATGTTGAATGGATTCTTTTGTCCTTTTGAAGTCTTCGGGTCTTTGCGAAGATGGCCGAGTTGGTACGTGTCAGATGTTCATTGATGAAGATGGAGGAGGACTTTGGAGATTTGGGGTGAGATTGATGCCAGAGAGATTTGCGAGCAGCAAAAATGGTGTCCCGCATACGTCTAGCGATGAATCCAATGATTAAAGGTCGAGGTGAATCCTTGTTTTTCGAAGACATCCGATGGGCAAAAGAGATATCATTTTCAGTTACCGGAATCTGAAGACGCATGGTGAAGAACGCGAGAGCATCTTTGGTAGCCACCAGATGGTACTGGATGTTTGTTGGCTTGGAGGTAGAAGTTGTGGTAATTTCCGGAGAGGATTCGGGTAATCCATGAATAACCAGATTGTTTGAACGTAATGATCTATCAGAATCGTCAAGCTGTTTCTTCAAATCAGAATTTTCAGATTCCAAGGTAGTGATGTTCTTTTTCAGTACTCCAAGAGCATCCGACAGATGGTCACCCACAAATTTCCCAACCATCTTCTCAACAAGGGCCTCTAACTTGGAGGTGAACTTGTCAGCCAATTTGTCAAAAGAAGCCTCAATCGTTGCATCAATAGAAGGCGCTAGCGAGATCGACAGTCGCGCTGTTAAAGCATCGAGGATTCTGTCATCTTCAACGATAGTATCGAGCAAATCGTCGACTTTAATTGTTTTTTTCGACATTGTTTTGGTTCCAGAAATAATGAAGTCAGTAATATGTGTTCACGGAAAGTTGAAAGGTGAAAACTGCACACTAACAGTCATAGCCAGCGGTGGCCACTCCCATAAGCGAAACAGTTAGAACTTGGCAGATCAAATGTTGATTCAACTTAACTGAACTTGCAAACAAGTACTCCTTGACAGTAAATCCCCACATTATTTGATAGCTAAACGGTCAGTAAATGGGAGATGGCAGAAAGGGGGGCGAAGTATCTGATTGCACAGATACTTCGGAGCAAGACCGATTTGGGACTTAAGGACCAGAATCAGGACTATAAATTGTATGCGAACCGAGATCTAATCTAATATCTAATACCACTATTAACTGAACAACGCATCAGCTGGTGATACTTTAACAATGGGATTAATGCACAATAACTGATAGCAACAATGGCTCAGCACCATCGTGATCATTATCTCCAAGCCTCCAAAGCACCGCTCGAAAGCCATGTGCAAAGCTCCAGCTTTATCTTGAGTGCCGAGTTAAAGGCTTGCCTACAGTCTGCAGCATTGTGGACATTAATATATTGGCCGAGTGTTTTATTTGCTGGGGTGTTGCGTTCAGTTTGTTTTATGACTGAGGCACTATGTTCGTATGTAGAACACAAGAAGCAACTATTTTTATGCCCTAGGAAAACATATAAAAGCTGTACTTGCTTTGTAACACTTAGCGTACGTGTTGACAGTTGACCAAATTGCTCAGCATTGTAGACATGGCTTGCTACTGATTGAGGCTATAGTCATTGTCGTAATTACAAAATATGTATTGTACCATTGACAGGTTTCTTTGACCCTTTACCAAGCAAAGTGTTGTAAATGGTATGGAAAATTCTATACGCTTTGTAGGTAAAGGGTTAAATGTCCCATAAACGTTTTCGGACACATGATGTTGACATGGGAGTGTTTGATTTGCTGTTATGTGCAGATGGATAACGGTTCCAGTTTGTCCCACCGGCTATTTATCTACGGAACACTGAAGCACGGACAGCCGAACTATTTCCATCTGGAGAATAACAAGCATGGATATTCGCGGCTCGTTGGGTCTGCTGTGACGGAGACCGCTTTTCCACTCGTGATATCCACGCGATGGAACATTCCTTTCCTTCTCTACGCTCCTGAGCAAGGGCAGGTGAGCGAACTGTGCGAGTGACTTTCTTAAATATATGAGACGTGTAAGTGCATTGAACCCTGGTTGAATTTTGCAACAAGACACATGATAAAAGCCTAGTAAAGTTTGTTATACTAACTGAACATTTATATAGCACCACAATATTAAAAGCAAAGCAAATCAAAGGCAGCCAACGAGTCAGGGGTGTTTGTAGGAGTTCTCTTAATATTGGTGCATGAACTTTATGTAACACTGGTGCAGGTGCTGAAATTATTAAATTATGTTGGTGATATATTTCCTTGATTGTGTTGTAACTGTGCTAGAGTAGTTCCAAGTTCTTGGAAAATACCTTGATAAAGTCCATCGACGGTAAATTATATTTTTAGTGTTCACGTTACTTAGACTATGTTTCTGTTGCTGCAATGCACATTTCACAAGGCATTTATTGATCCACCTTACTTCAATTGATATTGCCAATGTTTGCAAAAAAGCATTTTAAAATAATTGTAATTAGTAAGTTGCTAAGAGAATTATTTATTAGGTTATCAGCGATGAAGAGTAGCCTACAGAAGAAATAAAATAGAGACATTTGTGCAGTATTTACGACAATCCGATAAGATTATTTCTCTTGGCATATACACCAACTCTAGGTAGAGTAAGATCATGTGGCTTACAAGTAGTTGGCATAATAATTACATGATAACAGTAATGATAATAATAGTAACAATTGTCATATATATTAGCAAATTTGCATTTCAATATGAGTTCATTGATGACTTTAGTTTCGTAGCACTAGTCTGGTCTATTTGACAATTATACCAGAAATTTTGTGTTGTAATGATTTGTATTAAATTGGATTAAATGACCTGTGAAAGTTACTTCACCTTCTGAATTATTAGCATCTTATTCCAAGAGGTTCTTGAAGGCCTTTGAAATACTACGGTGGGCATGGTTGCCAACTAGTTACCGGGTTTGAGCTTGCGCTGAGCCAGGCACTGTTTGATGCAGGTGTGGTGAGCCTCTTTTAGGGTTTTGGCCAAAATTTCCACTAAAGCATGCTGAAAGCATGCCCTGGCATGCTTCTTGGAATTTTGCAGAATTATTTTTCTGTTCTGGGTTCCAATTGACAAAGCGTAAAAATGAAATAAACACATTATTTTAAGGATGTTTTTAGAAAGATGGTAAAACAAAATCCTTAAAAGAAAATGCACATGGAGAAATTTTATCGAAAGTTCTAGATTACGTTTGACCACAAAGTTCGTAGTATGCGTGCCATTTTGATCACAGTATGTAACTATCAATGTTCTATCCTTCGACATGTGTCCACTTCTCAATTAAGGCAATCACAAATACGTTATTAAAGACGTTCCATTGCAAATGTATTTCAGCAAATCCACGGTGAAATTTACGACATTGACGATCAACTACTGGAATGGCTCGACGAGTTTGAAGGTCATCCGGATATGTATGTCAGAGACAAGGTCACAGTCAACTTACTCCCAAATGGTGTTTCCAGCTACAAACCGTGTGAACGATTGGGTAAAGTGGAATGCTGGGTCTACTTTCTGAAGAAATTTCCACCGCAAATGCTCGAACTCGAAACGTATTCCTCCTACAACGCTTACGGAAGTCACAACAAAGTCTATAAAGCTGAGTAAGTCGGATTATTTGTTCTCGTTCTGCACTATTCAGTTACTTAGGGTTTAATTATAGTTTCTTGAATTCTTCTAAATTTTTTATGTTCGTTTTATTTTATTATCTCTTATAAAATTGTATTGATGTCGCAGATTTTTTTCTGCTTGCCAGTTCTGAAAATTTATTGGAACATCTTAAACAAATAATATTAGTTTCATAAAATAAAATTCGGCTCTTGCTGAAAAGTTCTGTCTCTTTTTTTCATAAATTATCAGTTTTTGATATTAGGTCATCGTCACACAATTCCAAAACCTTTAATGTGGTTTTTTAATATCTTCTTCTAATTCATCTTAAAATTTCTATTTTATGCTTATTTCAAATTGTTTGTTGCTTATTTTAGAAAATGTCAATTATTTTAACTTACTTGTTTCACTTGAAGTGTAAATTGTAAGTTAACAGGGATCAAATATTTATATATATAAATAATGTAATAGAGGACAAATGTGATATGTCCAGCGCATTTTAGAGAGTTCATATCACATTTGTCCTCTATACAGTCGAATTATGTTGGGGAATTGAAATCATAAAATCTTCTGATGTTGATGAAAATAATGATGATTGTTGGATAAGATAATTAAAGTTGACAGGTATTGACTGATAAATTAAACCAGTTTTCTTTTAATTTCAGTGAGGACCTCAGCAATGCCCAAAACATCGAGGATGCGCTGGTCCGCTGAAACCAGCTCAACAATTAGGACTAATTAATTAATTGTTTTTATACAGATATATATCTATTCTATATGTATATATATATATAAACCCTTTAGTTCCTTGCTATCACAGTGGAAACCATTTGATGAAGAACTGTTTTAAAGTGGGTTCATTTTGTACTGAAGGAACTTTCTAAAGCAAAATGAAATCGGAATCCTAGAGCATTGATTTCAGCTTTGATGTCGTAATGAAGCAGCATGTGATGTACTCTCATGCGGTGATGTTTACTGTATGTATTGAGTTGTTTACCTGACCTACAGTGCACACGCTTGTATATACCATACATATATATATACAACTGAGCTATTAAGAAAAATTAAACATATTGTAGCTGCATAGTTTGCAGAAGTTATCTTGTAATTCTGCAGTCTGACATATGTTTACCTGACGCACGCTTGATATGTGTATATCTTTACTTGGTAGGGCTGCATGGGCTTCTGGTGCCATATAGTATGGACGATAAATTGCCTTGCTCGTTTGCAAGTCTCTTCATTGTATGACACCGGAGTATATTGCAGCATACTGCACCAATATGTCATTATTTTGAGTGGTACCCTATTTTGTGATCTGGGTGGGGTGACCTGAGAGTACAAAAATCTAAAGCCTGCTTCATGAACCATGCATTCTCTGTTGCTGGAGCTAGGTGTTGGAACAATATCCCGTCTTTAATAAGTTCTGCAATATTCTTGGAGTTATTATTTAAGTCGAGACTTGGAGTTGGTGCTTCCTGTGTTGATCGTGTCATAACGCCCTTGTAATGGCATGTGCTGTGTTTCAGTGGCATAGAAGTTGTCATATTCATCATCGTCATCAAATGACAATTTTCTAATATGTGTTCAATTGTCTTTTGCATTTTGAATTCAAAACAAAGATTATGCTACAATGGAAGCACTTTTATCTACCTTGATTCCTGTTATGCTTTCTTACTTGTATCCGAGTTGGAATTTTGTGATAACTATAAATATCAGTTGAGGTAAAACTGAATTAGGTGAATTGAACTGTTAAACGTATCTGGTTCACGCTGCCGCCGGTGTAACCCAGTTTTTGGGTGAAATGATGCTTGAATATATGTCTCAAATTAAGTTGACTTACGCCTCGGACTTTTACTACTGATGGGATATGAAGCCAAAGCCAATTAAGTTTTAGCCGATATTTTGCTTGTGGCTCTGATTTCACATCCGGGACTTTTGCTGGTAAATTAAGTTCTGGTCCCATTTGTTTTATTGTTGTAAAGAAATTAAAATGACGTAATTCAACTCAGAGAACGTGCATTATAAATGAAATGTAAATGACTAAAAGCAACATCGTGAACAATGCTGTTGGCTTTGTGTACTTTTGCTAGGTTCAAAATTTTATCCTGCCGAGTACCCGGATGTCAGTGTATCTAAAAATAGACTGGCCACATACATCGCCTGCAATGCTTCAAAAATACAATCTCTCATTGGTTGATAGTTGCAGCTTCATATCCCTTCAGTAATAATAGTTTATGCCAGAGATTTGCTGCGATTTCTGTGTTTGATTTAAATTAATAAAATTGTGTCAGTTCTGTTATAATGTAAATTGTGACTATTTTTTATGTGGTTACTAATATTGAGTTTGGCAGACATTGATAATATCGGTGATCATAACTATTTATCGGTAAAATACATAATGATGTGCTTATCATTGCCATTAAGACTAACTGTTTAGTGTTAAGAGTTCTATTATTTATCGATATATGAATTTAATTAGAATAGTTGCATGCATGTCAGCCCCATATTTACACTGTGACATTTGATGTTATATTTTTGATGTTATTCCTTGTGTTTTGAGTGTATTTATAATAAAAAACATTTTAATGAATTCTGGTCTACTTTTTTAGGCTGCACATTCTAAATTTAGTTGCCGCTTAGAAAGTGGTTATTATATTAAATTGCATGCAAGCATTTGGTTAAAAAGGAACTTGCTGCAGTGCTCCAAGGCTAGGATGCTCTTTCAGTCACAGGACATACATGTATGGACTTTGTACATGCTAACAGTTTAGGTGTTTTGAATTAGGTACTGAGAGGTTGGCCTCTTTACATTCTAATCTCTGCATCATATTAAATCTCGTCCTCGGAGTTGTGAGCTAAGTTGTCATGCTACATATTATTGCATATTCAGGCTTGCTTGATGGTCTACGACAGTCGAAATTTGCAACCTGCAGGAGTGAGTAGGCTAATTAAAATTCAATGTATAAAGGCGCTCAAATTTGATTCAAAGACAGTTTATGCAGTCTACTCTTATCACACACACACACACAACATCTCTGAAGATGGAAGCATCCAAAACCCATGTAATGGCAGTTATAAAACAATCAATCTTCTCTGTCCAACAAACCATCAATCACCTGTCTCCCTCGTTGTATAATCTCCATATAATAGATTCTAGTTGTCACCATTGATGAAAAGCTATCAATCACAGAAGACCTGAGTGTCCGTGCTTCTATCTTTGCCAATAATCAAGACCTCGCTGTGGCTCTTGTTTAGGTTTTTAGGGGGTGGCTTAGTCCCCATAGTCCCTCTTGGGGCCGCCACTGCCTGAAGACCTATTTTATCTAACCATGGCTGGACTGGGTGCACGGTAGGCCTACACCTCGATAGTCGATCTGAGTGGGCGTCTGAAGGGGCGCCATATAAGTTAGCCTACTGAACAGTTTGAACTGAATGAATGAATAAATGAACAACTGATAGAGAGAAACGACGGTGGGCAGGATTGAAGAATATCATATGTGTAGGTCAGTAATAATTATGACAATATTATATTCGTAAAACAGAAAACACACGTAAAATACATCTCTCTACACTCCTCCATCATAGAGAGACGATATCGAACATTAGCCTACTCTTCAGGGGCGGATCCAGAGGGCAATCCGGCCATGCCCCCTTGATTTAGAAATTTCTGTAATTTTTATCAGCTATTCTGTCTCGGAAAGTTGACGTGCCCCACCCCTCCCTCCCAAGAGGAATTCCGTAGGCCTCTCCCCACGCTCCACGAAGTACGTAGGCCTACACGAGGTCGGGTCCGTACATGCAGTGGCTTAAGAACATTGTAGCCTGCGACTAAAAAGGGTCATTAGGGCCTAACTATTTTGGTGAATAAAATGGTATCTTTTTCTTGGGAATTCGACAAATGACTAAAAAGTAGTAAAAAGTCATCAGATTTTTCGCCGACCAAGCCAAGACCGAAAATGTTGGCCCCTCCCTTCGAAAGTTCTGTATCCGCCCTTACTATACTCTTTGACTATAACTTGGCCATGGAGCCCAAGGACACGTAGACCGGTGTCCAATACGTAGGCCTATAGCAGACGCCTTCCTCCGTTTTGCATCGACTGTTGTGCAAAGTCGAATTGCAAATTGTCGGATTTATTTGCATTGGGTCTTTTATCTGAATTTTGCGATTACAATACCAATTGAATTAAAGATCCTCGATCGTTAGGCCTATAAAGACTATCCAGCACCAACGTACGTTAGACCTAATAAGATATAGTTTTCATGCGTATCAGTATCACACCACTATGGAACAGGACTTTTTAGCGTACAGTTGTATACAAAATGTGCAGTTGTAGAAGCACTTCTGTAGGCCTACTGTAACAGTTCACCTTGTTACCGTGTGCCGTCGATTCTTTGAACCTTAGCGACCCCCCATGATCAGCCTTCTCCACGTATTACGATCTTCCGTCGCGTTTTTCAGTTCCTCCAAGTTCATCTTCGTTCCCTCCTGTATTTCTTCCATCAATCTCCTTCTTGGGCGACCTCTCCTCATTCCTCCATTCTCCGCAGGCCAGCATCATGCATCTCATTCCAAGCCGTTTGCTCGCATCACATGTCCGAAGAATGCCAACTTCTGTACAGTTAAAACTAGCAAAAAAGGTCAACGTCCACCGATTGGAGATAATTTACCAAGAAAGATGGGAAAGGAAAGGAGTTGTGCAGTTCTAAAAATTCCTTAAAACAGCCCTGCTATAGAAATATACTTATAATTATAGGCCTACTAGCAGAGCCGTGTTTAACCCATTTTAGCCCACAGTTCCACTTCTGGAACAAGGGGGATAAAATGTCACGGGTTACGTACTTTGAACTTCCCACCGGAAGTAATGGACAGGAAGTGCTTAGCAATAAACAATACATCAATTTTTGGTGAAACTTCATTGAAATTCTTTGTAATTAATCAATTACAATTTTTTTACTTTTTACATTAATTATTTCCTGTTACCGTTGAAAATGTCCAGAAGAAAGTAATTATTACAATGTCATTACTTATTTCAAATTTTAATTTCATAACTAATTTCAACGGGAAATTCTGTATAGAAATTTGTGTAATACATCGAAATTGTGTTAAAACAATTATCCTAAGGAATTTAGTAATTTGAACTTTTGTTCCATATGTGGAACTGTGGGAAACAACAGCACCATGGCTAATTAAAATTTGTATTTTTGCTTTCTGTACTCTATGAGGTTATCGCACTGGGAGCGCTACTGAATGGCCTTGGTTGTGAGCGGCGCTATATAAATCACTAATTACATTACATTACATGCATACATACATACATACATACATACATACATACATACATGCATAGTTGCATACATGCATACATACATACATACATACATATATACATGCATACATACATGCATAGTTGCATACATGCATACATACATACATACATACATACATACATACATACATACATACATACATACATACATACCATAGTTGTAAAAAACGTTTTTTTCGTTTTTTATTCTCTCCCAAAAAACGTCGTTTTTTTCGTTTTTTATTTTTCCCATCGTTTTTTATCGTTTTTTATTTTTTCTTTATCTTTATTTATTCATTTACTTTCTGTTATTATTCACCTTAATTTTAATATTTTTCTGATATTCCTTATGTTTTCCGCCAACTCTCAATGATTCAGCTAACTAAAGTCATTATTTCATTGTTTAACATCATCATTTAAGAGATTGCCTGCGTGAAGTAGGTTCCTAATCAATGTTTTCAAGGTTAAAATGCGGTTTTAGATGTAGCAAAGTGAAATTATTTACCGTTTCCGTTTTTTATCGTTTTTTTGTCGTTTTTTATTTTTTCGAAAAAAACGACGTTTTTTACCGTTTTTTATTCCGTTTCCATCGTTTTTTACATCTATGATACATACATACATACATACATACATACATGCATGCATGCATGCATGCATACATACATACATACATACATACATGCATACATACATACATACATACATACATACATACATACATATACACATACATACATACACATACATACATACATACATACATACATACATACATACATACATACATACATACATACATACATACATACATACATACATACTTACATACATACATACATACATACATACATACATACATACATACATGAAAGTTGCTTCCCACACTTTCACAAAACCCACTAGACATGCAAGCTGTGAATTTTTTGCTGTTCAGCTTCACTAGAAACTTCATCAAAACTAAATAAGAAATTATCTTACAACAATGTTCATGTACCTGTAAATTCCCACAGTTCCACTTCTGGAACAAACATATTTTGTGCAAATTTCTATGGAAAAAATATAATTAAATTTCACAGAATATTTTTCCTCTTCATTTTGGCACTAAAGCAATAGTGTAAAGGGAAAAAAAATTCTGAAAAAAAATTCGGGCTAAAATGGGTTAAGGTTCTTCGAGTGTCGGTGCAAAGTGTTAACGCAGGGGCATTCGAGCGGCCATTGGTTTTCCAAAAACTACGGCCAAGTGTAAATAAGTAGGCCTATAGGCTATATCATAAAGTAATTTTTATCATCCTATAGGGCTTTTATGGTAGCGACACTTTTAATTAATGTTTTCTTACACTAGCCTACTTGTGAGACTCGCTGCAATCGCATAAGCCATTTGGCCAATAGCAACAAAACTCTCGGTTCAGGCCTCAGGGCATTCGGTGCACCGCACCGAATGGACCTATGTTAAACACGGCCCTGCCTACTAGGCTACTACGTTCCCTGCCAGATTTTTTAATGAGCATCATAATATAATTTATGGGACTATTGATCCAAGATTGGCCCGACGTGCAAATGCTGGTAGGGTTCCAAACCGTATGTATACACAGAAGACTCAACGACAATCATAATATTCCCTAGATGGCGCCGGTCTGTTTGCTTTATTGCCGCCCGGGTGATTCACTGATAGTCACCAGATGGCGAGAGTAACCGGTACATATTCATGTTCATTCAACAGCCCCTCGCGGTGGGCAGCGGTCGTTCTGCTATCGATCGCTAGGTGGCCTTGAAGGCACCAGCGCCGCTGATAGCTAGCCAACCATTCATCGACTAACCCAGTATTTTGACGGTCAGGTGACTCAGTGAATATAATTTTGTATATCATATCCACGTGTAGGGCTTATTACCGGTGAAGCTCGACACAACCGGATCTAAATTCGCTGACGGTAAGTCATTTATATCAGAAATATATTTTATTGTGATAAGCCAGAGATTATTATAATAATCGTCTATTTAGAGGAGTTAGACTCGCGTAAATGATGTTCTAGCTTTAAAATATTCTTTGAAGCGAGCGCCTGTGTAATTACAACGGATTATAATATTGAATGCATTGACCCACCATAACCGGAACCGCATGAGAGCCTCGTGGATGACTGACGTGCACCGATCACATTCATAATCACACATTATTGTCATCAAACCTACATGTATGCAGCTTCAACTATGACGCGCCGATAGATTCAAAATACCTATTAAAATGAAAGACGGACGTAGTATTTAAGATGCCGAAGAATTATAAACATTGCTAAAAAATAATTATGTGGCTCATGTAATTATCCTATGATATGTTTTGAAACATAAATCAATCCCAACCGAACATTTATTTCAGTTTGGATCTACGAATAAGGAGTTCCACCACAAGGCCATCCAGAATGCACCAAAACGACATCCGCCTTGGTATAGCACTATAGCTACATGTAGCTGTTCTGCACATCTGCTCCAATGGAAATTAACCGGACCAGATCACCTTTGAATTAGCCTACTCTTACGAACAACCCTTCTGACTCGACGTAGCGCTCGCGAAGAAGCAGGTGACCAGCACTTGGCTTTTGAGAAGCGCTGCTTTAAAAATTCGGATATTATTATTACGATTACGATTACGAAGCTGTTTATAAGAATAATTAGAGTAGAGATTACAATCATTATAATTTATTGCGACGTTTATTTTATGTTGGACCAACGACAGAGATATCGCGATAATGCGTTGGACACACGCACACACACACGCACACACACACGCACACACACACACACACACGCACACACACACACACACGAACGCACACACACACACACACACGCACACACACACACGCACACACACACACACGCACGCACGATAGCAGCTGGACGACGGGCGAAGGAAGTCATTATAATAATAGCCTAATAATATTATATGTCCACCGTATCGTACGCATAAAAGTCATAAGAGGCACAATTAATCTACATATTAATATGATATTATATATATATTATGATATATTATATACATATATTATATATATATATACGATTACGATATTGTATATATATACATGTATATACCCACCCCATTAGCGTGGGTCTACTGACGTGTACGCGTGCGTACGTTTACGTAGGCCAACGTATTCAACTCCATGTTTGTACAGATGTGTGTATGAATGTTTACCTAGGCCTATGCTTATTTATGTAAACATGCATGAACGTGTGCAATGTGCATAGGCCTATAATTATTAATGTAGACTACGTTTGTAGGCCTATGTGTGTATTTATATACGTACGCATTCATAGTAGCCTGCATATAATAATGAATGCATAGCGGTATAGCTTCATTGTGTTCTTCGAATACTGCCACCTACCATCATTCCGAACAATAGACTTAATACATTCCAGAGTAGTCCTATCATCAGAGTCGGCCTTAAGTAACTGCAATAAATTTTATGCAATGAATAAATTTCTCTTTTCTCGGTTTTCGAATTTTTCAGTCTTTCTAAAATCTGTTTTGACATTCTCCAAATTTTTTCTAACGATACAATTGAGCGAAATGTTGCTACTGGATACTGAACCGTCGTCATTGGGGTGTGACGTGGGGTGGAATAATAATCATACTCTATATATTGTTTTATTTTAATTTTGAGTTTCTATTCTTATTCTTATGACGTTTTGTCTTTGTCTTCCAAGATAATGACGTCACACTGCGTTGTTCTTTGTCTTTGTTGAAGTGACAATGAATCATTGTGGAAGCTCGAGTAAATTTCTCGCTCAGTCTCTGACGTCATCAGTACAGTAAGTCCCTCGGGCGAATCTGAAAATCGCTGATGCGATTCAGCAAAATTATCGCAAATAAAAAATGCGAATAAGTAAGTGGAATGTATGGATGGAATCTCATAAGTGAACGAAAAAATTCCGGATCGTATAAGTAAATCTGTTGTAGATCTTTGTAGTGCAGCAGACTATAGTAGTCTGCCGTGAATCTCAGGTGTATGAAATCAGTGAATTGGTGAAGCGTCGACCGGATTATTCTGGACTTCCTCCAATCAAATGTCGACAAACAATCTTTCCGCTTCTGCTCCGTCAAGCGAGACGAAACTTCACGGCTCAGCGCCTCATGAGATGGAGATAGACTTTCTTCGCCTCACCCTCGGAACCATCGCCCTCGTCCTCTTCGGAGCCTACATCTTCGTCGCCCGTCGCCGCAGATCCCGCGAGGACAAGAACGCCCTCGAACGACCTCCGAAGCGGCCGCAGTCCTTCAGGAAACGCGAGAAGATCATCTTCTATGGTCGGCGCCTCATCCGCAAGGTCAGTGAAGGTCGTCGACAGAGACTGGCGTCGATGATCGCAAAACGGTTGCTGAAGCTGAGAAAGGAGCAGGCGCCGACCACACGCCGTCTGCGAGAACCTTCCCAGTCCCTCCTAGAGGTCGAGCTACCAGGCATCGAGTCGACGGACCAGACACTTCCGGCCGAGCTGATGTACATGCTGCGCAACGTTCGTGTTCTCGGCCACTTCGAGGAGCCGATCTTCCTCGAACTGTGCCGCTTCGTCGAGTCGCGTTCCGTTCCAGCGAACACGTTCCTGTTCCGCATCGGTGACGATGACGACAGCATCTACGTCGTCCAAGCGGGAAGGGTCCGGCTGTTCATCGCGGAACCGGACGGAACGCAGTCATGCGTGAAGGAGGTGGTCGCGGGTGAAAGCATTCACAGTCTGCTGAGCATCCTCGATGTGCTGACCGGTTGCCAACCGAAGTACAAGACGGTCTTCGCCGTGAGTAATGAGGACTCGACGGTGCTTCGTCTTCCGATGACGACACTCCGCATCGTTCTGGACCGCTACCCAGAGTCACTGGTGCGTGTCGTTCAGATCATAGCCATGCGACTGCAGCGCGTCACGTTCCTGGCGCTGCATAATTACCTCGGATTGAGCCAGGAATTGTTTAATCAGTCGACGAAGCATGTCACGAGAAGTGACCCAAGTTCCGCTTCGGTGGTTTTCGACGTTAGAAAGCCGCAAGGAATCCACGACGATGACGACGAAGGACTCCGAGTTCATCCGAGCAGAACCGCTGCCTGGAAGGCGGAGGAGGAGGAGGAGGATCTCAGACCTGGTATGAGGACCCACGTCTGTGCAGATCGCCAGGAATCGAACCCTGAGGTTCCTTTTAGGGGCAGCGTGTCCTGTTCGCACGACTGCACAAATGCTTCTCCGCGTCTTCACTCTGAGACAAAAGAAAAGCAGCCAAACGTCGGTGTCTCAGCTGGGAAATTGCGATCGAGGACGAATTCTTCGACGACTTACTCAAGAATTTCGCAAGACGTCTCTTATGACTACTTAGCTGGTGCCACGGCGAGTAATTTGCTCAGTGAAAAGGCGGTGCGATCTGGAGTTAGAGCTCTTGCGGACCTGTTGGGAATTGCCGATCATAGTCTTTTGAATGACAAGTTTCGGGTGCTGAGCTTCGCCGCTGGATCGACTCTCGTAAGGGAGGGCGAGCACGAGAACAGCCTCTACCTGATCATCTCCGGGTCATTCAAGGTCAAACAGCAGTTGCTTGGCAACACGAAGGAGCAGAGAACGCTGTACACGGTCCGTCCGGGTGAGCTCGTGGGGTCCCTGGCCGTTCTGACCGGTGAACCTTCGCTGTTCACCATCGAGACGGAGACGGATCCAACGGTCGTCCTCGAGCTGGACAAGAAGGACTTCTACGCGCTGCTCAAACGGAAGCCGCAGATCGTTCTGAACATGGGTCAGATCGTCTTGGGTCGGATGTCGCCGTTCGTCCGTCAGATCGACTTCGCCCTCGATTGGGTCTTCATCGAGGCCGGACGGGCTCTCTATCGACAGACGGACAAATCTGATTGCGTGTACATCGTTCTGAACGGTCGTCTGCGGGCCATCTGTCTGCTGGCGAACGGTCGAAAGGAACTGGCAGGGGAGCACGGGCGAGGGGAGCTCGTCGGTCTCGTCGAGGTCTTAACGCAGACGCTTAGGCCTGCGACCATGATGGCCGTGCGCGACACGGAGCTGGCGCAGATACCGGACGGTCTGCTGCACCTGATCAAGCGACGTCACCCACAGATCGTCACTCGTCTCATTCATCTGCTGGGACAGAGAATACTCGGACATCTCACGAAACAACCGAACCTCTTCACGATGCTGTCCAAACACCCGCTGCCCGAACCTCGCCCGCTCGTCGCCAACTTCTCAACAGTCGCGATACTGCCCGTGTCCGACGACGTCCCGCTGACGAACTTCACCAAGGAGCTGCACCGGGCGCTGGACCTCATCGGGCCGACGCTCTGCCTCAGCCGCGAGAGCGTGCAGGGGCGACTGGGAAGCTCCGCCTTCGACTGCGTCAACGCCTACCGCCTATCCAGTTGGTTAAGTCAGCAGGAGGACGTGCATCGGATGGTTCTCTATCAATGTGACTTTCGTCTCACACCGTGGACTCACCGGTGCGTCCGTCAGGCGGACTGTGTGCTCGTCGTTGCCGTGGCCGGCCATGACCATTCCGTGGGTGAGCTGGAGCGCCAGTTGGAGATGCTGTCCAGTCGAGCACAGAAGGAGCTCGTGCTTCTCCACCGCGAGGACAGTCCAGGTCCGCGTGATACCCTTGACTGGCTGAGTCGGAGAGACTGGATAACGGCGCATTACCACATCCGCTGCCCTCCGGACGTCCTCTCTTTGAAACGCCACAAATCGAAAGTCAGACGAGTCGCCAGATCGTCAGACTTTTCTCGTCTGGCACGGATTCTAACGGGTACGGCTGTGGGTGTGGTGCTCGGTGGTGGAGCGGCCAGAGGTTGTGCCCACGTGGGAATACTCCAGGCGATGGTCGAGGCAGACATTCCCGTCGACATGGTCGGCGGAACGAGCATCGGCGCGTTCATGGGAGCGCTGTGGTCGCAGGAGACGGACTACGCGCACTTCCGGCGACTGGCGAAGGAGTGGTCGCTGAGCATGAGCAGCATCTGGTCGCTGATGATGGACTTCACGTATCCGGTGACGTCGCTCCTCTCCGGAAACCGGTTCAACCGGAAGATCGAGTCCGTCCTCCGCGACTGCAACATCGAGGACCTCTGGCTGCCCTACTTCTGCGTCACGACGGACGTCACCGCGTCCAAGATGCGGGTCCACACTCAGGGCTGTCTGTGGCGCTACGTCCGGTCGAGCATGTCCCTCGCCGGGTACCTACCCCCTCTGTGCGACCCCGTCGACGGACACCTACTTGTCGACGGCGCCTACGTCAACAATCTCCCTGCTGACGTCATGAAGACGATGGGTGCGCAGACGATCATCGCCGTTGACGTCAGCAGCGAGAGTGACACGGACTTCACGAACTACGGTGACGAGCTGAGCGGGTGGTGGTTGCTCTGGACGCGGCTGTGTCCGTGGGTGAAGAAGGCCCGGGTGCCGGGCATCATCGAGGTCCAGTCGAGACTCGCATACGTGTCCTGCGAGAGTTTGTTGGAGTCGATCAAGTCGAGCAGCGTCTACGATTACGTCCGTCCTCCGATCAGCAAATACCAGTCGCTGCAGTTCGCAAAGTTCGAGGAGATTGCTCAGGTCGGATACAAGCACGGGAAGGGGCTGTTCGAGGAGTGGCAGCGGACGGGAAGGACTCAGAGACTGTTCGCACGTACCCCGTCCGTCGAAATAGCGGCCCTCGGAACGGAAACCCGTTTCACGAATCTTGCCGACATTCTCGCGGTGAATACGGAAGCCAACTACGCATGCGCGACGACGACTCCGACGCCGTTTCGAAGCGATTCCCAGTTGGATGGAAACGCGGACAACATGGATGACCGGATATCCGTTTCGTCTGAGCCGATCATCTCGCCGTGGCTGGAGTCGATGGGAAAGCTGGATTCGAGCGGAAGAAGCAAGGCTGGGTCGGAAGGCGCTTCCATCTGCTCGTTCTTTGGAATATGTCCAGCCGATGATGAGAGCGATAATTCTGCCTGACGACGCAGTTCTATCGCTCCCGATAAAACATGAAAATGCGCTAGGTAAATTGCTATTTTTAGATGAAATGCTTAATCAGTCATCATGAGATG
Organism: Lumbricus terrestris; assembly: GCA_949752735.1. Lineage (NCBI taxonomy): Eukaryota > Metazoa > Annelida > Clitellata > Crassiclitellata > Lumbricidae > Lumbricus > Lumbricus terrestris. The sequence continues at coordinate 68,813,778 of OX457038.1, read as the reverse complement.
GAAGATGATTTCTGTTCTTTGCTTTCTGCGTCTTATTTAATTTGCTCTATTGTATAAAAGGACAATTAGAAAACTTGAGCAGCGAGGAAATTATCGTTGTACTTCAACATTTGAAAATGAAACTCTATTAATTTTGTGAATAATCGTGATGAGAACGAAGTATTTCCCGGTGCCATGATTGAACAAACGAAGCTGGAATCCTGAATTAAGCCTTAAATTAATGTTTTGTTATAACCTACAAGATTATCATGATCATCAGTTGTTGCCTCCTCTTTTTGTCTTCTTCACTTCCCTCTCCCCTTCTCTTTCTTTTCCTTCTCTTTCTCCCTCGTCCGCTTCCCTTGCCTCGTTTAGATGTGAATCTTTCGACGCAATTATTCCATTGGCTATATGTGTAGGCCTACCAACTTCCTGCGGTTGCGTGTTCGACTGCAACAGGGACGAGATGGTGCGACTTTGAGATAGCAGCATCCTTGCATTTCTCATTTGTTATTACCCCTACTCAGAATTTCCATTGGGCCCCCACTCTTGGGACGTGGTTGCGCCTATGAGGCTCAGTTCAAATAGTTACAAAATTGTGTCCTTCTCAGCCTAATCTCAGGTGCATCGCAATAGTGATCAAAACAATGTTGTGTAAATTTCTTATCAGCATCAAACATTTCACCTCAAAATCCACAGCCGTAGAGTCTATAAACAAAGTCTTGCACTACTTCATCGACAGCAATCAAGTGATTAATTACTAAGGGAAGTGTTTTAATAGACTATCTGGACTTTGGACAGAAGTAGAACTCGGCGTTGATGAAAGTTATTGCATAAATGCTGATCTCATAAATTCTGTTGCCTCATCAACGTTTCATGCTTTAGTATAAAGTTCCATCTCATCCCTGAATGCCAAGGCATTTTTCTCTATGCGATGGTCGTGTCGTGGTGACCTCGACACCGAACCACGACGAAAACACCCAGCGGCAGACATTTCAAAATCATTGCATAAACTACATGTACAAGGAATACGCTGTTTGCTGACAACCATTCACGACTTATTTCATCACAAATTTGAGCAACGAACAAAATACCGGGTTTAAAGTTTTTATTTCATTAAAAGTAATATGAATTCTTTCCTAACTTTATCCAGCTGCGGCCATAAAACGTGTTCATTAGGCCTACAATCAACAGAAGTCTTCTTAACTGATTCAACTGAATATAATTTCATACAAAATTGAAGCGTAAATAATACAAGCTTCATCGAAATAATTTAAAGTTTGCGTATACGGTAGTATTCTTCAGACGATTATCTGAAAATAAAATTCCTTGAAAAAGACTAAGTGCCACTAGATAAGTGATCTAGAAATTCAGTCCTCTCAGCCAATCGTTCGTATCCTGCAGATTCTTCTGTCTCCAGTTGATGTTTTGTTGGATGGTTTGTCGCTGGGATTGGAAATTGCTGGCTTCATAGGAATTAGTACCCGGATATTGACTGATGTAGAGATCAAACTACAAAACAACGATGCAAATTTAGACAGGAGTTCGGTGATGGATATGCGCTGAATGATGCGGAAATAGGATAGACTCATTATGATTGACGCCTTGCACGCTGCCACACAGTTGCAATTCAACTCCTGTTATAACCAGATCATTATGGTACTACCGTACCATGTAATCTTACTGCTTATAGGCTACATGTTAGTTTGAATTAACTATCGGGGCGGCATAGAATCACATCTCTGTTTTACAGATTATACTAGCCCAATGCAAACCGCAACTATATGATATATATAAAATATAACGATATGTTGTATAGACGCGGACGTGGGAGCGGTGGCGTAGTGGGTATGTTCGTTGGCTTGCAGCCGAAGGGTTGCAGGTTGGAATCCCCTTAAAGCTGCCGCGTAGGGACCTTGAGCAAGTCCTTCACTCGCAATTATTACTCGGACGCTTTGGCGTGAAACTCTGATGCAGTGTCCGAGCTGTAGTCGGGAACGCCTCTGGGTTGAGAGCTTTAAGGGGCGCTATAGAAATGAGGAATAAAATTCCACCTGTGGCTTTCAATCGCTGCCTTGCTTCAAAGTGCGCTTCAAAGTGCTCTTTGGAACGACGGTTTTATCAAATAACTGTTGTATTAGGCCCTATATAAAGTACAAAGGAACAATCGAAACATATAACGCATGGAATTCTATTATAGGGAAGTAAATGTTCAACTTTTCAATGACTTACCCTGTCAGCTTCACCTTTCGTTGATATGACGCTTGAAAATGACGACAGAATTTCCATTCGTCCCTCCCTGTAAACCATAATTCAATAATTAGTATATGTTTATAGAGATCACAATCATAGACCTATTAGCCTACAAAGATTGCCGTTCGCTAAACAAATTAACAGATTTATTATTTATAAACAGTGGAGATTATAATATACGTCATATAAACAAAGAATAGCATTCTATCAATCGACCACAACATTGACAACAATGATAAACAATTAATGTCTGATTTTGATGGAGGACATAACGCGAACGCTCCAATAAATTTCTAGTCAAAAACAAATCAACTTAAGATATTATAAATGCTTATTAAACGAATATAATAGTAGGCCTATATATTTATTTATAAAGATATACCTTTAGAAACGCATATAGGGCCTACCAGCATAGACCTACATACATAGGCCTTCAAGGCGCAAATTTTAGCTTCTATTGCGCTTCTGTCTAATGCATTATACATCATTCGAAGACGCTATAAAAACCAATTCATAATCGGGTCGATAATTAATAATAATAATAATTATTATTATTATTATCCTCGTGATCAATCTATAATAATAACTATACATACGTGGCTTTGCCATATTTGTAGAGATGTTCCCAGGCTGCCATGTATCCCTGCCTGGATTTGGCGAAGTTCGTGCGTATGACGTAGTAATCGGATGAGTATACAAAGCTTGTATTCTGCATCTGAACCGAGTCGAGAAGACTAAAAATGAGAATGTAGCGATCGTATAACTACGCTACGGATTTTCAGTCGTTAATATTATATTATTTTATTTAATTTTTGATCGATTATGGGGTTTCAGGGATCTGATATATTTGTTTTATTTCGGTGATTCTCGTGACCTAGATATTAATGTTGATATCGGTTTGACTCGAATTTCGGCGAGCGGTGACGTAGGCCGCTGCAGCTGCGTCTCAGATTCGCGTATTTTCCCACGATAAGGCAATTGACGCCTCGGCCGTCTTCAAAGAGCGTGCCGCTTGCTGCCGACTCGAGCGGGCAAATTATCTCACGCTGGTCCGACGGATAGGTTGAGTGAGCCGTACAGCCAGACAGACAGAGCAGACAAGGAGAAGGATAGAAAAGGGCGTATCGGCCTGTGTATGTGTTAATAGCTCTCTGCTTCCTCAGGTTGAATTAGTGCATTTGAGGTTACGTGATCTCACGTCTGAGGGCGCTTTTCAGAAAGAGAGATAGAAGGAGAAAGACAGTGAGCTACAGACCGACGGAGAGATACTCAGAAGAAGCTGCACGTGGCAGCTAATTCTTGCCGCTTTGAGACAGCTGTACAGCTGCTGGGTCGGCGCGCTCGGCTCTTTAGCTGCGCATGCGTAGTAGAGGGGGCGCTCTGCAGACCAGGCAGTTATAAAAGCGAGAGCAGGCCGCAAAAGCGCAGTTGCGCACAAGATTGCAAGGACAGCGGATGTATCGAGAGACGTGACCAGAATTTCAAGAGAAGTGGATGTATTGCGGCTTTTGGTAGTCTTAGGCTCGATCGAGTTAGTGAAGTTTGGCCAGGATAAAGCGCCGCTTACACTAGTCTTCTGCGTCGTTGTTGTCGATTCATTCTCTCTCGACATGGAGTCGATTTAATAAAAGAGTTAGTTTGTTGCGAGAAATATATCAGCGTTGTTGCGAGTTTTGCCTTCGCTTTCGCATTGGATCTACTCCTGGATTAATCAGTCAAGGCCTCTCTTCGCCCTGTCACACGGAGTGACTTATCGTGGGCTTCGAATCGTCAGCGTTCTGAAATTGTGTTGCGAAGCGGTTGTTCGTATGTTTGCCTAAGGGCGTCTTTCTCCAACGGCTTGGATACATAGCCGAAATTGTTGTTCATTGCGTGAAATCAGCGACGGATTTAGCTGATCTTTTCGGGCGTTTCAAACTCGACGCCTTTCTGTGTGTTTCGTCGCATCTCTTGGATATCGTCTTCGTCGCTGTTCTTCGCACACGATCGGCTTTGTCCCTTGTCTTCGGACATAAGGTACGCTTTATTGGGGAATTAATACGATCGGTTATTAAGATATTTTCGGCTGAACTGAAATTGGCTGTGGGACTTGAGAGTCAATCGGGATTTAATTTAGGCATACTCCGGTTGATAGGTGTTTGCATTGAATTGTTGCATTTGATTTTCATTGAATGTCTTTACAAAGGATAGGAACTGATAATTAAACTTACTGACTTTTATGGTTGATTGCTTTGAACATAATTGATGTCAATTGAAGATTCAATTGATTGTGAATAATAAGAAATATTAATTGGACAACTGACTTTGATCATTGATGGCTTTGAATGTGACGGATGTGGATTGAATGCTTGATTTGTTAATAAGAATAACTACTTCGTTCATTGCTAGCGATATTGACTGTGAGCTATAAAGATAGGAGTAATTTATTTAGCGCTATGGATAATTCAAGGGCTAGCACCCCGGCCCAGCCGTCTAGGCCTTCCTCATCACTGGAGGGAGTCATGGAGGCGATAACCTCTATGCACTCGTCGATGCAGACCAACGCTAGGTCTACTCATGAAGCCATTCAGACTAATGCTAGGTCTACTCATGAAGCCATCCAGACTAATGCTAGAGACATGCAAGAGGCGATTTCTACGGTAGAATTCAATGTCTTGGCGGTGCAATCAAATGTAAGAGAAGAGATCAGAGAAGAGATCTCGGCTGTAAGAGATAATGTCAGGGAAGCGCTGACGGAAGTTGTATCACGATTGGAAAGGCTAGAGACATCGCCGGTGCCTAAGCCTGCTGTAGATGTGAACCCTGGACTGAAGTCCACCGCTATTACCACTGCGGACGCGTCATACCACTCGACCATCGGCCTGGAAGAAACTTTGGGTGCTAGGCCTAAAGATTTCGCACACCCTGGTATATTGCGGAGAAGTGATAGATTGGCTAGTAGGCCGCCAATTTCATATCGGGATTTCGGCAGTCGGAATAACTGGCCGCCTTTCCATCGTTGGGATTCGAACCCTGAGGTCACCTCCTCCTGTCCTCCCTCTATCTCTAGAGCTCGTCTACAGCAGCACGCGGTCCCATCGAGCGAAGATCCGGAAGTGGCGACTCCGGGGAGGCCGATAGGGGTGGGCGTTACAAGAAGAAGAAGAAATAATTGATCAGTGCATTTTTGTCTAAACTCTAAACCACTAACGGAGGGTCCATCATCTGGTGGTGGCGGCGGCGGCGGCGGCGGTGGTGGTGGTGGTGAAGATGATGACGAGGATGACGAGGATGATGATGATGATGATGATGATGATGATGATGATGATGATGATGATGATGATGATGATGATGATGATGATGATGATGATGATGATAATAATAATAATATTTAAGTTCCTGAGGGATCATAAATTCCTTGGGGTACAAAAAACATACTGATATTAATAATGACAACAATAGCAATAATAACAATCATAACAATAACGACAATAATAATATGATTATAACAGAAAGATACATGTATAATGCAATGCAACGTAAATCTTCAAAACATCTCAGAGCCCACAAAAGCTGCGTGAAATCAAGTCTGCATTTGGGGCCAGACCAGACTCCGTGAGGGGGTAAAAAGGAAGAGTTGGATCTTACCGTTGAATGGTCGTGATGTTTCTGGTGCAAGTCAGCGCATCAGCGAGTTTATTGGACTCTCGGTTGAACATGCTATACGTCGCTTTGTACCTTGCAACGAGCACCTCCCAATCGTCATAGCTACCTTGTGCAGCCACTGTGCAGTAGACTGCGTTGCGCTGATCTGGAGTCAACCTGTTTGCCATCGAAACATCATAATTATAGAACTAGTATTGCACAGACGAAACGATTTCATTTTAATTTAAAGTATTATGTCAGGTATTTAGAAATTGACTCTGTATATCGTCTGGTATAAAATCGTGCTAGTAGAATAGTAAAACATGGCTTGTGGTATTGAATGCTACTCCACTGGGCTGATATTATTTGTATATTTAGCCGACCCTGTTAGCGGAACAGTTTGCTCCTTGCGGGTCTTTCCTTTTGTCACAGCTTGCATACGCTGTGAAAATTGTTCTTCCTTGAATAGGCTATAATTGGTGAGCAATAAAGTGTATAAAATGATTGATTTTGCTTTTGTCTAAGCGCCTGTGAATAAGTTGGTTCCCGCGGCGTCGTAGCATCGGTCGCTGTAGAAATAATCTCTAGGCTAGAATTACAATATTATTATTTCTATGTGTAGACTTACAGCGAATTATTAAAACCGTTGGCCCTCCATAGTTGGAACCGATTCAGAGCTTCAGTGATGCAAGTGTCTTTGTCGAACATGCACGCCGTTTCGATGATGAGATACCGAAGTAATCTATAAACACATAACAAATAAAAGGTCTGAATGAATATACATACCTATGTGATTCGAAGAATCATAAATGCTGAGTAGGAAAGTATGCAAGTATATTATCTATTGACCCAGCTGCAACCTGCATTCCGACGAACATCCATATTATATTAAAACAATAATTATTATTATTAAGCTATATGAATAAAGCATAGGCTACTAATTCATTCATTCATTCAAATATTTATATAGCGCCTCTTCAAGGAAACTACTCAGAGGCGCTCCCGACTCCAGCACGGCCAAATAGAACAGTTTTTAAACTAATGCTTTGAGTATAGGCCCTAATAGCAATTTACAATTAAGTAGCATTTTTGGCAATCAGATATCAACTAATTCCAATATTGATGAATGTGTTTTAACACGGTTTGCAGAAGAATTGCAAATAGGAATAAGTTAGTGGTATGGTACAAATAATATGTTTAAGCAGGAGCATTTAAAATGCAGACAAACAACGGACAAGTTTTAAGATGCTGATTAAAAAATATGATAGACTAAGCATGTGCATTTCATTGATGCGCAAATGCATAGGGTTCACGAGAGTATAGAAATGCCAGAGTTGGCAGATTTGGTATTATTAACATAATGTACAAAACAGAGTAGTCCACCACACAGATATACATACAAAAGATAAGTCAAATGAGTGAAGACCAGCTACAGAAGCGTCAATGGTCATGCATGCGTAGGCCTATATAATAAAATTATGATATATGTGATCTATGTATGAATGGATGAGTTACAGTAAGCTAGTAAACGTCTCAATGAGCTGGAGCAGTTGATACCTACATCGTAGTGATGCTGTCATCTGGTTTTGAATCCCAACCGAGAGAGTTGTAGTTATTCGAGAGTAGACTGAGTACGTAGTTCTAAAACATGTCAAATGTACAAGATACGTGCAATTTCCGCGATGCTACATCATATCATCATATTACCATGTTACATAAATACATCAAATATCAGCAGCGGCGCCCGCAGGAGTACGCACTTACGCAAGTGCGTACAGCAGCGGCGCCCGCAGACGTACGCACATAGGTAAGTGCGTACAGTGTGATGACCCAAAAGGTATGTTTTTGGGAAATTCTAGGTTGACGACTAAAAAAAAAAAAAGGTCATCAGTTTTTTCGGCGGATAGAAAAGGTATGTTTTTGGGAAATTCTAGGTTTGAAGACTAAAAAAAAAAAGGTCATCAGTTTTTCGGCGGATAGAAAAGGTATGTTTTTGGGAAATTCTAGGTTGACGGCTAAAAAAAAGGTCATCAGTTTTTTCGGCGACCTAACGAAAATTTTTCCCTGTTCGCCCCTCCATCCAAAATTTCTGTGCGTACAAGAAAAAAATCCTGCGGGCGCCGCTGAATATCAGTATGCGGCCACAGAGTTCGCCAAGGAGCTCAGTGTTCCAGTTCTCGTCCATCAAAGCTTTCTGCAGGTCGTGTTGACTTGGTGAACCATGACTCGCATACACCAATGCGAATGTAACGTGCCTTCTCTGGCATTTGACCATCGTGCCATTTGCCATTGCATTGCAATGATTGCATCCAGCCCAGGAAGGAAATAATTCCCGAAAGATCTTCAGTCACGACTATATCAATCTTCTAGAGATAGCTACTTTTAGCGCCTTCGTTAGACTTTGATAGCTATAGGGCGTTCTATGAATGACCATAATTATGCACATAAACATACATGTATACTAGGATGGAATTGCCATGAGACTAAAATACCTCTGGAATATATAATAATTTGCACAGAAAGGATTGAGTACTTCACAAAATTGCAAATTATTTAATAATTCATTACGAGACTTCACATAGCGCCTCTTCAAACGGCTCAAAAGAAATTGAAATAGATTCAAATTGAAATATTATTAGGGCCTATACATGACAATAGATTGTATTGAGTTACCTGCAGACGCTCTAAGAACATGCCATTGTCTTGGAATCGTCTCAACAGTGGAAGCAGATTATCCACGAATGTTTGCCACGGCAGATATTCCACTTCGGAAGAGAGATATTCAGACAATCGCAGACCAACGACTTGCGTCACGTTTCCAGAGCTACAGTGTGCAAAATACACAGGCGTAACGTTCTATTGTGACGGTGGTGTCCAGTCACCACCACTTTTTGGTCCGACAAGAAAATATTTTTGAGAAACATGAAAGCATTTGACTGTCCAACATAATAAATGCTATTCATGATTAACATTGCAATGGCGCCAATGCTGATAGCTATAGAGGCTTCCACTGTCCACGTGCACACTCCACAGCGTGTTCAAGCAGTTGTATTATTATTATGATAATTATATCTAATTTGGACTTTCTAATCAATAATTGTTTGTGCATTGTAACTCACGTGCATATTTTATTTACTTCCTGTTTGTACACTTGTCAATTTATAATTTTTCATTGTGCAAGTTATTTGTTTGTTATTTAAGTACTTTAGTATATTTATCATTCTTTAGTATTTCTTTATCTATGTAATTGCTTGCTTGTACTTACATGGAAAGCATAAAACTGTCATCGATCAGCTGCGCTCGATTATTAACAGGAATTCGCTGGAATTAACAACAGAAAAGAACAATAAAGCAACTTACATGTAGCTATAAAAGAAAAGACAGTCACTGACACAGACGGACAGACAGACAGACAAACAGACAGACGGATAGACACACAGGTAGATATAGATAGAGACGAGAATGCATAAAGAGAAACAGACACAGCAATACAATGCTTTCACGCACATGCATGGACAATGGACATTGTAGTGCAATGTAATGTAATGTAAATCTTCGGGAATTGCTCAGCGTCCACAAAAGCCACGTCAGGGAGACCAGTTTATTCACCGGCGCTGACATTGCTCAAACATAATTTATATTGTGAAAATGGTTGATGTTGGAGTCGTTCAGCGCTCGTAAATAAGCTGGTGCCCTTCACTTTGATCTTCGAGTGGCGCTCTAGAAAGTTGCAGTTCACGATTACGGATTGATTTTGTGATCTCTTGTTGGTATTATAGGAACAGCGTTACAGAGAAAGGACGTGTGTCTGCGGGTGCGTGTGCGAGCGTGTTTGTATGACGTAGTAGTAGTAGGCTAGCAGCAATAGTAGTAGCAGTTGTTGTTGATGTTGATGCTGTTGTTGCTGTTATTGTGACAGTAGTAGTAGTAGTAGTAGTGGTGGTGGTGGTGGTGGTGGTGGTGGTGGTGGTGGTGGTGGTGGTGGTGGTGGTGGTGGTGGTGGTGGTGGTGGTGGTGGTGGTGGTGGTGGTGGTGGTAGTGGTAGTAGTAGTAGTAGTAGTAGTAGTAGTAGTAGTAGTAGTAGTAGTAGTAGTAGTAGTAGTAGTAGTAGTAGTAGTAGTAGTAGTAGTAGTAGTAGTAGTAGTAGTAGTAGTAGTAGTAGTAGTAGTAGTAGTAGTAGTAGTTGTAGTAGTAGTAGTAGTAGTTGTAGTAGTAGTAGTAGTACAAACAGCTGTATTATTATTATTATATAAACTCACGAGCACACAATTGTTTTAAAGCAAAATATACATGTAGTGACCTACGACATATTTTAGTGCAATTAATTAGACCCTCCCTATATGTGAACTGAATAGTTTAGTTATAAATCCCAGTGCTTAGTACAATCTGTCATGATTTTTATTCAATAATTTAATTTATTTAAAAACTAATGAGAAATTCGCTGATTCTCCAATTACCGTGCGATCTGATTTCAGTTGATCAGCCAGAAGTTTCCAGTTGACTACATCGTAGTTGACTCTGTAGTAGCCGTAGAGGTTGTGGTTGACGAGGATCCAGTCGTTGGCGGTCAACGGCTGCGTCAACTGAATGTTCACTGCAACCAAAAGGTGGCGCTAGTATATAATTATTTATAATTAAAAATAATTAGTCGTCGTTTGCTCGGACTGTCGGTAGCTTTCTTCCTCTGATGGTTATCTTGCTTAATAGGCCTAACTGAAGAGCAGGAGGTCGGGCTTCATGCCATAGTATCACCGCTAGAGCAGATCTGCGTTGAAACTTTCAGATTCATCAGAACCTCACTGACAGAGAATTCACCGTACTATGAACGATGTGAAGAGAGGTCATGAGCGAGGAAGATAGAATAAGAGAGAAAGTAAATGAGAGAGAGACAGAGAGACAGACAGAGACAGAGACAGGCAGAAGAGAGACAGAAGAGAGAAGTGAGAGAAAGAGAGAGACAGGGACAGAGAGAATGAGAGGGATACTGACAGAGACAGACATACAGAGACAACCAGACACAGAGAGATACATGCAGAGAGTGAGATACAGAGAGAGAGATACAGAAAGAGATACAGAGAGATACAAAAAGAGACAGACAGACAGAAACAGAAGGACAGAGCTAGAAAGAGACAGACATAAAAAGACACAGAGAGATACATGTACATAGATAGACAGGCAGTCAGAGAGACAGACAGAGAGACAGAAAGACATAGATAGATATACAAACAGGGACAGAGACATAGCACTAGCATCCGCCTCACAGTGAATTTTTGTACGTACTGTTTTCGACCATATGCATCCAGACTCTGACAGGTGTCGAGTTGAAACTTGTTATGTAGGACACCGGAATTTCCCAAAGATATCTGAGTCAAAAAACAAATCCAATGAAACAAATGAATTATATCTTTGCTGGCTTTTTATCTCTCGCTCATTTATCGAATTTCGATTCGACATCTCCAACTGATTCTGCAACTGACTTCTTTTGAAATTATTAAACTACAAGGTCTATAATTATCAGATTAAAAATAGCGATATCAATATACAATGCGGGTCGCGGTGGTGTAGGGGGATGGCCGGTGCCTTGGGAGCGAGAAGGTTGCGGGTTCGAATCCACCTCAAGCCGCCGCGTCAGAACATTCGTGTATGTGAAATTATCACTAGACCTGTAGGCCTACATGTATTATATATAATCATATATGTAGGGCCTACATATTTATTATTTAGTGTGTAGTAGGCATACCCAAAAGGTGATGGATAATATTCGTCGATGGTGGAGTTAGGTTGGTAGAGATAGATTCGTTGAGTGACGGGTACGAGTGAGTTTGATGAGTCGTTGCTCGAAGGTCGGGAAACGGTGACGAGGGGGAATCCCGTCTGCTCGATCCAGGTCAACATGACCTTCTTCAGATCAAAGTCCATTGGTTTTCCGGAAGCCATGTAAGCCTTCATTCCACACACATTTACATTGTATAAGTAAATATTATGTTCTAATAATTATGTTGCATTGTAAATTTATGTGTCAACATCAGTGGCGTAGGCAAGGGGGGTTTCGGGGGTTAAACCCCCCATTGGCTCCGGAAAAAGGATTTTTAAAGGTTATTTATCGATTTAAGTAAGAAAAAATAGCAAAAAAGGGTATCCGGCCATAACCCCCCCCATGATAAATTCCTGGCTACGCCACTGGTCAACATAATATTGTCGACGAAATAGACTACACAAAGAATTGTGTGTGGGGGGCTGTAGGCTTAGCTTATAATGTTTATGTATTATGTGTGTGTATTTATGTAGGCTATTAGTTTAAGTAATTGTTTTTTCTAAATCATTTATTGACTCAACAGTGTTGAGTGTTTAAGTTACCTTCTGCTTGTTTCCCAATGGTCTTAGTTTATGTCGCTTCCTTTTGCTCAGTTCCCTCCCCAATTATATGCACACTCTATGTTTTGCATGTGCAATATGCGTATGGTAAAGTTTAGTTAAGACCACTACAGGGTGCGCCAAAAAAAGACCCCCTAGGTTTTTTGCCAATATTTTTACCAAAAGTAAGAATTTCCAAATGAAATTTTACAGGCTTATAGGCAATTCATATTTACACATTATGGCCAGATTTCATCGAAATATTTCAAACGGAACAAAAGTTACGTCACTTTTAGGGAAGCCACCCACCGTTTTTTGACGATTCAAAAACGTAACGCAACAAAAAGTAGATTTTTGCCAATATTTTGGCCAAAAGTAAGAATTTCAAAATGAAATTTTTACCGGCTGATAGACAATTCATATTTACACATGATGACCGAAATTTCATTAAAATATTTCAAACAGAACAAAAGTTATATCACTTTTAGTGAGGACACCCACCTTTTTTGACGTTTTTTGAATCATCCAAAAAACCGAGGGTGGTCTCACTAAAAGTGATATAACTTTTGTTCTGTTTTAAATATTTTGATGAAATCTGGTCATAATGTGTAGATATGAATTGCCTATAAGCCTGTAAAATTTCATTTGGAAATTCCTACTTTTGGTAAAAATATTGGCAAAAAACTTAGGGGGGTCTTTTTTTTGGCGCACCCTGTATATATATAATTATACAATAATTATATAGGCTATCATGCATTCAGTCGATAATTAATTTTTATGCATGCAACTCACGATCGAACTAAACAATATTTAAATGTGTGAGTTTCTTACCCGAGACATCTCATCGAATAGATCGTCATGGTCAACGTTTCCATACTGATGATCCAAAATGTAACTCTGAACGCATAAACATAATAAGGTCATTATTTTAAAACCTATTTTAACAGAAATTTTGTTATTTCATTCATTTTAAAGTTGCTACGTCTTGTGTCTGCTGGTTGTTTCTGCAGTTGAATGCTTGTCTTTGTGTTGTTGTTGTTGTTGTTGTTGTTGTTGTTGTTGTTGTTGTTGTTGTTGTTGTTGTTGTAACTATGTCTACCGGTGTGAGTGTGTACAATAGTGAGCATGTATACGTTGTATAGTCTACTACATTTCAGTTAAACTTGCCTTCAGTGCATTCTGAAAGACGTCTTCTCCGACGATTAATTTGCTCATCATTCGTATTATTGAGGCGCCCTGAAAGAAGGAAACGAACAATTAATTATTTTTTAAATGCTTCATAACGAGAAATCGTCATCGCCGTCATCATCATCATCCTCATCACGATTGCAACTGCTACCATTATAGAATAATTGTTAAAAGAACTATACGAGTATCTTTGTAGCAGATATTATCATCATCAACATCATCATCGTCGTCGTCGTCGTCAATGCTAGAATCGTCAATCAACATAACAATCGACAGAAAAATTAATGTCAATCACTATCAGCTTTCCTCGTCAGCAGTATCATCATCATCATCATCATCATCATCATCATCATCATCATCATCATCATCATCATCATCATCATCATCATCATCATCATCGTCATCGTCATCGTCATCGTCATCGTCATCGTCATCGTCATCGTCATCGTCATCGTCATCGTCGTCGTCGTCGTCGTCGTCGTCGTCGTCGTCGTCGTCGTCGTCGTCGTCGTCATCATCATCATCATCATCATCATCGTCATCATCATGCTCTAATCCGTGTATAATACCTTAGAGTAGGTAATTGAGCTGAACATCGCATCAAGCTCATAGTTCGTATAGAGAGCCGGGTTGTAGACGGGCTGCGAGTCTCCTCCGTCGTCGATCCAAAGAGCTTTCGTTTGGAATTCCTTAGTTATGAACAGCTGTTCCTGTGGATCAGGAGACAGACTACAGGTTAACTTACTAAACAGTTACAGTTGACGGACACTGCAGGCTAAGAGTCGCTCATTTGTTTGTAATAGGTCTATGGTAACAAATAACTTGTCTAACAATTAGAGTAACGTTAAGACAAGCAACCGTCAGACGCAAACTAAATCTCTTTGTGCTCTATGGTCTGTCAATGCCCGTTAAATTTCTATAGAAAGATCAAATCAGTTATTTTGGGAATTATTTTTGAGAGTCCGATAAGAAGTGGAATACATTAAATTCTAGTTATCACAAAGTAGAGTTATGCCACTATACGTTTGCAACATCAGTTTGATAGCACAAGACAGAACTGCAGAGTAAGAGGACAAAACGTAGGCTTGTATGGACTATATACGTGCATATCATGTATAGACTATCAGCAGGAGAAGATAATATAAACACAGATGCAACGAAGATGCAACGTCTCTGACGTTGATTCACAATGCTACTTTAGTACAAGTGACAATGATGACAATGATTTTACTTACAGCATCCCATGAAGGGAAAGTAGCCTGAGGAGCGATGTACTGGAAGTACCTAGCCATACCCTCAGTCAGCCAAAGGTCGTCCCACCAACGAATAGTGACGGTGTTTCCAAGCCACTTCAACACAAACACACACACATTCGATAAAAGTTCAATATTAAATCTTTTGTGTATTATATTCAAGAAACCAATGATTTTATCTAACTAATAATACTGTGAAGTATTTGTCTTAGAGGTAGGCCTACCTATGTTGTGAAGCAGTTTTAAATAGGTCTTTTAAAACAATTGCTTCAGAGAATCCGAGATTCATACATCGAGGTGAGGCGCTAAGTCGTTTTAATAAAATTCAACAATGACCAAGGTGGTAATAGCAATATGCATCAATGTAGGCAGAAGACGCATAATTGCTGCAAAGCGTCACTGTATCTTCTTAATACAATGAGCTAAATACAACGTCGTTGCTTCAGTTCATATAGTCTCACGACGGCCTTTAACCTCGGCAGCTGTGTTGATATAGACCTACATAGCGAAATGAATTGGCCAACTGACCCGGAAGTTGCTAAATCATCATCATGCTTGAAAACGAGGTAGCCTAAATACAATGAAAGTTGTTAAATGGTAGGCCACTACGTAGTAGGACTACCTTTTATACTTGGTAATGCTAGGCTATTACTCTTATAAATTACTGGACCCGCTCATTGGCCTAATAAATGATATTATATTTATTTAAAAAACACACTGCTAAAAATTCAAGGTTTTAACGAACTCACGTTGTGTAGAATTTCGTGGGCGATGATGCTCGTTGCAGCTTGTTTATCATCAGAATCAGAAAAGTCCTTGTCGAAGAGAAACTTGGAACGCTGGAAGGTGATCAAACCCCAGTTCTCCATTCCACCAAACGTTAGTTTCGGCATAACCACCATGTCTAAGTCATAAGAACAGAATAAGCTCTTCTGACGAAGTAAGCCTCTGTATGAGGAGAAGTCTTCTAAATCACTTTACTAGTTCATAGCCGACTTGACTACTGCAACGTTCTTTTAATTTGTGTCACTTATGGCGAGATTTACAGGTGATTGAATGCAGTTTACAGACTCATAAACAAGTGAGTGCATAGTTTACAGACTCATAAACAAGTGAGTGTAGTTTACAGATTCATAAACAAGTGAGTGCAGTTTACAGACTCATAAACAAGTGCATGCATAGTTTCCATACACCTAGATAGACGAATGAGTGGAGTTTCCCCGACTTATGAACAAATGATTAAGTAAAATTTCGCATGTATAGCTATTATAGGTCTAAGCAAGCGAGTCTTTGTACAACTTTAGCCTTTATTAGCGTAAAAACGTCTATGTGCATAATTACAAAAATCGTTCACTATACAGCAAAAGGAAGCCTACCTAATTTCGGCCATTGGTACGAATAGTTGAAATACTCTTCAAAGTATGGGACGCTCTTTGCCGAAACAAGAGCAGCGTGGTCCAAGAAACCAGCCGTCTTAAAGCTCTCCTGTGCCCACAGCCCAATCTACAATAAAACCTGGCACATTGAAACTAAAACAGTTCCCAAAACCACTGCTTGATCACATAAAAAAAGATATAAGAAAACGATTGATAGAGATTAGAGTAATTTTTACGGGATGCCACCTTAAGGTCTGAAAATTTAACCGCTGCATATGATGGCTGTCTATTCTGCACACAGATAATATACTGTCAGTGCATACATCTGTTCGTTACATTATTACTCACTTTATTTGATTGGAATCTATTGGAATCGAATGGGGTTAAATTTTGACTAATGATCAATAAGATAACAGCAAGTTTAAATCACCTTGTGTCAGATTAAATCATTTGAGGCCATTATTTTTAGGTAATACATTCTGCGCTATAATATTATCGCTGAGACTCGGATTGGTCCAAATCGATCAAATTCGATAATTTCCAACTCAATAACTCAATGGTCAAAAGAGCGAGAGATGATCTCCCTTAAGTTGCCACATGGTAACTTTGACGCCTTACTTCAACCAAACTCGACCCAACTAGATTAGAAGACACCGATTCGTTCTACAGATCATGCCAGTCCAGAAATTACCAATGGATCATCGGTCCTTACCAGCTAATGCTATATGTCTGGCTTTTACCAGTCTATATTTCTATTGATTATATCAGTCCATATTCCGTTGGCTGAGGCACACGTTGGTAAAAAAATCAAAGGCATGAGAGATGATAATTGAGTCGTTGCTGACCTTGACATGACTCGGTCCATCCGTTGTGGCGTTGATTCCACTGTAATCAGAGATGACAAATGCGATCAGATAAGTTGACATCGGTTTCGTTGTCTCAAAGACATCCGTCAACCAACCAGGGTTCCTGCAAGGACACAAATGAAGAAGACGGTAAAACAGTATTACACGGTGTTTTTAATACAGGTGACAATTATTGTTAAGCAGGTAGCGTCATGGTCATGGGAGTTATTTAGTAGGTTGGAGAGATTGAATGTAAAGAATATATTTAACATTCAAAAGAATTTTAGAAAAGTCATATATGCCAGGTCAAGAGTAAAATGGGCAATATGCCAAGTGACTTTCTATTCTTTATGGTATTGAGGTTACCTGAATGTATAGCTGAGGTTACCTGAATGTATAGCTTGGTTGACCTACATGCGTCTTATTATAGCTTGGTACGCCACTTATGACATCGCGTGCATTAGATAGATAGGTGTTTATTGCAACTGAAATACTGCTGCATTGTGTTATTGCTGTTGTTGTTGCTATAGTTACCAGTTACTAGGCGTCGTCGAACTGAGTGGCGTGTTTGCAAGGGTGAAGAACTGAGGTTGACGTTCAACCACCAAGGTGAAGGTCGCCTTGGCATCTGGGTCGTCGACACAAGGAAAGGCTCTTCTTGCCTCCGTTGTCTCCATCTGGGTCGATATTATGTATCTAAAATCATGATACCATGCATCTAAAATCATGATACCATGTATCTAAAATCACGATACCATGTATCTAAAATCATGATACCATGTATCTAAAATCAATCAATGAATTGATCAGTATTAATTTGGTCCGCAACGACGAGAAAAGGAATTCAACTGTTTGTTAGTTGACTATGCCCAACTTAGAAAGTAACGAAGAGCGCATTGAACTCGAAGAAAACGACACTTTGATTGGAAAAAGGTAAGTTTTCAGTTCAGAGTGAACTCTCGCTCATGACAGGAGATCCCAGGAAATTGAGTTGCAGCAGTCAAGTCTCTTCAGATTGAATCTGTAACCTATACATGTCAGTGTTTTGAGAAATACTCTACATAAGATGTCGGCGGTTAAACAATCACGTTCGTGGAGTTTTAGCTATTTGAAGCTTTGAGGATAGAGAGTCAGATAAACTGATAAACAGAGACACAGAGATACAGAGAAATAGAGAGACAGAGAAATAGAGAGACAGAAATGCATGGAAACAGAGAGGCAGAGACACAGAGAGAGGTAGTGTGAGTGAGTGAGCGTGCGTCGTTGTTAAGCACGTGCGACTAGATGTAGATAGTAACATAGCAACATATAGTAACATAGTAACAAATAGTAACATAGTAACATATAGTAACATAGCAACATATAGTAACATAGTAACAAATAGTAACATAGTAACATATAGTAACATAGCAACATATAGTAACATAGAAACAAATAGTAACAGTAACATATAGTAACATAGTAACATATAGTAACATAGTAACATATAGTAACATAGTAACATATAGTAACATAGCAACATATAGTAACATAGAAACAAATAGTAACAGTAACATATAGTAACATAGTAACATATAGTAACATAGTAACATATAGTAACATAGTAACATAGTAACATATGGTAACATAGTAGCAAAAACTGTAGCATATAGTAACATAGTAACATAGTATCATATAGTAACATAGTAACATATGGTAGCATAGTAACATATAGTAACATAGTAACATATAATAACATAGTAACATAGTAGCATAGTAACATAATATAGTAACATAGTAACATGAGAAACGTCTTGCCTTGGTCCATTGGCGGTGGTGTACTGGCTCCAGTAGACCCCGACCGTGTCACCCTTGATCTTTCCAGTGAACCACATCGACACCACGATCTCCTCTCCAACCATCAGCGGTCGTCCAAGTGTTACGTTGAACACTTCCGTTTGCGTGTCTTCCGTTATATTTGTCCAGGCAATGGTGGCGTTGTCAATGCGACTGGTGACCATGACGGATGACCTGTTGACCATGAGCTCGCGAGTGTTGAGGGACACGATGGAGGTCTGCGTGTGGCAGGCGAGGAAGACTTCGACGCTGCCTTCAAGGGAGAACTTGTTCGGATCCGTTTGATAGAAATCCGGTTTCCAGTGGATGTTGTAGTGGAAGGGACGAAGATGACGTGGAAGCCTCAGTCTAAAAATGGAATATGACTGCATGTAAATACGCAGAATATGTGGAATCACCACAACCACCGCCACCTCCACCGCCGCCACCACCACCACCACCACAACCACCACCACAACCACCGCAGTTGTCATTGTTAAAATATACTACCACTATCATCCTATGGTTAAAATGGTACAATGATCGAATCAGTCTAAACATGTGTAGGCCTAAATGTGAATTATTATAAAATTTCAAATGCCATTCAGTACAAAAAGTTCAATCAGTTAAACAATGCTCAAATGTTGATCAAATAGAAATTATTTGCATTATGTATGTTTAAGAAAACTAAAATTGTCTACGAGAATTATTGATGAAATGCTAACTTATCAAATGAGTTGTCGTCCGACTCTGGTGTAGTAGTCCTACTCGCTGTAGTAGTCGTTGTTGTAGTCGTTGCAGGTGTAGTCTTTGGCGCTGGTGTCATTCTCCTGCTAGCGCTGGAACCAGAGGAGGTTGACGTAGGAGTGGTGAGAGGACCGGCCGTAGATCGTCCACAGTCTGCAGGCGGAATAGAAAGTTACAGAGAATCATGCATGAACAATGGTTCATAGCTACTCAATTGTGTTAAGAACCTACATGCATACACGTGCATCATGCATCATGCATCATGCATCATGCAAGTTAGCATGCATGCTTTCATACTAAAAAACTTTCATATGATGAGTTTGCCTATGCATCTCCGCAAATGTGTGCGTAAAAATGTACACACACACATACATACACACACACACACACACACACACACAACACACACACATTATATGCAAAGGTATATTTGTCTATCTGTGCATGCATGAATTTACGTACGAGTGCTCAGCGGGGCTTGTCCCTTTTGGAGCGCCTATTTCTTACACGATGTTTTTTTTGCCTATTCATTATGAGGTTCTGCTGAATACTGATTAACTTGATACTTAGTTAAGTATGTATGTATAATTATAATTGAATCGGGCTCAATAAAAAGTGTATGTATATAAATGCCTGTAAAGCATATATATAAATACTTTTTTTTAACATAGCATTTTATTCGGCAACCAATTCGTAACATTTCGTAATTATATCAGAGTAACAAACATGTTGGCATACCCAGGAGACCCAAAAGGGGCCGAAGGTCCCGCGAGCCGGGGCCACCTGAGAGCGTTAGGAAAAACAAATGTAAGTACGGCCGAATTTGAAATGAATAACACAAAATAACATCTTAACTAGCATATATCTTAACTAGCATGCATGCAATATAATATATATACATGCATATACTATATAATATATATACATGCATATACTACTTGTGTATGCATGTATATATATATAAATAGGTTATATATGTGCACAATGGGTATGCATGCATGTATGTACGCCTAGGTTTGCACGTATGCATGTATGCATGTATATAGAACGCATGACAGTATACCAGGACGCTGAAAGAACAGGTAGACCTATATATTGAAGGTGTCAATGGGTGAAACTAGAGTTAGATAGACAACAGTTCATACCCACGAACCGCTTTGGAATTTTACGATATCATGTGAATAATGGATGGTGCAAAAAGTTCAAGTAGGCTAGTTAGGATACCCAGAACCCGTGATATAAAAGTTTTTTATTTGATGTATGCACTTGAAAAAAAGATAAATAACTTTTGAAGGGTAATACGGTTCATAAATCTTTATGTCACTTTGAAGGTTAAAATGGGACGCGTGCACCAATTCTTTTGATGCATTTTCCGAACATCATCAAATTAAAGTTGCATTGTGTACATTGTATATATAATTATTCATTCTCATCATTCGAAGAGCAATGGACACATGTAGCAGAGCATTGTAAGGGTCATCAAGAGTTATTGTCCAAATGGCATTGGTCTGTGAATAACTTTGGACGACTATTTGATTTGCAGCACATAAAATGAAACATAGACATAGCAAACATAGCAAGGCAATCAAGGAGAGAAACTCAGAAAGAAAGATAGTGTGTGAGAGCGAGAGAGAGCGAGAGAGAGAGAGAGAGAGAGAGAGAGAGAGAGAGAGAGAGAGAGAGAGAGAGAGAGAGAGACGACAATTTGACCTGACACTGTGACTATAGGTATTCGTAATATTTATGCCATAACGGAAGTGGGGAAAAGCACATGAGCAAAAGCACCGTCACTACGTAGAACTGCGGTGACTAAGTTGTAGCCTACTCACCTACTTCACCCGTTACTCCCTTTAGCCTATTAAAGTCTCTTTCTTGATGACAATGACAATGACAACGATGGTGATGATGATGATGATGATGATGATGATGACGACGACGACGACGACGACGATGATGATGATGATGATGATGATGGATAGGATGGGAACGGAATTGTTAATTCATTCATAGAATTTATATAGCGCCTCTTCAAGAAACCTACACAAAAGAGTTTACAGACTTCTGACTGACAGCGGCGCAGCGGACCAAGTCAAGTAATGGTCTTTTCAGTCTCAATCATACAGGTGGCTGGCAATTCAAGTCGTGATGTGATTTATTGAGTTGGACGTTGATTGGTGGGACATGCTGGCTCCGATCGATGGTTTGTTTTGTGTTTTTTAGTTAAGTTTACTGCATTAATTGTCATCTCATGCTGTTTTTTTAGCCTACTGTTCAATTCATGATGTCAACCGTCTAACCATCTGTTAAAATTGCACATGTAAATAGGTATCCCTGTTAGCTGGATATTCATCCCTTAGGGCCTTCCTTGTTGCCATCCGATTATGTGAAGCATGTTATACTATGTCTATTGTTTACATGGTTGATGGTTGCAATAAATGAATTGAATTGAATTGAATAAGTAAGTCAACAGTCAAGCAATGCATGAATGACAATCATTTCTATGATGCTGGAAGAACTCACTAAAGCATAAGGATTGGCAAGATCAGGAGTTGCTCAGAAATAGATTCTGCTGTGTATGAACTTCATTCAGTGTACAACAGGGGATATCTAGCGGAGGGTGTGTCAACGGGGTTTAAAGTGTGACTGCATGGACGGTCATGGAGTACGTCCAGGCAATTATTTTTCAATTCTGAACACCGTCCTGGTTTGTATTAGACCAGTACAGCCTGGAAATGTAAGGCGCACTAGCACTTCTTCTTTATACTTTAAGTACAGTAAAGTACTGTGTGCAATCTTTCTAAGGTTCTAAGTCGTCAGGCAGACCACTGAGGTTCTATCCACGCTTGCGAAGAGATGACTGTAACAGGCAGTGACAGACCAGTGATAAAACTAATGCGATAATGATGATAATTATGGGGGAATATGAAACGAAGAAGAGGAGGAGAAGAAAGTGGATGGTCGTGGTGGTGGTCGTGGTGTTCGTGGTGGTGGTCGTGGTGTTCGTGGTGGTGTTTAGTGTTGTTGCATATCACGACCACCACGATCGCCACCACGACCACCACCACCACCCCAGGTTAAAAGATTAGCATGATTGCACTATTGTTGGTCACATGGTGGTCAAGCCTTAACAGTAAGAACGACGACGAAGTTGAAGAGATGGCAATGACATGGAGGCGCAGGGATGGAAAAAAAAGTAGGAGGGTGATAATAGTAGTGGTGTCGTAGTGGCCGGTGTTCTACCGCTCTGACAATGGTAGCGATGCATATGTGGTAACGATTATGATTTCTATGATGGCCAGTGTTTAATCTGTAGGGATATCCAAATGGAAAATTCCCAGGAATGAGATTCCCAGATAAAATTTACAGCTGGGGTTTACATCTATATTGCATTGCATGAACGTTTAAAATAATAAACGGTGATATTGTATATTCTTCTACAAGATTAAAGTGCTATCACTGGGAGAATAAAACAAATAGATGATACACTAAAAAATGAGACAGAAAAAATCCTCCCTCTGTCCGCCGAAAGTTCGTTTGTCAACACCCCCCGAAACATGGATTCCCCTCCCAAGCAGGGGGGCTAGAATAAACACTGCATGATTGATGGCGTTGGTTCCTACCTTTTTGAGTGGCCGTTGTTGATGAACCGAAAGCATCGTTGCACAGTTGTCGAAGCGTATTCTTATCGAGCGACTGACAGCACTGGATGTAAGGTGGACAGAGTGATCCTGGATCCCTCTCTGGTGGGTAGTCGATCTGACGCTCGTATCTCCTCTGAGCACCAGCGGCGGTGTCCCTTGCGTACACGATCAACGATGTGAGCAGGAAAACGTTGAGCAGGACGACAGCTAGTAAGACTAGGGGGCTGACGTAGATCCCTCTGCGGGCCCTTTTCTTTTCGGAAAGCAGGTCCTCCGTGAGGTGGTCCTCTCTGCGTTCCATCGTATATAGTTACAAACGATTTGCGATCCGGAAAAGAACTGGATGATCTAAGTAGGAGGATTAAAGAACACAAGACTTCTCTGTAATTGAACATCTTATCCAGCGGTTCCCAATGGCCCGCGGGACAAAAGTGACCCGCCTGTCCTGAGAAGATGGCCCCTCATCTCTCAAGAATTAGCAAAAATATACGAAAAATGACAATTTGAACAGGATAGAACACATAATTATTTTCTATTGCAGATTATTTTATTTTGACGTCCATAAATAACATCAAACATTCTATTTTGATTAAATTACAACAGTTTTAAGGCTTTTAGTTGATTAAATTTTGGCATTGTGCACGGCCCCCTAATGTCCTCCAACTTAGAAAAAGTGGCCCTAAAGTCAAAAAAGGTTGGGAACCACTAATCTAATCAGCCAAGTCTCGCCGTGTCACCTAGTGTGAGAAAGTTCCGCAAAACACCTTGCACAAAAGCTGTGTGAAAGAGATGAACTTTTACATGTAGGAATAACCTACTGCTAATAATTAGTCTGATACGATTGTCACATACTTACTGTTTCTGCGATGCACGCCAACGATTTCTTCTTCACAAAGTCTCAATTTCTGCCGCAATTTAGTTTAGAAAAGGCACAAAGATGACATCGGCTTACGCATCGTACAATGTAAGAGAGTTGCATGACCTACAGGCTTGCCTGCATGCTTTATAAAGGACACTTAAAGCCTGCTCTGATTCGTTTGCAATAGGCTGTCCTCCATTGCAGATGCTATGATATATATATATATATATATAAATGTATCTGCATATAATATGCATCTGCACCACATATATATATATATATGCACATATATAGTAATTTATATGAGCAATAGTTGAGTGTGCGCTCTCTTGCGGAGCGAATCAGCCATGGGTTTTTTATGGGCCGTGAGCCCTCATCACCCACCCCAGTCACGACACACAGCCCGACACAAAAGAGGTTATTCTTTTGTGAGGTTTCGAAATGACTCGTTTTATTGCGATAGATCAGAGACTGTGCGTATGTGATTCAATGACTCTTACCAATGAATTCTTTGCGCAATCCTTTATAATATAGACTCCTTCGTGAGAAGAACAAAATCCGCGCCCTGTAGTTGAGAGTCATGCCGGAAGAGCAGCAGCACGCGCGCGTCTCCTTTGGGTCTTTCCAAAAAACATGTGTTTCGACTGGGATGTGTGTGTGTCATTTTAAGAAGTTCATGTTCGGCAATGAGTGATGCCAACGAGGGATCTGGAGGATCAAGAGGGGACTGCGGGGGCGATCAACCCAAAATTATAGCACCGATAATTAATTGGGTATCTTGACGGTATACCATTGCCATTTGTGTTGTTGGTGTTCAGACTTATAAAATATTTTTGCATATATGTATATATATATTTATATATATATATTATATATATAATAGGCCCACATGACTACTTCATTGTTGCTTTTTAAAATACCCTACGGTGTCTTCCCTGTAATACCACGAATTTGTACCGAAGAATAGGATTACTTTGCCCAATGGATGACTTACTTAGTGTTGTGATGAGCTAGTGAAAATACCTTAGGCTATAATTATATCGGTTCGCAATGATGCAATTGTATCTTACAAAGCGAATATATTTAGAATCTACAATTATTGCCAGAGGCCTATACATTGTGCCCAATTGGTAACCTATAGTAGCACTGTACTGTTAAATGTCGTTTTTTTTCATTTTGTCTGCCTATCGCTTAGCAGGTTGATCCAGTTAGCCTATAAGCTAAGACCCTGCAGGGCTTAGCGCCTGAGTACTTTTGTGACTGTCTTGACGTGCAAGGTGCGCTCTGCACGATCCTGGCGTCCTTTTTGTTCTACTGACAGTAGACCTACATTATTGCCCTTTAAAATGCCCGAAGGTATTTTCCCTGTGATGCAACGAATCTGTACCGAATCTGTACCGAATCTGTACTTGATCTATTTTTACCTCGGTCACGAACCTCATTAACACAGCATCGGGCTTTAGCCACTGTGGTTCCCTCAATGTGGAATGACCTTCCCTCTGGAATTCTTTGTAGGATTCCAGTGAGGAATCCACCTTCAACTCTGTACTGCTTGAAGACTTTTTTCTTTACATGGGCCTGTCACGCTGAGAGCGCTTCTGCATAGCTCTGTCTTGAGTTTGTGAGACAGATAATAACGACATGCTGATCAAATGAAAAAAGCCAGAACTGGAGAATGCTATGCTAGCTGAAATCCGCCTCTGGAAAAAGTGGTTGCAACTAAGAGCCTACTGTAGTACTTATCTGCACGAGGGCAACTATTTAAATACTCTGAAGAACTGTTTCGATAATCTATAGGCTATGTTCGTCATTGAACGTTTACCGGCATAAATTTTATCTTTGCATCAGCTGAGAAGAATCTCTCTCTTCATTGCACCGACTAACAAATCATGGATGAGAAATCATGTGGGTCGGTAAAGGTTAGTCGGTTTAGCCATCGTGATTCCAGAACACATTACCAGTGGCGTAGGCAAGGGGGGGTTTCGGGGGTTAAACCCCCCCCCCATTGGCTCTGGGAAAAAGTTTTTTTAAGGTTATTTTTCCACTTAAGTAAGAAAAAATAGCAAAAAAACAGGGTTTCCGGCCATAAAACCCCCCATGAAAAATTCCTGGTTACGCCACTGCACATTACGATGATTAATCGAAGTGCTAGAAATAATATGGAGTTATAAAAAGGCAGAAACTATGGAGCTAAAGAGGAAAGTAATAATCTGGTAATATCAGTGTCAGAGATGATAGCATTGTAGAACTATAATAGGCCATTGTAAAACTATAGGAACGGCAAAGGTCTAAGACAGCGTTTCCCAAACTGGGTTCCGCGGAACCCTTGGAGCACAAGGGTTCCGCGAGAAGTTGAATTTTTTTTGCAATAGGCTACATTTCAAGCAGCTGTTGAAAATGCACTGGAAGTTTGAAACTAGCGTCAGTCATCTTTTGTGTTTTGTCCTCCCCCCGACCTATCAGTGATTATTAGCAATCCAATAATTAGCCTAGTATCATAGTATGTAGTTTGTATAAGCTTAGGTATCACTGCTGAACGTAACGTACCGTAAGCTCATACATGTAGCCTGATGATGTAGGTCAGAGCTTTAGGCCTTAGTCTGAACAGAGACGCAGTCATCTTTGTCACCGTAAAACGCAAGTTTAAAAAGAATCGCCAAGTCTGACCTTGTAGCAGTAGCAACAAATAGTGTTTTTAATTTGTTTGTTTGAAAATTTGACAAAATTGAGTGACTTTTACGTACGCTAGCTAGGGTTCTAACCTCTTTTATTTAATTTAGAAACTTGGAACGCTTTCCAAACTCACTCAATTTTTAATGGTTCTCGAGGAGACCATCGCTCAGAAATGGCAAATCATTTTCACAACCCGAAAGCGAACTTGGTTAAATGCTTCCTTTTCATGAATTAGGCTACGATAGGATACGAAACCACTCAAGGAAGGTGAAAAATAGCCAACTCTTCTAACGGTGACTACGAAGTTCCAATCGACCTATCACGAATGAAGCAGAATTCCAATGAACCTTCACATTCTAACCACATGTAGGACACACTCTTAGTAGGATCCACAAATCGTGGTTTTTAAAACACTGCAATTTAATCTTTCACGATATTGTAAAAAAAAACTTCTAAAATTGAGTGTATTTAGGTATGTAGGCTTATAATTATTGGTAGCCTTTGCTTGCCGTGCGTTCGGCATGATTCAATGCGTTTAGTTTAGATTGGGGTTCCGCCCGAAAATATTAGGACGTGGAGGGTTCCGTGGCCCAAACAGTTTGGGAAACGCTGGTCTAAGAAATAGTGATTTCATTCGGATAACAGCAATATTGGCAAAAATATTAGAAATGCAGCAGCATAAAACGTAAAGTTTCTTAATTATATTGTATTGTATTGTATTGTATTGTATAAAAACATTTATAAAGCGCCTCTACTAGGGTCAACCGTTCAGAGGCGCTCCCAGTGCGCAAGGCCACGAGAGAGAAAATAGGTTTTAAGAAAAGAAAATGAGGAGGAGGGATTACCTGTCAGAAGTTGAGATCGAATAGAAGGAGAGAGCGTATTCCAAAGAGAGGGGCCAATTGATGTAAAGGAACGGGACTGAGCCATAGCCGTTCTAGTAGGAGGTACTAGAAGTTCAAATCTGTTTAAAGAGCGGAGTGGACGATGTGAGGAGGCTGAAACTGGCCTGCGAATTCCATTGGTTAGATATTTTGGAGCAAGACCCCGTTGTGCTTTAGAGACCAAAATGAGAATTTTGAACTTAATGCGCGCAGTTAGAGGAAGCCAATGGAGCTGCTCAAACATAAAAGTAGAGATATGAGAGTAGCGTGGAAGGCGTGCAATTAATCTGGCGGCCGCATTAAGGACCGACTGCAAAGGTGAGAGTCGAACCTTGGGAAGACCAATTAGAAGAGAATTACAGTAGTCAATTCTGGAGCAAATGAAAGCATGGACCAAAGTGGTAAAAACAGAAAGCGAAACAGAACGCCGAACTGCCCTTAGACGCCTTAAATGAAAATATGAGGATCGTGTAAGATTAGATATATGGTCTTTAAATGAAAGGGAACTACCTAGAGTAACACCCAGATCACGAACAGTTGAGGAAAAGGTATAGTGAGGAAATAGTTCAGAGAGGAGAACAAAATCAATTTTCAAAAGCTGCTGAGGTGTGCCGAACCAAATAAACTGTGTTTTGGAGGCATTAAGAGAGAGACGATTTGATGACATCCAGGAGTGTAGGGAATGTGAGAGAGACTGGATGCGTTCAACTAAAAGTAGCTGGGATGAAGGAGACCCATGGACATATGCTTGCACATCATCTGCAAAGAGATGACCGGCTGTTCCAGAGAGTGGGAAAAGAGAGGGTGTAGTGTTTAAGGATAATTATAAATGCGCTATATAACGGATAGTGAACGATAGGTGGCGCTAGCGTCAGAAAGAGAGGATTACTCTATGTACAAACGGGAATGAAGAAGGACATGTTTTATCGTTAAGTAATAAACGAAGTGTTAAAACATTACATTTGGCGACGAGGATTATTCGAACACGCGAATGAACAATGGCCACGTTTCTTCCGTCCTTTCCTGAGTTTGACGTAGACGGCGAGCCAACCTCCGTTGGTCCAAGGTGGGAAAAATGGTTGTCTCGTTTCGAAAACATGCTGACCGCCATGTCGATCGACGACAGCATCAGACAAAAAGCACGTCTTCTCCATCTGGCTGGGTCTAGAGTGTATGAAATCGCTGAAACACTGACCATGACGCCGGCTAACGATGAGACGAATGTATTTAAAGCTGCTAAAGATGCACTTACGCTGCATTTCAAGCCGAAGAAAAACATCCAGTTCGAAACCTACGTCTTCCGGTCGACGAAGCAAGAACCAGAAGAGTCCCTCGACCAGTATCAGGTACGTTTACGAACTCTTGCAAAACACTGTGAATTTGCAGACGCTGATAAAGAAATCTTAGCACAGATAATTCAGTCATGCACCTCAAACACCTTGAGACGTCGCGCTTTAAGAAATCCAACAATTACTCTGCCTGAGCTTTTAGACTTGGCTCGAACGATGGACTTGGCAGAACGCCAAGCAACCGAAATCGAAACTAAGACAACAGTCCCCAATGACTATGCTCTCAATGCACTAAAACTGGCAGACGGTTCAAGCAAAAAAGGTAGACTTGGCCAACAAAGACACCCAAATGAACAAAAATGCTTCAACTGTGGAGGGGCGTATCCTCATGATGCAGGAAAACAGTCTTGCCCCGCGTATCAAAAGACATGTTATCGGTGCTCGAAGAAAAACCACTTCTCGAGGTGCTGTAGACAAAAATCAGAATACGGTTTTGATGAAAGAGCATTCTCCTCACGCACAGAAGAAGCACCTCACCGCCTTCATGCCATATATGCAAAACGCAAGGTGAACATTGATGAGAAACTGAGCAGTGCAGAGAGTTCGACAGAACTGAAGCACCATTGTGTCCTTGACCTGTGGCGTTACCATTGCAGCCAAGATGGCCGACGTCGGTTCACTCTTTGGGGATAGCGTCTCAGGAGTGGTTCAGGTGTGTCTGCAGAGTTTGGAGCAGGTGGAGGATCATGTCTCTGCGTCTGTTCGACTGGTAGAGGTTGCAATTCGTCTTGCTCAAGATGTGGTGTGCCCTTCCGACTGTGTGGTGCTGGTGATCTTTGACCCTGCTTAGGCATGACTTCCCCTTCCAGCTCATCGATTACTTCCGGCCGTGTTGGGTTCTTGAATGGAGCCGACATTGGACTGTTGAATTTTTTGAAGAAAGATGCATTTCTGGTCACTTGCTTGCCTTTTATTTCTCCTGTTATCATTGATCCTTTCACTGCAATCACTGTGAATGGATCGGGGTCAAATGGTGGCATGGTCTTAATGCATTGGTGTTCATTTCAAAAGGCAGTAGCCTTAGTTCTGTTGACGTTCTGCACTAGCCTAGCCAACTTTCGGTTTGTTAAGACTTTATTTGAAGAGGGGAAGGTTGTAGTGTTTAAGGATAATTATAAATGCGCTATATAACGGATAGTGAACGATAGGTGGCGCTAGCGTCAGAAAGAGAGGATTACTCTATGTACAAACGGGAATGAAGAAGGACATGTTTTATCGTTAAGTAATAAACGAAGTGTTAAAACATTACAGAGGGGATGTCGGCCGTATATAGAATAAAGAGCAGAGGACCCAAGACAGAGCCTTGGGGAACTCCCAGCTTAACAAGTCAAACATAAACATAGGCGGAATTTGGTTTCCGTTCTTGGAGGGGCCAAATTTGTTGGGGCTGAGACTCGGTCCAGAAAGAACGAGCGGCGCCGTGAAATATTCTCCCGGCCAAAAAAGTTGATGACTTTTTTCAGGCTCGTGAACAGAACCGTTTTCCGTAAAAATTTCAGAGTCTGCGACTTCTTGGGGGGGGCCTAAGTCCGAGAAAAGATCCCATCTACACGGTAAAAAAATGACTCTGGGTCTTCTTGGAGGGATTACCGTGATAATGGGACTCGCAGGATACTAACCGTAAAAGTAGGAAGAGTAGAGTTAGAACATTGTGCTTATTTCTTGTCAATTAATCAGTCTAAGAAAAACTCGTTTCAAGATTTCGTATTTTTACTTTCTGAAAGTTTTACATCATCATGACGTTGTGTTGATTTTTCTTCTCATTTCTCTGTCGGCGTTCCACTGAAATCTCGATGTAGTTTTGAAAAGTCAACTCTAAAGCGGAACACTCAATTTGCAATTCTTTGCAATTTATTTTCATTTCGGGCGCCCAAGTATGGGTTCCAGAAAAGAAGTTAAAAAGTGTGATAACAATATGCTGCATTAATGGTTGGTCCATTATCTCGTTTTTTCATCGTTTTCCCCCGCTTCTGTCCAGGGCCGGATTAAGAAATGTGGGACCCTGTTCGGGAAATGTTTTGCGGATCTTCGGCCGAAAATTCTGATGACCTTTTTAGTCGTTTGGTTATATTCACTTTCATAAGTATACCCCAGTCATTCAACTTCCATCTTTCTTTTCTCGACATCTCTTGCGTCTAATACCCTGCCTAGACGAGCTATTGTCCTGGGCACGACGTTAAACTGCATCCATCCTCCGCCACAGGGAACCAACAACGTCCCTGTGGCGGTCCTAAGCCCGGACAAAAGGAGGAAGGTTTGCCAGATGGGTGGAGATACTCTGGCAGTAAAAGACCAAGACGACTGAAATCCGCAAAAACCACGGCACAAGTGACATAGCGACCCAGATGCTTCAAGGTGTCATGGTGTGGAGCTGACACACACAGGCCGATCAGGACAGACCAGCGGAGAGAGTTGGAAGAGAGAGCGTGGGACACATACGGGCATTGACCCAGGTTGTCCTTCATGCCTCTCTCCCAATATTCTCTTCAATCAGACAAGGTGGTCTAGCTGCTCCAAGATGTTAATGGTATGGAGCAGACCTGCTGACCGGACCGGTTGAAGCTGGTTAACATGTCGCGAGACAGACTCAGACAGAGAGTGGCGTCGGACACCTACGGGTATTTAACCCATGGATTTTGATGATGATGATGATGATGATGATGATGATGATGATGATGATGATGATGATGATGATGATGATGATGATGATGATGATGAGACAAGCTATTACAATTCTCTGCATAATGCATTCCTACTCTTTAGACGCATCTCAATAGTTACTGAATTGGAATGTTTCTTTCACAACTTTGTCATGCAAGATATCTGAGAATAAATAGCACATCGCTACGATTTTTCATCTCTTGTAGGCCTTGAGTATGTAGGTCTAAAATAGAACAAGTTTATAATATATCTATCAATAGCACAGACATTGAGGTTGTTTTTGTCATAGTTTAACGGTGTTGACAATGATATCGAGGAGTTTTGTGGGGGTTAAAACAAAAGAGGTTTTTCGACAATATAATTATATACAAGTTCGAAATGCAGGATGAAAGTTTTCTGAGATATGTACAGTACAGTAACAGTATGCGCGGCAAATAGGCCTAATTGTATTCACTGTTATAGTTTCGACACACAATCATCGTCCTTGAACTGTTCATAACCCGGGTTATCTGTTCCCTGGCTCTTATCGCACTCCACCACAAACACACGGTCAAGATCCTTTTGCTCTGCTGTGCATTCTGCTGACCTATCTGTGTCTGAGTCCGACCCAGAGTCAGAGCCTTCGGGTTGTTTATAGCATCTGCCACCGCAACACTTCTTCGACCGACAGCAGCCGGTTAAGATTCGGTCGT
This sequence comes from Lumbricus terrestris, assembly GCA_949752735.1. Taxonomy (NCBI): domain Eukaryota; kingdom Metazoa; phylum Annelida; class Clitellata; order Crassiclitellata; family Lumbricidae; genus Lumbricus; species Lumbricus terrestris. The sequence continues at coordinate 68,781,585 of OX457038.1, read as the reverse complement.
AGGGTTCCAGAGACCTCAACGCTTTTGGAAGCCAGTTCCAGGTGCGAAGAGGACGTACCAACCAATTCGGTTTCTTGTTCTGGAGAACATTGACGACGATGACGAACACCACTAGAATGATGAATGGAATCCCGACTGCTGCCAGAACATACCAGCCAGCCAATGATAGACCGAAGACGACAAGTGGAAACAGAAGGAACATCACTACTAGGTAGAAAACAGCGAACCATCGATATTTGGCCGTTGTATTGCCGAGAATTTTTGCAATCTTGATCGGCACACGCATGAATGGAATCGGGTAATAGATGAGGATGCCAGAGATGTTGAAAAACAGATGGCAAAACGACATCTGCATCGTATCCTGGATCTTGGATGGATCTCCAGCCAAAGCAGCCAAGACGCTGGTTACGGTCGTTCCTATGTTGGAACCGAGGGTGAGTGGGTAGACTCGCTCAACCGTGATCACTCCGATTCCGACAAGCGGAGTGAGTGTGGATGTGAAGACGGAGCTGCTCTGGAAGATGACGGTCACGCCAGCGCCCACGAGGAGAGCCACATATCCGGTGAAGTAGCGGAAGCAGCCGGGGAAGTCGGCACTGACGGCCTTGCGGACCATGCGGGCCATGGGGCCTTTGATGAGGGAGTTGAGAACTTTGACCATCAACAGGAGACTGAAGGTCATCACCAGAAGTGACCCGACGAGAAGGATTGCACCTGTCGCAGCTTCAGGAAGGCATCCAGGCATTCCAGTCCCGTGGAAGAGGTAGTCACCTGTTCGAAAGAAAATTTTCCGCATTTAGAGCAAAGCAAAGAAACAAATTGAAATTAATCTCGGAAAACCGAAATGCTTAACATGGATCATGAAGGAAATTTTAGCTAGAAACTGTAATTTCATTTATGTCAACTTATGAAGTTTCTAGTAAATCGTATGCAGTACCAAATGTTACGAAATAATTCGAACCATAAATTATGGGAAGTTGTCACCGGAAGTGGGCGACCGCTATCGTCTACTTCCGGTTGGTCTGATCAGACAAATTCCAATCTGTCTTTTCCACCGAAGACAGGAGAGGATGGAGAAGAACTGTCCAAAATGCGACCAACCCTCGTGTCGAGGATGGTTGAAGGCAAGGCAAGGCTTTTCCACTTGAATCTGATCTGGGCGATATCGGTCGCATCGCTCTTTGATGTTTTGTACATTGTTTATAACTGCGCCATTGTAGCATTAGATTGGTGTTATGGTGTAGATAAGATTCCAAAATTGGTTTAGCTTACACGGATGCATTTTCCTGTGATTGCTAATCGACGGTTAAACCGTTAAATACATGTTGCAATCTTCCTGTTCAGCATGACTTGCTTTTGCACCACTTGCTCGAACGAATGGCGGTTGTCTGTACACCATGTCATCGGAATCTACTGGAAACTAAACAGTGTCTCTTTTGATAAGTCTTGCAGTCGAATATCTGTGACTCTGCCTTCTGCTCTTGCTCTGTCGGTCTTTCGAATCGTCCATATTTCATAATTATTGTCTGATTATTTTCTTCTTCAGTTGCTAAATCCACTCATTGCAAGAGTTTATCCAAATCAATTTACTGAAGAATAAAATTATTTTTAAAAAGAAACACCAAAGAGTAACGTAGGCTACATTGAGTAGAGTTGGCATCAAGTATTTCCGTGTACGTCAGTTCGCTCATATTCGTCCCGTTGTATGTCGTCAGTGTGATGTCATAAGTAAACATCCTTTCATCCACCCTTTCGAATTCTAAGTCTGCCATCTCTGTACAAAACAAACATTAGGCTACAATGCAACTTGGAATACGACATGAAGAAAGGAGACCTTCATAATCGTCAACTCTAACTCCAAACTCCGAAAGCGTTACACGCAAACCAAGCCCATGATACCAGCTTGATGACAAGCGCTGAAATCACAGGGGTTGTCCAAAATGGTAGCCCGAAAGATGTCGGGTAGGGCTGCAAGAGGGGCAGAGGGTCAAAGTGGTGTCATTTTCGTCAAGGACTAGATAAGTCAGGGTTGGAACAATGAAAGGTTGCACTTCAAAAACCTTTTTAAGCCAGAGTAGTGATAGACAGAGGGCCCGATCCAATTCATTGTGGATGGATGATTAGAAAATGACGGCTGATCAGCGGCGCCCGCAGGATTTTTTCTTGTACGCACAGAAATTTTCGATGGAGGGGGAACAGGGAAAAGATTTTCGTCAAAGTCGCCGAAAAAACTGATGACCTTTTTTTTAGTCATCAGCCGAAATTTTCCCAAAAACAGCCGAAATTTTCCCAAAAACATGCCTTTTCCATCCGCCGAAAAACTGATGACCTTTTTTTTAGTCATCGCGCTGTACGCACTTGCGTACGTGCGTACGCCTGCGGGCGCCGCTGCGGCTGATGCAAACAAATTTGCGAAATAATCCAACAGGAAGATCGGTTGTTGTGTCTGATAAAATGGCCTGTGCCATGCAGTGATAGTTTCTAACCTGTTGTTAGATTGTAGGCGTAGTTCTCGGCCACTTGTTTACAGTAATATTTAGCCAGTGGAAACTTCGCCTCGTCTGACTGGTGAGCGATTGCAGTTATAACTTTCTTATCAATCTGGAAATAATATCAACAACATAGACCACTTAATTTTATTTTTTAAATATTGTTTTATCATTATCGTTCGTATTATTATTATTTTTTTTTCCTGATAAATAAATAGTTTAATAAGCTTGTATTCATCTTTCTTCCACTTTACGAGATTTTAACACTCGTCGAAGAAAACATTATTATTATTATTATTATTATTATTATTATTATTATTATTATTATTATTATTATTATTATTATTATTGTTATTATTATTATTATTTTAATTTTTAATTTTTATAATTACAAAATTAATTATTATTATTATTATTATTACTATTATTATTATTTATTTTTTATTTTTTTAAAATTATTATTATTATTATTATTACTATTATTATTATTACGAAAACCATCTTTAGCGGCTTCTCTTACCATGATGATGAGTTCTGTTAGAGGACTGGTAATGGCAGTCAGGAATTTGGGGTTTCCCATGTTTTCAGGCGAAACGATATTGGCTGTCATGGCCTCGGTCAGATGATAGAGGTAGTGGGTAGCCAATTCGAGAGGCAGTAGAATGAAAACGGTCAGCCAGTTGAATGCGTCGTGCACTGAAAGGAATTATAAATAATATATTGAACACATGTATACCAGTAGATTATGATACATAGGCCTATCTAAACATAATATTATATCGGCACACGCAGATATTTTTGAAGGGCGGGACGGGAAACTTACTAAGAACTTACTAAGCTTGATCACTGTTAATAGATTTTTAAAAATGAAAACTACACGTAATAAACGAATATGGGTTAATTTTATAGAGATTTCTACATGTGATTTATCAGTTTCACACGTGTGTGTCATTGTCATCATTGGTGTTCTAGAGACAATACATTATTTTGTTCTGAAATACAATGTATAGTAGTTAAAGAAATAGGCATCAGTTTTCCTGGAGTTGGGTGGGGGCAAGTGCTCCTTTTGTTACTATGTAGCCTACGGGTCCATCGCCTGCATTAAAATGACATAGTTGCAACACCGAAAAGTCGTCGTTTTCAGTGGGCTATGCAGAGTGAATTTGCATAATCAAGTCTTGCATTGATAATAGCTTACCTGTGGCACCGGCAAAGGCTCTTCTGAAGACGTTCCTGTCTGGTGATTGGGTGAGTGCCACGAGGGTGTTGGTGACCGTCGTACCGATGTTCGCCCCCATGATGACGGGGATTCCCTGTTGGACCGTCAACACTGGAAACGCAAACGCATATATAACATTGAGATGCATGATATATATAATATACACGCTAGAGAGAGTATGACGTATCTGCCCTGCAATAAGATTTGAAGTCACAAATTTAGCCTACAACGGTCGTATCGTTCCGACCAATCATAGGCGAGTTCTTATACAGACCAATCACACAGTCTTACAGCATCAATTTGAAAAATAAATAAAACGACATCAGCATTTTTATAATAAAACGAACATGTCGATGCTTGTTTGTTAATTTTGCAGTTTCTTGACATATTGACAAGTAAACATCGACAAGTTCGTCTTATTATAAAAATGCTGATATTATTTTATTTATTTCCCCCCACATCGATGCTGTAGGCCTACGACTGTGATTGGTCGGTACGAGAACTCGTCTGTGATTGGTCGGTATGAGAAATCGCCTATGATTGGTCGGCATAACTTTAGACAGATAATATTATGATGTGATTGGTCGGCGTGACTTTAGACGTCGACTTCAATGTAGAGACGTGATACTCCCTCTAGTGATATATTTATTATATAATACACCTCTATGATATATAAGAAAATTAGAGAATGCTTCTCAATCTATTAGAATACGGAACTCTTTTCATCTGAATAGCTTTGACGGAACCCGACTGAAGCAAGGCAGGTAGACCAACATCAGTCTGATGATTGAAACTGAGTAATGAATAACTGAATCCTCTTTTACAATTTAGATATTATTTTAAATTATATTCTCCAACCAAGCCTTTGTCTTCACCTAGGTGTTAGATCGTCTATGATGTAAAAACACATTCAAATGATGGTTTTTATCAAATTTCCTCACGGAACCACTTGTTCCACGGAACTCACTTTTTGAAACGCAGCAAACTTGCCCTAGATGAGAAACAGCCCAGTATGTTTACGTATGCATATATCATTATTATTGACTTTTTATATAGCGCACCCTAAAGGCAATCCACTCAGAAGCGCTCCCAGTCCAACAACGGCTAAATAAGACAGTTTTTAAGTGAGAAAGAAACAGTGGTCCTAAGAATTAGATGACTAGCTCTATGCTGACAAAATATTTATAGGCAAGAATAGATGCATAGATATAGATACTCACATCCTGATCCGACCATAGATACGACGATGGATGTTGATGTTGAAGAACTCTGAACAAGAACGGTCACGAGGACACCGATCATCAGTGCAGATATGGGATTGTTGATAAGGACGCTGTTGGCAAAGACACTGCTGGCCGCACGACCTACACACCATCGACACATCATGTCATACAGTCACCATGGATGACACATCGTATGGATTTTTGTCTGACTTCCTCTATATCTGTTTTCATCCACCTTCCACTTGCTTTTGTGCCTGGCATGTCATCTTAAATTACCTCTTTTGCGATTTCTCACACGGATATGTATCTCAATCATTAAGGAACCACATCTCGTGTGTTCGAAAACGATATTAAGAGATCAGACGGTCACACTTTGATTCCTTGCGCTCTCTGACAGTCTATTACGGGATGCCGTAATGGCGGACAATTTAGCTACATCAGACTATAAAAAAACTCGACCTCTGCTTGCCCTTTTACAGTGCCAGTCCCAATCCTGAATAAAGGTGGAGGGTGACAGTAATGATCTTTGCTATCACTAGTATCACACCTATCACACCACTAGTAGCCTATCACACCGCATGTAGCTTAACAATTTCTGTCATATAATAATATAATAATAATAATATATTTTCTTTAATTAAACGCCTGCACGACGCACTGCGCTTTACATTTACAAGTTATGCAGTAATCTTAATTAAACTTAACTACTAACTGAACAGACAGCTTTGCAATTACAACGGCGCTAATAGCAGCCTACAAAGCAAATCCGCCCAACGGGGGCTCGAACTCACTACCTCTCGCACTCTTGGCCAGCGTGTTAACCACTACTCTACCGCCCCCCACCCAACAGAACGAATATAAATAATGGTAGACCGTAGACTCTTCTAAAAATCGACGAAGAAATACCTGCGAGCAGCTGGAATGCTCCCTGAAGAACATCAAGCGAACAGATGAAGAAATAAAGAAATCCGACGATCATGGCGATTCGAATTACGATCCAGAGCACAAACCAGATTTTCATCAACAGAGTACGTTCTACAAAATAATGATACGTATCCAATTTACAGATCCGAGATCGAACTCAGAAAGTTTTTTTAATTTAATTTACAATGGCTTTCATATTTTAAAAATCCATAACCGTCAGTTCTGTTGATTAGAATTGACCTTCCCGATACATGCTCAACATAGTTCATTGCCTAATATTCACTTTAATCATGCAGAATCATAACTGCACACCAGCAATATTAATAGTAATTCATTCGACCCATATATCACTATTTGATAAATACGTAAGTGAATTTGTCTCTTTTCTAAAATATGCTTACAAGACCGGCCGGCTCCATTAAATTCTCACCGGAGTGTGAAATACTTGATCAAACATTAGAGAGGAGTGCGTCAAAGCAGTAGAATATTATAATATTTATACACGTTTAAATACATATAATATTATGCGTATATAATTATTCATACATGTATATATATGTATATGTACATATATATATATATACAATTTATATATTTTACCTTTCCACTTGATTCCAGTGTCCACTTCATCGACGATATCCCACGGATCAAAGGAAGCCTCTGACACGTTCTCCACTTCCACTTCCACTTTGGCAATCTCGACATCCTCTGGATAGGGTGGAGGAAGGTACTTCTTTACGATCTCTGTCGTGTCGTCCACAAAGGAACTTGCAGAGCTGCTGGTGGCCATTGAACTTCCAGAATTCACTGACTTTGTCGTCGATTTCTGCATCGAAACATATACTAATTTTCATTAAGTAATTGCAAGAATTTATATAGCGCCTCTTCAGGGGACAGCTCCGAGACGCGTCCATACAAAGCGCGGTCAAAGAAAGTAATCGTAATCATAATCTTTAAATTTCTATAGCGCCACCGGAAAGCCAAGCGCAAGGCACCAGCTTATTCACGAGCTTAATATGAGACAGAAAGAAGAAGAGTAACTGTTCTACAGGAGTATATAGAGCGATGCGCCACGGAGACTCCATTCCAGTTTGAGTTGCCATCACCAAAAGATACGGACCTTGTCGAAATAAAATTACGATAAGTTGCAGTAGCTTATAACTGCAATTCACGGCACTGAAGCATTTAATTGCTCACATAACGTCTTCGCTGTAGGCCAATAATCGAAAAAATGAGATGAAGGTCTGCAAGCTAGTGTACGCTGGATAACATAATTTATGTACCGATACAGTTGTAGCGCGACTTTGATTAGATTCGAATCCGAGTAGAAAATGTGGAAAGAACGCCTGAAACTCGCCAAAAATGCTTCTGAACTATCATTAGGACATAGGCTACATGTACAATTTACATCCAGAGAGGCTCTCCAAACAAGTCCTGGAACCTCCCTTGTCTTAGACCCTTTAGTTTGAACTCTATGATGCTTGTCACTGCCGAAAGCTTTCTCCTAGTTGGCATCTATTTAAGTAAGTAAGTAAATAAGTATAGCCTTTATTATTCCATTTCCATATGCACAATGGGACATCGTGAAATAATGTTATATAATACATAGAAGGAATAATATAGTAGGCCTAATAATTTAGTCTGAACTTAGTCAGACTTAATCGGTTTGATAAGCATGTATATTATTACGTAGGCCTAATTATAACAATTTTATATAATTACTGAAGATATAGGCCGTTATCATTGTAATTTATTTGATCAATGTAATATCTCAGTAAGCTTATAGACCTAAACTACGCTAGATTCGCATAGTTGTCAATTAGAAATGACATCTGAGAGAGAACTTATAGGCAGATATTCAACATGTAGACATCGTTTACAGTCCCCTATATCTGGAGTATACTACCATCCAGCCAATCAGACACTCAGTTAGTAAATCAACATTTCGAAGCAGCAACTCACCTCATCCATGTCTGGCATTGTCTCCTGTAGAGTTGAGTCAATCTCTATGGAGCTTTTCCAACAGTTTACTGGCAAGGGAGTAGGTCGGCAATCAACGACTTTCGACGCCACTGAGATCAGCCTAGAACAGATGGGGCTTTTATAAGGTCCAAGACAAGGGACAGGCACTCCATGAAGTATCGTGGTATGCCAGGCTGACCTTCTCGGTAGTCACGGAGACGAACTTGATACGTCAGTCAAACTGTGCTCACGAGTGAACAGCTTTCCACCCATTAGGAGTATCCACCAGTGATTCCTAAGCCATACACTCGTGCTACTATATACGCTTCAAGAGCCCATCTCAAACAATCAATTTATGTTCGAAAAACAAAGGCAAGACATGAAAATTATATATATTATTTATATCCTAGCCTATATATATATATATATATATGTAATTGGTATGCACACTATAATAGGCCTATGATTATTTATAAGACTATCTTGCTAAGTATAAATTTTTATTGATTTAGATCTACGCGATAGAAGCTAACTGATTGAATACAGGCCTATAGGTCTACAATTGCATGCGTGTATTTGCGTGTACTTACAACATGACCTCCTTGCGCAATGTAGTCCCTACTATAATATATCAATAAATTTCTACTTTATCCACTTTCTGTCGGAGATGTGTGTAGCCTCTTGACAAACGCGCATCTAAATGCACTTAAACATGTCAATCTCTGTTTATTCTCTGTAAATTACAGGTTTTATGGCTAGTCGATTGCCATAAAGACAAAATTTTCTATTTTTAGAAGACTCGGTGAATGGGGAAGAGACTATAATCATAATTCTGAATAAGATACTTGAGACAGACCAAAAGTTTTCCGTCGACCGTAGGTTGGCGCCACATTACAACGTATTCTGTGGCGTTCACTCTCGACTGTCGTCTTTTGCGGCCATGTTTGGCAGACGTTATAGTTTTGACTAAAGATATCTTTGGTTTTGACAGCGTGATGTAATAAACGAAATGGAAACGAAATCTACTGAATAATTATGTACATTATATGTTTTCGTTCGGATGTCATGTTTAATTGTCAACTGTGCAAAGTTATTGTTTAGAATATTGTTTGTGAAACATAACTTGAATAATCCTTTGAAGTCTCGACGCCAGCTGCTCTAGGCCCTCAAGGGTGATGGGTAGCCTACCAGAACAGGGCCCTAAATGAGCTACATTGTTCGAAATTTTTTGTCAAGTGCAGCCTTCCTCTCAGTGCTAGACCAAGTCTTGCAATGTCTTTATTCTTACTATTTCGGGCAGTTTTGCTCTACTCCTTTCGAACGACTAGTACAAGGCTTGACATCTTCTGAATCCTAAACCTGAATATCTTCCTCTGTGCACAAATTTGATTGGTTTACGCTTATTCAGTTGGATGGCTTACTGGTTTACTGAACTGATTGCGCACAGTCTAGACATAATGTTGATTCCTGCATTTTCTTATCATATTCTAGGATTTTCAGCTCAATTTGACACAGGATACTTAAAATCAGAGACCTTTTATCCTCATATATTGTCTTGATCCGATGGTTGATGCTTTGGTTTCCAGCATACATGCAAATTGCATCACTTCTCATTGTTATCTGCATGAAGTAGGTCTACAGCAGGGCTGTTTTCAAGGAATTTTTAGAACTGCACAGCCCCTTCTTTTCTTTCCCAACATCCATGGTAAATTACTTCCAATCGGACTACACTGACCTTTTTTTTACTAGTTTCAACTGCACGGAAGTGCCTTTGCAACTGCACAAATCCTTTTAGAACTTCACAGTAATTTTTGTGTACAACTACACGCTAAAAAAGCCCTGGTTTGCAGATCGTTCAAACACTCCTGCGGGGGGGGGGATTGCTAAGACACCAGATTTCAGCGTGTGACGCCGATATTGTATTCATTCCGCTATTACATAGGCTACTGAGCAAAACCTAATTTCAATATCCTCCATAAACTTTGCAGCTACATCTTAACAAACCGACTTTCTGCTTACAACGTTAATCTGTCAAGCAAAAGCATTTGATTGATCGAATGGATGCCATCTATGACCATTTTGGTTCTCCTCGAACGAAAGGTGTTGGACTCTGTAAAATTCATCATCATCATCATCATCATCATCATCATCATCATCATCATCATCATCATCATTATCCATGGGTTAACAACCCGTAGGTGTCCAATTCACACTTTATCGTTCTCTTCCAAAGTCCGCGGTCCTGAGCAGATCTGTAAATGTCTTGATTACACCACTCTTTGATGTCGTCTATCCATTCTCTGGTTGGTCGTCCTCTTCTTCCATTGCAATCCATAATTCCCAGCATTAGGCCTACACTTTTTATCTTACTGTCATCCTCCATTCTACATATTATGTCCGAATAGGCTGAGTTTCCTCCTCATTATTTTTTGCATAAGGTCTTTTATATTTAGCCTGCTACGAATCTCCTTGTTTGTAACCTTCATTGTCCAATTCAGATGTAATATTCTTCTATAGCAATACATTTCGAAGGCCAATGTCTTATCTCGATCCGTCTTCTTGATAGTCCATGCCTCATATGCGTAAAATTCACTACGTCGCAATTCCACGGCTGTGGAAACTGCTATCAATGCAGCTCACTTCGCTCTGCCAAATTTTTGCTTTCAGTCAGATCTACACTCAAGACTCACCTGTTTCAACTTACATAATTTTTTGGTTTCTATGATGTAACGGATATCGATCCAGTATCTCCAAATTAAATGGGTTTTTAATAGGATTGCGGTATAACCGACCATCGGCTGATGAATCTTAAACATAACGAAAAAAATGGCATCATGTGGTTCCAAGTAATTGGTTCAGCAGCATTCGTGTGATGTAAAATCAGAAATGTCACAGATATTATAAGCCGTGCACATGGACACACTTGTGTCTATATACCACAGTCAAAATCAGGAGTCTCGAGTAAGCTTACTATCTTTAGGATGGATCAGTGTGGATTAGTGGCATAGGATTGCAGGGGCTTGTAAGATAATTGGCGGTTGGCGGGAAAAGTAGGAAGAGTAGTGATAGTAGCTCTGTACATATAGATTTTATTAGCTTTTAGTCAAACACAAACTCGTTTCAGAGATCAGCTGTTTATTTCATGTTATGACTTTAACAACAACTTTAGGATACCGTACATCATTAGGCCTGTAATTCTACTTTGAGCTGAGTTATGTTCGCACGTCAATGACATGACGCCATTATTCCATTCAGATCTTGATTTGCTTTTCAATGTCAAGTCCAAAGCGGAACATTCCATCCGCAATTCTTTGCAATTATTTTAATTTCGGACCCCAAACAATAGTAGAGGAAGAATGTTGACTAAGAGTGAATGACAAAAACCTACAAGTTTATTAATGGAAAATTATTGTTCGAAAGTTTTCTTGGGGGTATTTCCACTCTGTCGCATTCCAGTCATTTTCTCTGTATTTTTTCTCTGTGCAGTGTACGACCACAGTTACCACTTCGAACTAATATTCTTCTCTTATTTACATGACCAAAAAATTGGAAGGATATTGATTGGTACTGTTTACTCTGTCCATCCTTTCTTTTCATTATCTCATTCAGGTCTGTAGCTTCTTGGCTTTTTCTAGGCCTTGTATCCAGATTTATCACGTTCTTACACTTCTCTGCCTGATAATAATCTTACACACCCTGATACGATACGAACTCATCTGGACAGTTTGTTCTCCTGAGTTTATTTTGCCAATGATACAATTAGCTAACGAAAAATGAGTTTGTGGGCAGAACAATAATTTTTTAGTGCAACTTTATCTGCAGATTAGTAGAGTAAGATTACGATTTCTTTCCTCCTTAGAACAACGTGTATCAAAAAAAGTTTAGATTACATCAATAAGATTTTTCAACAAAACTTTTCTTTGATGATGTTTTACTGCTGTTAATAATGATGATGATCAAGTTGATGAGAAGCATGGCACGGATTATAACGCAATTCTTGGATGATATCTACAATGCAGGATGAAAGTTTTCTGAGTTATATACATTGTCACAGGCGATAAGCATGTTACAGTTTTGATATGAAGTCATCGTCATCAGAGTTGGCATCGTAGACCGGATTATCCGTTCCGTCGCTCTTATCGCAATCCACCACGACCACGAGGTCAAGGTCCTTTTGCTCTGCTGTACATTCTGCTGACCTATCTGTGTCTGAGTCCGACCCAGAGTCAGAGCCTTCGGGTTCTTTATAGCATCTGCCACCGCAACACTTCTTCGACCGACAGCAACCGGTTAAGATTCGGTCGTAGGGTTCCAGAGACCTAAACGCCTTTGGAAGCCAGTTCCAGGTTCGGAGAGGGCGTACCAACCAATTCGGTTTCTTACTCTGGAGAACATTGACGACTATGACGAACACCACTAGAATAATGAATGGAATCCCGACTGCTGCCAGGACATACCATCCAGCCAATGATAGACCGAAGACGACAAGTGGAAACAGAAGGAACATCACTACTAGGTAGAAAACAGCGAACCATCGATATTTGGCCGTTGTATTGCCAAGAATTTTTGCAATCTTGATCGGCACACGCATGAATGGAATCGGGTAATAGATGAGGATACCAGAGATGTTGAAGAACAGGTGGCAAAACGACATCTGCATCGTATCCTGGATCTTGGATGGATCTCCAGCCAAAGCAGCCAAGACGCTGGTTACGGTCGTTCCTATGTTGGAACCGAGGGTGAGTGGGTAGACGCGCTCAACCGTGATCACTCCGATTCCGACAAGCGGAGTGAGGGTGGATGTGAAGACGGAGCTGCTCTGGAAGATGACGGTCACGCCAGCGCCCACGAGTAGAGCCACATATCCGGTGAAGTATCTGAAGCAGCCGGGGAAGTCAGCGCTGACGGCTTTGCGGACCATGCGGGCCATGGGGCCTTTGATGAGAGAGTTGAGAACCTTGACCATCAACAGGAGGCTGAAGGTCATGACCAGAAGTGACCCGACGAGAAGGATTCCACCAGCCGCAGGTTCCGGTAGGGCTCCTGGCATTCCAGTTCCATGAAAGAGATAGTTACCTGCCAAATTTAAATACACGCATTTTGAGGCAAATTCCTTGGTTACCGGTATATCTTCAATTTTACATGACGAACCAATAGTAGCCTAAATCTAGTTGATTGCCTCATGCCTATCTAGGATAATGGAGGAATCTGTTACTGGAAATTGGCCTTCGTTGTTTTCCTTTGTTATACAATGTAATAACTCTTCACCGAATGTAATCTACGGTTTCACGCCAATAGTTTGGCCAGAAGCAGGAATTTTACACATCAAATTGTACGGATTTAATGTTGATTGATATCTAAGTAGCCTACAATAGCCAAATTTCACCAGAACATTTCGAACAGAACAAAAATTAGGCCTATGTACATGTAACTTTTATTAAGCTTACAGTGTTTTTACGATACAACAAACGGTTACATAAAACGATTTTAATAAGTCTCTCTAAAATATATTTACTGTTTAGAAGAGAAACATGAACACAGCTGCACGTCACTCTGACATCACTTAGCAAGATGACATCAACTTGGAAGATAAAGCAAGTTTTCAGATGGATAATGTTGTTACTCAAATCGTAAAATTGAAATTTCTAAGAGAATTTAAAGGACCAAGGTGCTAATGACAGACCAAATGTGTATTCAGACACTTCATAAACAAGGTCTAGGAGCTGAAGCTATATAATCTCTGCTTCCTCTGATAAACAGTGAGAGCGCAGAAATCAAGAGTTAATTGGAGATTAGAAATATTCCGTTGATGAAAGGAGATCGGCTCAACGTCAATATTGATTGCCCTGCATGGCTTCATTGAAAAGAAACAATGACCAGAAATCTCCGAATTTGAACCCGATGGATTATCGAGTGTCAAGGTCTATGCTGGAGAAATGCAATCTGCGGCCAAAACCAAGAGGGCTAAGAAAATTGATGGTCACACTGGAATTAATATGTGTACCTCTGGAACACATCAACAAGGGCATCAAGAACTTTACAAGGAGACCAATATCAAGTCTGAGCACTGGTGGTGGACACATTTAGCACAAGTTGTGAAGCACTTTCAAGTTGATTTGATAACAACTAGGCCTATTTGAGATGTGACTTCCTAATATCTTTTTTGTTACTTTTTGTTGCAGTGTGTTTTTAAGTCGTCAAAAACAATGGGTAGACTCACTAAAAGTGAAGTAACTTTTTCTGATTGAAATGTTTTGGTGAAAATTTGCTATTTAGGCTACGTGGATATGAATTGCTTTTAGGCCTAAGTCTGTAGAAGTTGGTTTAGAAATTCTTACTTCTGGCCAAGATATCGGCACAAAACCGACAGTGAGTACTTTTTTGACTCAGCCTTTGTACTGTGTAGGCCTAGCTTTCAATAAAATTAAATTTTATGGTTATGGTTTATGGTTTATGGTTTCGTGTGATGTTACTGATGTAGAATCAGAAATATCCTATCTCCCATCCGTGTGCTGTCTTGATAACCACCGCTGTTACTTCCACTCTTTCTAAAACCTTTCTCCAATTTAATTTCTATAAAGACTGCAATTAACGAGAAAAACGAAGAGTAGCGTACATCGAGTAGAGTTGGCATCAAGAACTTCCGTGTACGTCAGTTCGCTCGTATTTGTTCCGTTGAATGGCGTCAGTGTGACGTCATAAGTGAATATCATGGCGTTCACCCTTTCGAATTCGTCCTCCGCTACCTCTGTGCAAGACAACCGTCGCAAAGTAGCATTTAATATGGGAAAAAACATCTTGGAATACAATACAAGTTGACGGCCCTAAAATACCAATGCGCGAGTTATTTTTCCCGAAAATGTGTATCGCTTTTTAAGGCCATTAAATGTTCATAGAATTTTACGACAGAACCAAATTCCATTGTTTGGCGTCAAGGCAAGAAACGACCTCAGCACCTTGTCCACGGTGTTTCACAGTTTGCTAGGCCTATCCTAACTTTCGAACCCTAAAAGTCACTAGGCCTATGTGGCAACCAAGAGGAATAGACCTCATAAGTATAGCTGTATCGTCGTAATCGTAAACTCGGAATTTCTACAGCGCCCACAAAAGCTAAGTCGCGGGAACCAGCTTATTCACAGGCGCTCAATCAAAGCAAAGTCGATAGGCAGAGGTCAAGATCCAGCCAGTCGTGCGAGGAATTTGACAGACGGCTATGCTGGATGATGTTTCGAGTTGAAACGGTGAATGCAATATGTCACTCACGCAACCTATGTCTAATGACAGAACTTTCTAACCTGAGTTTAGGGTTTCGTTGTATTGCTGGTCCACTTCTGTACAATAGTACTCGGCCAACGGAAACTTCTGTCTATCCGATTGTTCGGCGATTGCAGTAATGACATTCTTGTCAATCTGGAAATATTAATAACAATATTATTATTATTGTGATCATCATTGTTCTTTTTTCCATTGTGCCTCGGTGTGATCGGGATCCATTAGGAACTTGAATATTATTAACTATTGATAAAATACAGGGCTGTTTTTAAGGAATTTTTAGAACTGCACATCCTCTTCTCTCCTTTCTCATTCTCCATGGTAAAATTACTCCCCATCGGAGGAAAATGACCCTTTTTTACTAGTTTTAAGTTACTTTTAACTGCACGGAACGCGACGGAAATGCTTCTACAGCTGCACGAATTCATTTAGAACTGCACATTTTGTGTAGAACTGCACGTTAAAAAATGCCCTGATAAAATATGTCTGGAGATGACCTTAGCCTACTCGTCTTGTCTTGGTTGGCGAATTGGTTATTATCGTTGTTTATAATGTTATCATCAGCAGCATGATTAGCTGTAGTATTATTAGGATTATTTCTTAGCAATCGAAAGTAGCAGTATTTTAGTTGTAATAGTACCGTAGTATTGAAACTTTTAGAAGTAGTGCATGGTAGCAATAGTGGTGGTGGTTGTGGTGTTGGTGATCAGGGGCGGATTCAGGAGGGGCAATCCAGCCATGGCCCCCATTAAAAAAATTCTGTATTTTTGACCAGCTATTCTGGCTCGGAAAGTTGACGTCCCCCCATGAGTAGTTCCGCAGGCCCCTCCCCACGCCTCACGAGGTCCGAAGACGAGGTCCATTTGTATACGACTAAAAAAGTCATCAATTATTTTGGCGGATAAAATGGTATCTTTTTCCTGGAAATTCGAGACAAATGATTAAATAAAGAAATAAATAAATAAAAGGTCATCAGATTTTTCGGCGGCCAAGACGAATTTTTTTTCCTGTCCCAAGACCGAAAATTTCTGTAGGCCTATCCGCCCTTGGTGGTGATGCTGTGGTGGTGGTGACATTGGCGGTGGTGGTGGTGGTGACGGCAGAGGTAGCATTAGTGAGCAGCAGCGGTATGATTGCAAGTGTTTGTATACAAAATTAGAGCATATACTTGCAGTGATAACGATGCTTCAGGTGCTGTTGTTGGCGCCGTTACTGCTGCTGCTGCTGCTTCTGCTGCTGATGATGATGATGATGAATTTGTTGTAACCGATGCCATTATCTACCAGCGTAAACTAGCTGTCCATCTAGAAGAAACTGCCTAAAATGCACCGCCCAATTATTACATAGCCTATCTATATCCAGGTATCATTTCTATGCGGACTCATTTGCTTACCATGATGATGAGTTCCGTCAGCGGACTCGTGATTGCAGTGAGGAACTGAGGGTTTCCGACGTCTCCCGGTGGAGCGATGTTGGCTGTCATGGCCTCGGTCAGGTAGTAGAGGTAGTGGGTTGCCAATTCGAGGGGAAGTAGAATGAAGACGGTCAACCAGTTGAAAGCGTCGTGCACTAAAATGAATAATAACTATTATATTGAACACATACGAGTCGTGTACTGAAAGATAAAGACTATTTTGCAATTGCAGTTAAGCTTTTTTTAAGCTCATTTTGTCCTGCGTTTGCTTGTGCTTAGTTATGATGACAAAACCTTGCGGCGCTGTTTTTGTTTGGAGGCGATACCATATATTATATTATATTATATTATTGTAAGCTCCAAACTTCTCAAGCGCCACTCAAAGACAAAGCGTATGTCACCCAGCATTTAATTCGCAAGAGCTGGCCCAAAGGATGATCAGTACAAGATCGGAGTCCGGTCTATTTATTTGATTTATTTCAGAAATTTGATGTAGCGCCTCTTTAAGGTAGGCTACTCAGAGGCGCTCCCCGCACAACCACGGCTAAATAAAACAGTTGTTAGATGCTTAAGAAGCAGAGTGGAGTGTCCCCTGGGAATTAAGCGTAGTGTAACAGGGAGGCCATTCCAGGTTGTAGGACCAGCAACCTTGAGATTAACTCGGAGTGAATTAGACATTTTGAAACGGTTAATCTCTGTTTAATGATTTTATATCTCGTTTTGTTTTTGAAAGTATACCTGTTGCGCCAGCGAAGGCTCTTCTGAAGACGTTCCTGTCGGCTGACTGCGTGAGTGCCACGAGGGTATTTGTGACCGTTGTGCCGATGTTCGCCCCCATGATGATGGGGATTCCTTGCTGGACCGTCAACACTGAAACGCAGAAGCAACGTAACTTTATTTCGCATTAGGCTAATGACATGAGCAAAAAATAGCAAAACTCATTAAGCTTAAGCTACTAAAGGGCCGACCATCGAGATTAACAGTAACTGTTAGCGACTACATTTTCTCAGCCTCGGCTCATGAGGGCAAGTCTTCCACTCACAGTGTCCGGTCAGCATACTCTTTATAGGTCTAGAGCCCTAGATGGACCCAGACTCCCAGTGCAGTCGAATTATCGGAGTAGATATCTGACAGGGAATCCCAACCCTTCGATTTTCTTCAACACGAGGTCACAGCCGATGACGTCACAATTTCATGCCAACAGCGTGAAAGGAGCAATGAAACAAAGATCAGATTGAAAGCTGATGGTTTGCCAAACCCTGACCCTCGCAGCTTTTTTGCTAGCACGCAAATGAGATTATATGCCAGTGGAGTGAATGCGGTGTGTCTGAGAATTTCCGTGACGCTTTGCCTAATCATTTCCAAGTTATGGGGCTGAAAATTCGAAATGCAGTGACAGACCGACATGATTCTGCCTCTCTAATGCCGGTGTAACTTAGGCACTATACGACTACTAAACCCTGCTGTATCTGACATTGTCATCACCATCATCATCGTCATCATCATCATCATCATCCTCATCATCATCATCATTGATTTTAATTATCATCATCAGCAGTAGCAACATCATTTATTTTATTTTATACCCATCTTGCTTGTTTGATCATTATGATTTCTGTGCTGAATTCATATCCAAGTGAACGCTTGCATAGATATACTCACATCCTGATCCGACCATAGATACGACGATGGATGTTGATGTTGAAGAACTCTGAACAAGAACGGTCACGAGGACACCGATCATCAGCGCAGATATGGGATTGTTGATAAGGACGCTGTTAGCAAAGACACTGCTGGCCGCACGACCTACACACCATAGACACAATCATGTCATACAGTTACAAACGATGACACATACACACATTGTTGCACAGTCACAATGGATGACTTACCATATGGATCTATGCTTGTCCTAGTTTTACCTCTTTATTTCATTCGTTTCACCGTCTCTTTTCTCTCTATTTCTGTCTGTGTGTCTTCTAGGATTCTATTCTGGTTCTCTCTAGGCAATAGAGAGAGAGACAGACAGACAGACACACAGACAGACAGACAGGCAGACAGACAGAGTAATAGTTATTGTTCAGCAATGAAGTCAGACATATGATAGAAGAGTGATCAGTCTGCCTCTGTCTGTCTGTGTCTGTCTGTCTGTGTCTGTCGGTCTGTGTCTGTCTGTGTCTGTGTCAGGACTTGCCTGTATGTATATATATCATCATCATCAATATCATTGGGCTCAATGCCCGTAAGAGTCCGACGCCACTTTCTGTCTGAGTCTGTCTCGCGTCATGCTGCCCAGCTTCAACTGGTCCGGTCAGCAGGTCTGCTCCATACCATTAACATCTTGGAGCAGCTAGACCACCTTGTCTGAATGAAGAGAATATTGGGAGAGAGGCATGAAGGACAACCTGGGTCAATGCCCGTATGTGTCCCATGCTCTCCCCCAACTCTCTCCACAGGTCTGTCCTGACCGACCTGTGCATATACACCATCGTATATATATATGTATATATATGCATATATATGTGTGTGTGTATATATATATATTCTTTAGACAATGTGACGGGTCGGTCTTGAAATTGTCATTAATATCAAAAGACGATCAGCCAGTGATAAAAATAATCACGATGGTACTTAACGTCCATGCAGCCTACAATTATACATGACATTTTATCATTGTATGTCGTTGCACCCTAAGGTAACCGCGGTTAATCGATAGCACGTACTATTCATCAGTGCGGTTAATCGATAGCACGTGCTATCCATGAGTGAATATTTGTTGGGCTAAGTAGGCCTATATATGCATGTATGCATGCTTGTGTGCGTAAGTGAGTGCGTGCATAATGTATGTCTACTTCTAGGTAGGGCTATGTATAAATATTATATACAAGTGGGTCTATGTTTAATACGCATGAATGTGCATGTATGCTGAAATACAAGACTTGATGCATGTATTTATGTCCAGTTATGTTTGCATGTATGTGCATTGTGCATGTAGGCCTATGTATGCATATATGCATGCATCTATGTATGCCACGTCACGTAATATAGCGCCTTTCTGGTGCTCCTAAAGCGACACGGCTATGCTAAAGTTATCTTTAAAAAAATTGCTTTTAGAATAGCTGGAATATGCTTGTTGATGAGAGTCAATTGCATTGGCACGTACATGTATACGATTGGTAAAAATAGAATAAAACGGAAGACTACTTAAAAGAAATCAGAAATAATATCGGCATGGCCTGTAGCCTACCTGCGAGCAGTTGGAATGCATCCTGAAGAACATCAAGAGAGCAGATGAAGAAATAGAGAAAGGCGACAATCATCAGTATTCGAATTATCACCCAAATGACGAACCAAATCTTCATCGGCAGAGAACGATCTACAAAACAATAATATTGGCCATTCAAAACACTATTTGTAATAATGGTAGAATTTAAAGATAAAGTTGTAGAACTATAAGCCTATAGTTGTAGTAATGACAGGAGCAGTAACATTGCTGCCATACTACTATATATATATTAGAGTGGAATGGCAGTAGATTAGGACTAGGCTATGTGCTTTTTATTATTGCTATATACTGTAACTAGTGTTGCTGCTTTTAAAGTAGTTTTCTTGAACTGTTGTTTCTTGTCATTAAGAATAAAAAATATCTGTTTAGAATTTTTATTACTAATTAATTGTGGAATGTGAGGAATCTTGAAGCCCTTCTGAGGAATCCCATTGATTTCCTGTTTGACCTATTAATATTAATGGTTCCTTTCACTCGCTCTGCAGCAATGCAGAGGCGTTCATTCTCTGTGGTTGGTCCAACAACCTGGAATGGACTTCCCTTGACTATGCGACACCTCCCAAGATGTTCTCAATTTCACAAACTGTTGAAGACTGGTTTTTTCCGCTTGATCTCGGTCGGGAGCGCCTCTGAGTAGGTACCTTGAAGGGGCGCAATATAAATTACGATTGATTGATTGATTGATTGATTGATTGATGACATACCTAGTTTAGTTATCCTTAAATCCTGACAGATAATATCTTTATCCACTGAGAAAGCAATAAGCTTAATCATTTTAAAACATTACAGTGTTCTAGCTGAGTAGCTCTATCGTTTTCACTTTACTCATCCACAACGTAGGCCTAGATATATATCCTCCACCTTGGACTGTGCATCTGTGCTCACTCTATTGCTACTCAGGAGTAGGAATGGGACACATAAGAAGTAAACCAAAGCAGTAGAATATGGTATAATGCCTTACCTTTCCACTTGGTTCCAGTGTCCTCCTCTTCGACGATATCCCACGGATCAAAGGAAGCCACGGACGACACACTCTTCCTCTCTTCTGCTTCTTCTTCTTCCACCTTGGCCGCGACCTCTTCAATCTCTGGATAGGGTGGAGGAAGGTCCTTCTTTAGGATATCTTCGGCGTCACCTTGCGTACTGGCAGAGCTGCAACTCGCCTCTGAGGTTTTACCCTCGTGAGTCTCCTCACCCTTCATCTCAGATTTCTAATGAAAACAAAATATACCACCTGTGCCTTACAACTAAATCTTCCGATTACCATCTATATACAATATACATGTATCAGCATCAATAATTAGACCTAAATATGTAGACCTACATGTATCGCCTTCATTGAATCTCTAGATAACATGCCGTTTGCGTCACCTGTGATTTGTGTTCCTGTGATTTGTTTCGATTGCATAACTGTACACTGTAACCGGTTGCGGTGTGTCAACCGGATTGTTCCATAAAGGAGATTATTATTAGGCCTAATAATTGTTATTAAAAATAACAAGATGAAAGTCCTTTTCGTTGCGTACAGCTTGAACATAAAACATTGACCCCATGCGTCGATTTTTTGTTTGTCTGATACGAGAATCGAACCCGATTCGGCGACAAGGCGACGCTCAAGTAGGCCTACCATGCACCACTGCTGTTGAAATCTACTTCGGGCACAAACTCCGCTGAGTCGTTCACTTCTTACAGCTTTCTATTACAAACTTTTCTCATTGCGACAAGTCTGCTTTTTCTGTCGTTAGACCTATTTCCTGACGACGTTCTTTCCTTACCATATGTCGCTACTCGCTACTGTAATGTTGAACGTGACACAAACGGAGGCCACATGTTGCCACAATTAAAGTTACGCAAACGGAGAATCGCAGAGACCAGCCATCAATCCATCAGGGGTAGCCTAGGTGATGGAAACTTGAGTACGCATATGGTAAGTTAGCCAGTTGAAAAGTGAGTCATTGAAGGAGGCATACAGAAGCTGTCTAATTATTATTAGCCAGTTGTTTAGATAGACATCGTCGAATATTTAGTCGGTCAGTGTCTTCGCGTTTCAGTGAGACTTTGCTCGCGTTTAAAAGTTAATTGTTTAATAATAATAGTAGTAGTAGTAGTAGTAGTAGTAGTAGTAGTAGTAGTAGTAGTAGTAGTAGTAGTAGCAGTAGTAGTAGTAGTAGTAATAATAATAATAATAATAATAATAATAATAATAATAATAATAATAATAATAAACGTCGTATTTGTTCCAACGCCTTTCGCTAACGATTCAGCGCTTCAACTATGTCGCTTTTAGGGGTACTTTCTCCAACTGGGACCTTGACGAATAGGGTCCATTCCAGACAAATTTGTTTTTATCGAGAGTGTTGAAGTCCCCGAGGGATCATGTTTACCTCGGGGCATAAAAAAAAAAATAATAATAATAATAATAATAATAATAATAATAATGATAATAAAAATAAATAATAAAAAATAATAATAAAATAATAATAATAATCGTAGTAGTAGTAGTAGTAGTAGTAGTAGTAGTAGTAGTAGTAGTAGTAGTAGTAGTAGTAGTAGTAGTAGTAGTAGTAGTAGTAGTAGTAGTGGTGGTGGTGGTGGTGGTAGTAGTAGTAGTAGTAGTAGTAGTAGTAGTAGTAGTAGTAGTAGTAGTAGTAGTAGTAGTAGTAGTAGTAGTAGTAGTAGTAGTAGTAGTAGTAGCAGCAGTAGTAGTAATAGTAATAATAATAATAATAATAATAATAATAATAATAATAATTATAATAATAATAATAATTATAATAATAATAATAATAATAATAATAATAATAATAATAATAATAATAATAATAATAATAATAATAATAATAATAATAATAATAATAATAATAATAATAATAATAATAATAATAATAATGATAATTAATAATAATAATAAGAAGAAGAAGAATAATAGTAATAATAATAATAATATAAAAATAATAATATAAAAATTAAAAATAAACTAATAATAATAATAATAGTAATAGGCCTAATAGTAATAATAGTAATAGTAGCAATAATATTAGGCATGAGAGTCAGTTATTCAGACAGTCAATTGATAGATCAGTCAACGCTGCAACTCACCTCATCCATCTCTGCTTCTAGAACTTAAACAACCAAAGAACCAAAGAGGAGAATGATATTCGTCCACTGGCAAGTCAGTCTATCGTCAGTCAAGCGACGTTCGACTCAAATGCAACTCGGCCGCAGACAGTCAACACATTTATAAGGTTGAAGACAAAAGACAAAAGACAGAGGCACTCTTCGAAGCACTGGTGTCTGCTGGTTGGCCTGCAGGGCATCCACGAGGATGTCCTTGGTATATGAGAGGGGAGCTCATAAGTGAAACGCTCGTGATTCGGTAATCATCATCTACCAATGATTGATTGATTGATTGATTGTGTGATTGTCAGACTGTACTCTTGTCTCCGCGTCGTTTCAAGAGCCGATAGCAAGCCATCGATGGAGACCCAAGGATAAGAAGCACAATTAATTACACAATTGCATATGGCAATGCTGTATATAAAATAGGGCCTATATATAGCCGACTTAATGTACGTATATAATTATAATAAGATAATGATAATATGCGTTTTATTTTGGAGATACGTTTAGGCTATATCGGTATTGGAAATAGAGTCGATATCTTTAATAGGGCTGCTAATCGACTCTAAGTTTTATCTAATGTGCAGAGTATGGGTTAGGTACATGCCGCCTATAGGCTATAATCTGTGTCGGTTACAGATTTAGCATGAGAACGCTTTAAAAAGTAACTAAAATGCCCTTTGTCCTCTTTGGAGATGAGTTTGGCCTTCTTGTGGGCCAGCAACGCTCTTGAAGCTGTCAAACTGTCAACTTTAAAATCACTTCATTGCGAAACATTTTGCTGGAGATATATAAACGATTTCTT
The DNA here is from genome assembly GCA_949752735.1 of Lumbricus terrestris. Lineage (NCBI taxonomy): Eukaryota > Metazoa > Annelida > Clitellata > Crassiclitellata > Lumbricidae > Lumbricus > Lumbricus terrestris. The sequence continues at coordinate 68,757,871 of OX457038.1, read as the reverse complement.
TTAATAGAAGGGTCCCCAAATGAACTCATGAATGGCTGCATAGTTATCTGAACCGCCGCTTGGCGCCACAGGTCAACTGATCTTTTGGGTAGCATTGCGTCAAATGCCGTCATGCGTGAAAGACGCTCAAAGGTGAGTATGTCTGTTGACTTAATATGCCTGTACGCTTTCGTTTAAATGTTTTAATTTTATTGCCAATTATTTATTATTGCGACAGATATCTTATGTGGCTCTTGCTTTGGTAGTCATCAATCTATTATAGCGCCCCTTCTATAGGAGATGGTGTATGGCATGCATTGAGAGTTACTGTAGCGGTGGTATTCAAGGCTGCGCTTTTATTAAATAAGCTACGGTATTATACTGTAAGCTATATACTGTAATAAATACGCTATGCTTAATTTTAGAATAGCGTGCGGCCGCACTGTGGCGCCATTCGCCGAACGTATTTGACGTGTTGGATGATCACGCGTCTTGTGCTGCAAAGAAGAAAGCGCTTGACAGATATTGCAGATCTCCTTTTCAAGTTTTGACAGTAATATTTTGTCTCACACGGTATTAAGTAGCAAAGTAGTGCAAAATGTATGCTAAAATTTATGTAGACTACTTAGGACGGTATTATTGTAAACCACGTTGTGAAATTTGGTATCCTATCATTTGGTCGAAAGTCATTTGGTCGAAATCATTTGGTCGAAATCATTTGGCCGACGATGAAAAAATCGAACGATCAAAAAGTCGAATGATCGTTTGGTCGACAATCAAAAAGTCGAACGATCAAAAGATCGACATTCAAAATGAAGCATGTTTAATAGAATTCGGACGATTTTACTACAAGTTTTATCATTTGTATGCTAATTCAATGCTAAGGCTAGTTTTATACATCGATACCGTCATTATTATCAAGCTTTGCTCCGTTCAGCACAAGATTGTCCATATAAAAATGTCACTATTAGCCTATGCTTGCAACTGAAGGTTGTGAGCAATGCCCCTCAAATAGTCCATATTCGGGCGCTTTCCATACTCAGCAACGACTCTCTTCAGCCGTTCAGCACAGTCCTTGAATTTCTTCTTTCCGCAGGCGGAAGTTGTCCAGCTAAGAATTGTTCCAGCTTCAGTTCGTTCAAGCTTTGAGCCTTCTTCAGGGCCTCAATAAACTTCCATATTGAAGGATGATAGGCACCAAGCAGCTGACAGAACCCGCGGTGCCAACCCTAACAAAAGCAAAACATAACGCATTTGGTGAACAGAGCGATACCAATTATTATGAAAATACTTGTGATCCAATTATGGCATGGAGGTAATTCTCAAGGAGCATAATAAGTCTAGTAAGTATAATCGGCTGGTCTCGATGTAGGCCTAGCATCCAAATCTCTGGAAGTGTGTAGCAGACTACTGGTGCCCATTAATCATAGAGTAAAACCGCCTACGAAGTGTAATCTATAATAGAAAAAGATAATGGGACATACCTTCGACTGAGTTGTTCGTTTTTGGGATGTCCTCTGTTACTTGCGCGTGCACATTCCAAAGCCGAATAGCGAACATGGGTGCATCTCGACCTCCTCGTCGCCCTGGCCTGCCGATCCAAGTGTCTTCGAAGTAATTTGTCAATTCCCTTAATTCGGTACAGTGTTCTGTGAAGAAAGGTGACTCCATAAGTTCATCGAAAACAGCGGTAACATCGGCGGTTGGCACAAAAGCCAAGGCAGCCAAGTGCCGCACTCCCAGTGCAAATTCAGCATCCGCTGAATAACGCTGCTGCAGACTAGAGATTTGCTGCATTCTGCGCCAAATACACTGGCTTAGATGGAACAGGCATTGACTTCGACCTTTTCATCGTTCCGATGCATTGAAAAATTTCGCACCTTTCGTCTTACAGTCCGTTAGGCCTATACACTCTCCTTGATTTATTGGCTAATTAATTTTGTTTTCATTTCACTTTCTGTAGCTCACAACCTCCCTGTCTCACAGACTGATCGGCGTTCAAGTGTGTATGTGAGTGTGTGTCGGAGTGTGTGTATACGTATGTTTGAGTTTGCGCACTTGTAGTAACATCGTTGGAATTCTCTTTCAATGTCGATCAGTAGATAGATTAAGACTATTCTGGAACATTTGACCACAATCATGGTTAAACTTTTCCAAACCACCCATAACCATGGTTCAAAAATATAACCACCCATAACCATGGTTCAAAAATATAACCACCCATAACCATGGTTCAAAAATATACCTACCCATAACCATGGTTCAACTTTTTTCCAACACACAAATTTATTTTTTTTCCTACTATTTAAAATAACAAAAAAAAATTTTCTTGCCAACTTCTGCCAATCAACCCAAACCATGGTTAAACTTTTGCCAATCAACCCAAACCATGGTTCAACTTCTGCCAACCACTCAATCCACCCCAGCACGCGCCTATGACTCATCATGCGGGGAATTTCCAGTAGTTTCGATGATGAGTCACCCGGTCATAAAATTTTTTTTCTTGTGTATATAAAATAACAAAAAAATTTCTTGTATCAGTATAAAGATAATATCTTGTATATAAAATGAACTACGATACGTATAATCTGAAAGAATTGCGACAAATTCCAAAACAAAGAGGACAAAAAGGATACTCAAAATTAGGAAAAGAGGAACTTATCGCGTTCATAAAGCATGGAGATCGACTAAGCGCTCGGGCACCAGACACCAAGGTTCCAACGCGTACTCTGGGTACTATACGAGAATTGCGAGAAATTGCGAAAAAGAGAGGCACACGAGGATACTCAAGATTAGGAAAAGAGGAACTTACAGCACACGTGTCTACTATTTGGAAATTTGTGGGAAAAAATAAAGCTACTTTTTCGGATTGGTTGACTAGTGAGATTAGTCAGTTACCCCCTCAAATCAAACCACCCGTTCATAGGTTCAAACTTCAAGAGACTGCGGCGGCTATCAAAGGGTTTACAAAAAGATACACGATCGAGGGCAACAACAGGGTCGATGTTGAATCTTTTCTCAAGGCTGTAAGATCGCAGGTAGTTAGGCTGTTAGCGAAAAATCGAGGGGTAAAAGTTCAACTCAATCTCATGTGCGTAATGGAGAAAGTAGACATAAAATCTGGTGAAATAACAACGGCTGAGCCTAATTTCAAATCAAAGACTGATATTATTTTAGAAGCAACCGATGTGAAGGAAATATATACCAACGCAGTGGATAAAATTAAGGAGAGCATGGCAAGTTATCAGATGCGAGGTAGCAATTGGCGATTCAGAGCCGTTTCGAAATTAGATATCGATACAGTGGTATACAAGCCATTGAAAGGTAGTTCATATATTCAGCTTCCCGAGTATTTAGCCAATAAAAAGGCCATTATTAACATGAAAAATGATGACGACGAATGTTTCAAATGGTGTATTACAAGGGCGTTGAACCCAGCTAATGACCACCCTGAAAGAATCACTAAAGACCTGATAGAACAATCTAAGAAACTCGATTGGAGCGGTATCGTGTTCCCAGTTGCTGCTGATGCTACTATTATAAATAAGTTTGAGCGCCATAATAACATTAGCGTTAGCGTATTCGGCTTTGAAAAGAGCGTATACCCATTATACATATCCAAGCATGAAAGCGATACCTGCGTAGATCTACTGCTTATTTCCGACGATGAAAAGAAGCATTACTGTTGGATCAAGAACTTTAATAGATTGATGGCGGCACGAACAGAAAAATCTGTAAATTCGATGCACTATTGTAGAAGATGTTTAATCGGTTACAGAACGAAAGACTCGCTTAACAAACACATCGAGTACTGTTCGCAACATGACGCTCAACGAATAGAACTCCCAGGTCCAGGAACTATGTTGAGTTTTAAAAATTATTATCGAAAAATGCGAGTACCTTTTATTATCTATGCGGATTTCGAATCCTTCATTAAACCGATTGATACATGCCAACCCGATCCCAACACGTCTTACACCAATAAATACCAGAAACATACCCCTAGCTCGTTTTGTTACCACATAAAATGTTTCGACGATGACCTATATTCGCAAGCTCCTGTAACATTCACAGCGAAGAGCGAAGACGATGATGTAGCGCAGATATTTATTGACAGTCTTGTTGAGAAAGTAAAAGATATTTATAATCGATTTAAGTTCCCAAAGAAAATGATATTTGGAAAGGACGATAAGGAGCTATACTACTCGGCTACTGTTTGCCATATATGCGGGGGTGAGTTCTCTGATGGTGATGATGATGACATACGAGTAAGAGACCACTGTCACCTGACTGGTAAATTTAGAGGCGCCGCTCATAAAATTTGTAATCTAAAGTATAGAGTCCCCAAGTTTTTCCCAGTAGTATTCCATAATCTAACCGGCTACGATAGCCATCTATTCGTGAAGAAATTACGGGGTGGTAATAATGAACAGATTAAATGCATTCCCTGCAATGAAGAAAAGTACATCTCATTTAGCAGAGAGATCGTAGTCGATAAGTTTATTAACAAAGAAGGGAAAGAGAAAGTGGTCAAGCGAGAATTACGTTTCATCGATAGTTTTAGATTCATGCCAGCGGGTCTCGACGCCTTATCGAAGAACCTAAGTAAAGACCAGTGTAAAAATATAAACAAGTACTATTCCAGCAAACAGCTCGATCTCTTGCTTAGAAAAGGGGTATATCCGTACGACCACGTTAGTTCCATCGTTCAACTGAATGAAACAAAACTACCACCAAAGTCAGCATTCTATTCGAAACTAAACGATTCAGGCATTAGTGATGAAGATTACGAGCATGCAAAAACGGTATGGAACGAATTCGGTTTCAAAACATTCAGAGAATATCACGACTTGTACAATCTTTCGGATGTTCTCTTACTAGCCGATGTCTTTGAAAACTTTAGAGACGTTTGTATGAAGAACTACAACCTAGATCCTGCCTGGTATTACACTTCGCCCGGTCTAGCATGGGATGCCTCATTAAAGTTGACTGGAGTAAAGTTGGAATTATTGAGCGATTACGATATGATACTAATGGTCAAGCATGGGATAAGAGGTGGTGTTAGCACAATTTCACATCGTTATGGGCAAGCAAATAACAAGTACATGCAAACGTTTGACGATAACAAACCTTCATCATTTATAACCTATTTAGACGCTAACAACTTGTATGGGTGGGCAATGTGTAAGAAACTACCAACTCACGGGTTTAAATGGATGACTAATGATGAGCTAAACGCATGGAGATCGATACCGTGTATATTGGAGGTGGACTTGGAATATTCGAAAGATTTACACGATCTTCACAACGACTACCCTCTCGCTCCAGAGAATATTACACCCGAATCTTCGACTGTACCTAAACTCATCCCAAACCTGAATGATAAAGTAAAGTACATAACCCATTATGAAAATTTGAAGCAGTATGAAGGCCTAGGTTTGAAGATTACTAAAATTCATCGAGGAATTAAATTTGAAGAAAGCACCTGGTTGAAAAAATATATCGATCTAAATACAAACCTGAGGACCAAAGCCAAAAACGATTTCGAGAAAGACTTTTTCAAACTTATGAACAATAGCGTGTTTGGTAAAACTTGCGAAAATATAGAGTCTCGCGTAGATATAAAATTAGTTTCAAGCGAGAAGCAAGCCATAAAACTAGCGGCTAAAACGAGTTACGGCAGTCGGACTATTTTTGATCAAAATTTAATTGCTATTCACATGAAGAAGACTTCGTTGATCTATAACAAGCCGATATATCTCGGTATGTGTATCCTAGATTTGAGTAAAACTTTGATGTATCAATTTCACTACAATTACATCAAGACCAAGTATGGGGATAGGGCAAAGCTATTATTCACCGATACGGATTCGTTAGCCTATGAAATAAGAACCGATGATTTCTATGCCGATATAGCACCCGATGTTAGAAATATGTTTGACACGAGTGATTATCCAAAAGATCATCCGTCTGGTATTGAAACTGGAGTGAATAAGAAAGTTATAGGTTTGTTTAAGGATGAAGCTGCAGGTAAACAGATTGAGGAATTCGTGGGACTTAGATCCAAGTTGTACAGTTACAAAATTGCAGGCATAAACCATAAGAAATGCAAAGGTGTTAAGAAAAACGTTGTCAAGAAATCAATTACTCACGAAGATTACAAAGATTGCTTATTCACCAAGAGAGAACAATCGAGAAAAATGAATGTCATCAGATCCCATCTTCATGAAATTTACACCGAATAAGTGAACAAGGTGGCCCTTTCAGCTGACGATGACAAGCGAGTAATAATGAACGATGGCATACATACTTTAGCATATGGCCACTATTCACTTAAGGAATAAATATAATTTAAAATGCAAGACTCTAAAGTGTGCACCAAATGCAGAATGGAAAAAAGCTTAGACGAATTTTATAAAGATAAATCAAAAAAGAGTGGGTATCGCCCCCGCTGCAAAATCTGCCTGAAAACCCAAGTGAAGGAGCTTAGTCAAAAATACTCGAAACTAGTGGTGCGGGAAACAAAATATGAAAAAATTTGCTGGCGATGTAAAATGGAAAAGAACGTTTCAGAATATGGTAAAAATAGATTTTGTAAAGACGGGTTTGATGGAGATTGTAGGGAATGCAAAAATAAATATGCTAAGAAGTATTCTAAAGCTCGGAGGCTATATGACCAGGAGTTTAAAATACTTACAAACATGAGGGGAAGGGTTGGTCTAGCATTAAAAGGCAAGTCGAAATCGCAAACTACTAAGCAACTTATCGGTATCGACTTTGAAACATTTACAAAATGGATTGAGTATCAATTTGAAGAAGAAATGAATATGCAAAATTACGGCTCATTTTGGCATCTCGATCACGTTCTACCATTATCGTCGTTCAACTTGCTAGACGAAGAAGAACTTCATAAAGCCATGAATTGGATGAATATACGCCCGCTACTCCCACTTCAAAATATGCAAAAATCTAATAAAATAGATCAGTGGCTATATGTTATGCAGGAAGTAAAAGCGGATTACTTTCTGAAACATTTAGATGAAATATAATTTTTTTATAATAATATAAAAATGGAAATCCCAGCATGTCTCAAATGTAAAATCGGTATCGGTCTTAAAACATTTACGGAATGGATTGAGTTCCAATTTGAGGAGGGTATGAATATGGATAATTTCGGCTCGGTTTGGCATCTCGATTTTGTTTTGCCAATATCATCGTTCGATGAAAAAGAACTTCAAAAAGCTGTGAATTGGATGAATATATGCCCGGTACTATTGGAAAAAAATATGCAAAAAGCGAACAAAATCTCACAGATGGAAAAAGCGTATTGTTTTCTAAAATATTTAGGCGAAATGTAAAATGAGCTTTGAGACATACAAAGATATCAGCGTTGAAGGCGTAGTTCTTCCTAATTCTCCACTTTCCAACATACAGTTGATCGACACCGCGAAGAAGTTGAATATCCCAAACTTCCGTGGCGTATTTCTCAGAGATGAACTACCAAAGAAACCTAAGCGAAACGAATGTGGGATACTGAATCTTGATGACTCGAACGGAAGAGGGACCCACTGGTGCGCTTTTTTAAAGAACGGCAAGGATAAAATATATTTCGACAGCTACGGTCTACCTCCTCCTACCGAACTGATAAACTATTTACGCAGTCCCGTGTACTACAATAGTGAACGAATTCAACCCGACGGGGAAGTGTTTTGTGGTCATCTATGCTTGTACGTTTTGAAAAAGACTATGACTGATGGTTGTAAATTTCAAAATGTTATCAATAGTTTGTATTAATATTATCGCGTAATAAAATGTCTGTAAACATATTTGGTCAAATGGCTAGCGAATCAGCGCCACGAGTAATATCGGGTGGCGTCACATTAACTCAAGCAAACAATACTTTCCTAAGACGAGATGGAGCAAACCCTGTTACTGGAGATCTAGATATGAATGGCCGCGTGATAAAAGGTCTACCTACAACGAATACTTCGGAATCGGGAAAAGACCAGGCACTAAGTCGAGGGCAGGCTATAGATTTAATAACGAATCACGATAATGTACCGACGAACGATAATCATTTGACTAACAAGAAATACGTCGATGCAACGGCTGAAAAATATGTTGACACGAAAGCAATCGGACCCGTGATTAGCATATACACTACAGCTACGCAAGCTATAAGCGCCAATACACACACAAAAGTTTATTTCCATACAGAAAGATCCTACAGAACGATCGAGTCTATTATTCGAGGGACTGAGTTCTGCCCTGGTAAAGCCGGCTACTATATAGTTACAACGCACATAGAATTTCGCACATACGGTGTTGCTACTTCGGGTTTCGTTTACCTCTATAAAAATGGACAGGTGCATATGCAAATTGCGGGCGGAGAGGGTGCGTCAAATGCCGATGCTATCAATGCAACAGGTAGTACCATAATTTTTCTAACCAACGCAGATACCCTCGAGATAGGTGTTTATTCAACCACCGCTTTAGGCATAGTTGCTAAGGACTTTTCCTTCGCATTCTTACGTCCACAGTAGACGGAGTTTTTCTACTAAAAATATTAATAGCGTAATAAAATGCCTGTAAACATATTTGGTCAAATGGATGGTGGATCAACACCACGAGTAATAGCAGGTGGTGTCACATTATCCCAAGTCAACAATACTTTTCTAAGACGAGATGGAGCGAATGCGGTTACAGGAGATCTAGATATGAATGGTAAATGCATTAAAGGGCTACCTATAACGAATAATCCGGATGCAGGAATGGATGAGGCTCTAAGTTATGGACAAGCCTATGATTTGATAACGAATCACAATGGCACTCCATCCAACGATAATCATTTAACAAATAAAAAATATGTTGACGAACAAATTGCTTCGACCAACCGATTCTTTGGCCCGACGTTTAGTGCCTACTCCCACGCTGTTCAGACTATCCTCGCTAGCGTTACGACGCAAGTAAATTTTCCGAGAAAAAGATTCGACCAGGATAATTGTTTCATCAATTCGAAACGTTTCTTTCCTAAGAAAGCCGGATGTTATATGGTTACGGTGTTTGTGGAATTTCACGCCAATAGTGCTAGAACTAGCGGTAATGTTTCCTTGATGAAAACGGGGAGTGTGTACATGAAGATGCCTGGTGGTGGTGGTGACTTTGGTGGTGGAGGTATGCCCGCAGCTAATAATAATGTATCGGGTACTTGCCTAGTTCGATTAACTAATACCGACTACCTCGAGATAATGGCTACGTCAGACGCTGACTTAAACATTGAGGCCCATGACTTTTCGGCCGCATACTTACGACCCTAAATTCGAAACCATATTTAGTTTTGAATTTAAATTTCTACCAAATCCGTTACAAAAGCGTCCCCTCTTTCTCATGAACTTTAATTTCGTATCTATTTCTCCATACTCGGTCATTGAAAAATAAGATTGTTCGCGCGCTTTCCCCGTGTGCTTTACCTGCTTTGTAAATCGATGTATACGAGCTTACTTCACCCGTTTCTAGGTCAAATATATCTACTCGTCTCGGTTGGTTTCTGATTTTTTTCAATCTATCATATTTAGGGTCCGTGCTTGGCACCTTCGGTTCTCGCCGCTGTTTCTCTTTTTCAGCGATATCACGCGAAAGTACACCCTTCTCGAACAATAGATCGATAAGTTCAGGCTTGTTGAGATGAGTCCATCTTTTGATACCGTGCTTTTTCACCAGCGTTTTCAATTCTATCAGTTTCATTTTTATAGTACAAGATATTTTTTTAATACACCGCGGTCAATTTCGTGCCATCCGATTGAAAATTGAGTAACTTGTCGTAAATCAGCACCGCGTACGCATCTGTACCAGCCGTCGGAGCAACATTAAAAGTAGCTTTGATCCTAATATCGACAAACGATGACTTTAGACGCTCAGCTTGATTGCTTACATCAATCACCATAATCGGGAACAGGTCTTTGAAGTCTGACGGTGTGATATTGCTTTGCGATACTAGTTCGTCCGTTCCGTAGAATTTTTCGCCAAACAAGGCCGCTTCTCTGTAAGCTCGTGAGAATTGCTGATTCGGGAATGATAGGTTGTAGCCGACAGCTGGGAATTGTTCCGTGTTTAACATGACTAAGATGTCCGTTAGATTGCAATGATCGAAAACCGATGGGTTTTTTTCTTGATCACCGCCACGAGCGGTTTGAAATCCAATGATGATGTACCTTGGTTTCTCAGCCGATGACTTGACGCCAAGTGACCATTCAAAAGTAGTCGACGGAGGGACGCCTATATTATCGCATTGGCGAGCCCTGTATGCAACTGGTAGCGATACTTTCGATGCGATCGTTTTGGCCAATTCATTCTTCTCCTCAAGGGACGGAATGACATGCGGCATAAACCACGCGATTTTGTCTAATCTGACTTTCCCAGCAGCCGCAGTGGTGGCAGCGTGTCTAAAAATTGCGTCATCGTCGCCTTTACGAGTAAGAGTTAGCTTGTGATTCATTCCAAAAATAACCTTATCGTAATCATCGCAAAATCCAAAAATATGGCTCAATGGAACGATAAAACTAAACGTGCCTTTGTCCCCCGGTTTTTGAATTAGATACGACTGTCTAACCTTGAAACCTTGATTATCCGCGATAACAGCAGTCGCGCCACTGTCCTTATACCACAGCTGATTCAAACCTTGAGCTAGTTGAAAATCATTTGGGTATTTGAGTAAACCAAGCATCGTAGTCGCTTGACCCGGGTTACGTAATGATTCAACGACTTTATCTCCTAATTCGTATTTAATGTTGTTGAAAAGATGCATGAGTCCATTATTTGTGAGGGCAACAGCATCGGCATTAGCGTAGAAGGTGCCGTCAGCCTTCGTCAATCTACCCTCGAATAATAGGTAAGATTCCGCCGGATGATTGAAACCATCGTGAGAATAAATGTTGATTACTATCTCTCCCCCTGCGGTGTTTAGATTCGTTCCCTGAATCGGTTCATACTGGTGGTATTGGTAGCGCTCGATACCCTCATCAATCAGAGGTTGTTCGGTAAAGTTTAGAATATCTGATTTCATTTTATTATACGATAATATTTAATTTTTACGCGACCTTCATTCCCGCGCCGTTTTGCATACGCACTAAATCTTGGATCGACGGGACATTTTTCAAACCATTCCCCATCATCAGATTATTAATATTCTCCGAATTCGTCCCGACGCTACTAAGTCGATCAATAATATCTCTACTTTCTTGCGTAACCTGTTTCTTAGGAGCAGTCAACAGTTTCGCCGCTGTTTTCTCCACTAATCTTTTACCGGCATCGATTGCAGTGGTTTTTCCAACATCGATAGCCTTTTTCCCAATTTCTGTAGCCACGTCTTTACTAGCACTAAGAGCTCTCGTCGCTAACTGTTTGGCAGCGTTCGATGTAACAATTCTTTTGAAAAATCCTGAAATAGTATCGAATATTCCTGATCCACCGATAACGTATTGCTTCCTGTAACTCCTTCTATTAATGATCAGCATTTTATAATGTCGACATTATATTTTTGTAACCATCTTTACTCAGCACTCCTTGCCGTAGTAACTCGTCGCATATCGCCACGATCTCGTTTCTTACTCCGGTGCCACCCGCCCTGTAGCTCTGAAATCTAAGCTCTAGCTGTTTCGCTAATACATTTGGGTCTTCGGATATGACTATTACGCCAACGCCTTTACCTACCGTACCTAGGGTCATCTTTTCCCATATAGGTTTGACAATTTGTTTGTATTTATAGCCTGAAGATGATATAGGTCTGTTAGGATTTTTTCCCTGTCTCATAGCATTCGTTGTGGTGAGAATCTCGGCGTAATCAGCCATGTTATTATCATCGTATATCGCGGGGTCCGGCTGTTTCATCGTCAACAACTCCCAAAGCCCGGGTGTTCCTGTGTAAGTCTTATCCCCCACCGTCACGTCATCTCCTTGAATCGAAATCGGAGTGTCACCGATATAGAATTGGTTATTTTTTTCTTTTATTCCAAACGTTGTGTCGGTGATTTTTTTATCGGAGGCGTATTGACGAAGGTACTTTGTCGCCATATCTCCAAAATACAGGGTTCTGATATCCTCAGTCGGATTGGAGCTATACGCTTCTATCGCCGGACGCTGAAGACCCTGTAACGAAGGAAGTGCTTGTAGCGCATTTGAAGTAGCTACCGAATTTTGATTGATAGCGGACAATAAGACATTTTGCTCTTTGGAAATTGCGGATTGGGAATCGACGATAGGTTTGAAGAACTTGGTTAAATCTTGCTGAAGCCCCGAATCTCCTAATTTCTCCGATAAAAAGTTTTGTTGGATATTCTTCTTTGTTTTCAGATATTCTGCAACTAAAGCGTCTCTTTTCGCGGGGTCGGTTATTTTTACAAACGACATTTTAAAATTAGGAATATTATGTTTTCAGACGTGTTTCCAGACAGATTCGTTATTTTTCTCAAACATAGATTGCAAGTACCTCCTGACTTATTACTTGATTGCGTAACGATTCCGCTATGGTTGTAATCTTATTGCCCCAAATTTCTTTAATATCGCTTAGAATCAGATAATATTCCTCAACTGAAATGATATCATCCACGAGAGCTTTTATAATATGGTCGCTGATCGTGTTGAGTTTCGCGACAGCTTGCGTTTTGATTTCTTCGTGCTTCTCAGCTTTCATCATCTGATTTTTATAGCTGTCGATTAAACTTCCCATCTCCGAATCACCTATTAAACCCCATAAAATTTGTTGATTATGTTCATCGATTATTTTCAGATTTTCTACAACGAAATCGGCTCTTTTCGCGGGATCGGTTATTTTTACAAACGACATTTTAAGTAAGTAAAAAATATAATGTTTTCAGACGTGTTTTTCGACATGTTTCAAAACATAAGTTGGTCGTATTTCCCAACGTAACAACATACGTCTACATGTTTTCACGTATGTTTGCGTTAGTCGTTTTTTGATAGATTCGTTATTTTCTCACACATAGCCCCCATTGCAACTTTTTTCCCATTATATCCATCTCCAATTTAATATCTATCTCGTTCTGCGCTAACGAATATTCATCGTCTGAAATATTATCAGCTATGAGAGCTTTTGAAATATAATCATGGATCGTGAGGATTGTCTTGTCGGCTAGCTTTTTGATCTTTTCATCCATCTCAGCTTCCATCTGATGCTTTTTATCGATATAGTCGAGGATTATTCTTTGCACCCAGAAATCTTCTATTAACTCTGATAAATAGCTTTGTTTAATATTCTCCCTGTTTTTCTGATATTTTGCTTTGTAATCGTCTCCTTTCGCGGGATCCTTGATTATTATACATCGTAATTTATTTTCCATTATATCTATCTTGTTCTGCACCAACGAATATTCCTCATCTGAAATATTATCGGCTATGAGAGCTTTTGAAATATAATCGTGGATCGTGAGGATTGTCTCATCAGTTAGCTTTTTGATCTTTTCATCCATCTCAGCTTTCATCTGATGCTTTTTATCGATATAGTCGAGGATTGTTCTTTGCACCCACGAATCATCTATTATCTCCGATAAATAGCTTTGATTAATATACTCCCTGTTTTTATGATATTTTGTATCGTAATCGTCTCCTTTCGCGGAGTCTTTGATTATTATACACGACATTTTAATTAAGTAAGAAAAAAAAAATAATGTTTTCAGACGTGTTTCAAAACATAAGTTGGACGTATTTCCAGACATGTTTTCACGTATGTTCGTTTTTTTGATAGATTCGTTATTTTTCTCAAACATGGGTTGCAAGTGCAGCCTGGCGAATTCTCTTCCTCTATCGCGTCCATCCCATCTTTCTCCTAATTTCTTCTGTCGTGTTAATTAATTTTTCAATCTCGCTTAGAGTCAGAGAATATTCCTCAACTGAAATGATATCATCCATGAGAGCTTTTGAAATATGGTCGCTGATTGTGTTGAGTTTTGCGATAGCTAGCGTTTTGATTTTTTCATGCATCTCAGATTTCATCATATGCTTTTTACTGTTATAGCTCTTGATTATACTTTGCATCTCCGAATCACCTAATCTCTTCAATAAAAAGTTTTTATTAATATTATGCTTTGTTTCCATATTTTCTTCAACGAAAAACTCTTTTTTGGGGGGATCATTGATTTTTACAAACGACATTTTAATTAAGAAAAAAAAAAATTTTCAGACGTATTTTCAGTCGTGTGAAAAACATAAGTTGGACGTATTTCCAGACGTAACAACATACGTCTACATGTTTTCACGTATGTTTGCGAATGTTAGACGTATTTCCAGACGTAACAACATACGTCTACATGTTTTCACGTATGTTTGCGTTAGTCTTTTTTTTCTCAAACATAGATTGAAAGTACTGCCGGGCTTCATCTTTTCCACGATCGATGAGTGATTGTTTCGTCACCTCGTCCATCGCGTCTATCGCAACTTTAATATTACTCCTAATTTCTTCTTTCATGCCGTTGAATTTTTCAATCTCGCTCAGAATCAACGAATATTCATCGTCTGAAATGTTATCATCCATGAGAGCTTTTGAAATATGGTCGCTGATCGTGTTGAGTTTCGCGTCGGCTAGCGTTTTGATCTTTTCATGCTTCTCAGCCTTCAACGCAAGCTTTTTACTGATGTAGATACCGATTATACTTAGCAACCCCACACCTAATGCCGCTCCTTCTAAAGCCATAGCAATGGGTGCTGCGATTATAGTGGATAATACTCCGATTCCTGAAATTCCAAGCCCCATCGTGACCGCTGAGAGGACTCCACCTACCGCGCCGATTACGCTTACACTTCTATGGTACTTTTTACTCAACGCTGCTCTTTTGTCTCGTACTTGCTCGATTTCCTTTTTAATTTCACCAATCTTTTGGAGCCGATACGTTTGCGCGGACCCTGTGACGATATGTATTTCTCCTTCCGGTGCCGATGGAAGCTTCGGATAGAGTGATTGCGTTGTTTTGATGCCGTCGTATTCCATTCGTTTTATTTACGCGATATATTTTTTAGATTAGATAATTTACACGACATAGCGAATCTCCCGCGTTAATGGTTACCACTGAATCGGAGTTGTTTTGAATAGTGACTATGATATCATCAACCACATCATCCGAAACCACTTCGTTTTGTAGACTGCATCTTAGTTCTTTGATACTCTGTTTGAGGGAAATGAGACAAAGTCCTGCACTCATTTCAACACCGAGTCCAAGAGTTAGCGTAGTTGTCGTCTTTGGTTGTATCGTTATAACATTTTGCGCAAAAATCTCCCACCTTACACCTCCTAGTAACCTAACTGGATTGTGGGTAACGCCCCTCGTAATCTTCCAATGGACTTGCAGGGGTTGCGTTCTAACCTCAGCCTGCCTAGTTGGTTTAGTTCCAAATTTGTGTAATGGTCTCGACATTTTATAAAGACTAAATTATAATATCTGACCGAGAATCGGAATATTTTGAAACGGAGAATTGGGACCTAGTAAAAATCCTTTACCAACAGGCACATACCCCGACCCTGTTTTCATATACAGCCCGGATCCTGCTATCGAGGCGCCTTTTGGCCATGGGGTTATGTACAAACCAGACCCAGCTGCTCTTATCTTCCACCCCATATCGTCTTTCTTCAAGTACGCTACTCCAGATCCGCTGATTTTATCCACAATCTTCGACGTGGCCGCGGAACCTAAGCCACTCATAGCCCCCGTAACTAAACTAGGTATAAGGAATTTAGCCGCTGTTGCTAGAAACGGAAGAATGGCGCCAATGAATCCTCCCTCGACTTTCTTATTATGTTCCAATTGCGTTTTGCTCATTTTGATGACTACGCCTGTTCCTTTTTCGTACGCCTTGGTCATTTTATTGATTTGAGCCTGTGTGAAAGCGAACATATCGTTACCGTTAAAATCATCGTGCGTCAGTTTGATACTCACACCAGTTCCTGCTTGAAGAGATTTTTGAATTTTGTCTCGTTGCCCTTCTGAAATATTGACTTTATAGCCTATGTAGCGACTCATTTTAGTTTACAAAAAAAACTTTCAAACTTCTCTGATATGAAAACGAATCGTCAATTCTTCTCCTCTAAGATTTACCTCTTTCTCATTTTGGTCTGTGAGCATCGTTGTCATCGTTGAAATGGTAGATAGCGTAATGGGGAGATAAATTAAATTATGAGACACTTCGATAATTTTGTATCCCGGGGCTACGTTCGGGAAAAAAGAATGTATTACGTTTACCGTCGTTCCGTTAATGTACGAAGACCCGATAATGTCGTTGGTTAGTAGTAAATTGCTGATACTCATTATATCTACTATGTTCTTCGATTCGTTATATCCTCCAAGATAGATATATTTTATAAAACCTAGAACCTTTCCAATCGAATTCCGAGGCGTAAAATCAACCGCATAGTGGTCTGCTATATTTAACACAGTCTTCAACGTATTGGTGTTTGGTTCTATTGAGATACAGTACTCTGAATTTACCCTGTCGTAATGCCCATTCTCCTTCATGATTCTCTGTATGTGGTCGTTGATATCTGTTATTTCATAGCTTCCCTCCGGTATTTCTATATTAAACCAAGGGCTCACACCAGTCGGTGAATACCTAAAGTTGTTGTTTGTAGCGTCGATATTTGGGAAAGAATAGTATGTTGCGAGATTTACTAAGGCCATTTCGTATCTTTTATTTTTGTCTAGTTCAATAGGTGGATTAAACTTTGTTCTGATTTTTGTGCTCTTTTCGCTTACCAGAATGTAAAATGACGTTTTTGGTTCCGTGTTACGAGCCGTCTTTTCCGTATTATCAGCTATCTTTTTGAGTAGCGATGATTCCATTTTTATTATGCAATATTTTTACTACAACGGATCCTCGATTACATAAAATAGATCGAATCCGCAGCGATATTTGCCATTGTACTTTTCGCTACTGTGGTCGATGACAAGGAATCCGTGAGGTTGTTCCCACACCGTTTTGCATAGTTTTCTAAATTCCTCTCTGCGCATGTCCGTACTAGCATGATCTCTGTAAATGTAGTCGATATTTTGCTGGTCCTGATTGAACAGACAAATAAAGTTTGCATTCTCTCTGATCGTTTGCCGAGGTATTTTGAAATAATTCTGTGCGAGGTAAAAACAGTCCACATTACTATGCCTTCCCCGAATATAATATGTTTCGCACTTGTTTTGTTTTTCCAATTGTAAATCGTCAAAAATCATCAGATTCTTCTTTTCGCTACTCAAGTCTCTCGGGTCTGGTACATCTTCAGCATTTTCAAAAAACTCGGCAATTATATCGGATTTGGCTTTTGAGATTTTTGCCATTTCTTCCATAACAAGGGCTGGTGATATATTTTGTCTAGCGATTTCCTCCTGCTGCTCGAATAATCTAACGATCGATTCTTTTGGTAATTTTTCTTCGAATGCCTTTTTAATAATGCGATATTCCGGTTGAAACAGAGATTTGCCGAATACCTGGAGGTTATTATAGTCCAACCAGCCTGGTCTGAGCAATAGATTCAGAAGAAGCGTCGTTTTTCCGCAGCCGGACTTTCCTATTATCAACCCCCGTATACTTTTGGGTAGCAAAGGATTATTAAATCTTTCCGATAACGCAGATCCCCAACTCATATCTTTGATTTCCATTTTATTTATGTATTAAAAAAGCGAGATGTATTGCGTAAAATGTAAAAAACAGACTGAAACGAGAGATGTGCAGAACGCCGTAGCTAATAACGGGAGATCCATGCTTAGGGGTGTTTGCGTTGTATGCGGGAAAACTAAAACTCAATTCGTAAAAGGAGCTAAAAAAGGTGGAGATTTAGTTAGTTCGTTGAATGCAGCTACTAGTAACATTAAGCTACCTTGGGCTAAGTTTCCCGGTGAGATGCATTTGCCAGGCCATCAGTTTCTCGGTCCCGGTACTAGGCTAGATTTGAGACTGAATCCTGACGGGACTTACAAAGAGTGGAGTAAACCTGTGGATAGGGTAGATAACGCCGCTTATCACCATGATTTAGCTTACGATCAACACACCGATACGGCTTCTAGGAATATCGCAGATAGAGTGATGATTAATGATTTGAACAACATTCCTAATCCGAGCTTGCGGGAGCGTGTAGAGAGGGCCATAGTGAAACCTATATTATCTACTAAAGCTAGTCTCGGGTTAGGTTTACCTTCAAAAAACGGCAAAGTTGTGGGGAGAAAGAAAAAACGCTAAAGTGGACTGATGAACTGGCGAATGAATTGCATAGACCCGCGGTTAAACATTTTCGAAAGAGAAAAGTGTATGTTAGTGGGATAGATGAGATTTGGGCCGCTGATTTAGTCGATATGCAGGCCTTCGCTAAAGATAACGATGGTGTGAAATACTTGTTAACCGTTATAGATGTGTTTTCCAAGTACGGTTGGATTGTACCATTGAATGATAAGAGTGGGAAATCTACAGCTAGTGGTTTTGTGAAGATACTCAGGGGTGGGCGAAAACCGGGGAAAGTTTGGGTGGATAAAGGGAAAGAATTTTATAACAAGGACATAAAGAATTTGGTTGAGTTGTACTCTACTGAGAATGAAGAAAAATCTTGCGTCGTTGAGAGATGGAATAGGACTATGAAAGATAAAATGTTCAAGTACTTTACAGCTAATTCAACGAGAAGATATATCGATATATTAGACAAAATGGTGGATAATTATAATGAAACAAGACATTCTTCCATTAAAATGACCCCCACGAAGGCTAGTTTGAAAGTGAATGAAAAGACTGTATTTATGAATTTATATGACAAAGAGATTTCTGAACCAATTATGCCTATATTCACGATTGGTGATAAAGTCAGAATAACTAAGAAGAAGAATATTTTTGACAAGGGTTATACACCTAGGTGGACGGAAGAAGTTTTTACCGTGTCTGGAGTTCAATACACGGTTCCTCCAACTTATAAGATTACTGATTCAAATGGTGAGGAAATACAAGGTAGTTTTTATGAACAGGAGCTACAGAAAACGACTCAAGAAATATTTAGAATAGAAAAGATTATCAGGAAACGTGGGAAGAAATCGCTCGTGAAGTGGTTGGGATACCCAGAGTCTTTTAATTCGTGGGTAGATAATGAAAACTTAGTGACCATGTGATGATTAGTTTTTCCCACCCACCCTATGACTCATCATCGAAACTACTGGAAATTCCCCGCATGATGAGTCATAGGCGCGTGCTGGGGTGGATTGAGTGGTTGGCAGAAGTTGAACCATGGTTTGGGTTGATTGGCAGAAGTTTAACCATGGTTTGGGTTGATTGGCAGAAGTTGGCAAGAAAATTTTTTTTTGTTATTTTAAATAGTAGGAAAAAAAATAAATTTGTGTGTTGGAAAAAAGTTGAACCATGGTTATGGGTAGGTATATTTTTGAACCATGGTTATGGGTGGTTATATTTTTGAACCATGGTTATGGGTGGTTATATTTTTGAACCATGGTTATGGGTGGTTTGGAAAAGTTTAACCATGATTGTGGTCAAATGTCCCAGAATAGTCTTAATCTATCTACTTCGATCTTTTGATTTTCGACCTTTTGATTGACGATCTTTTGATCGTTCGACTTTTTGATTGTGGACCAAATGATCATTCGACTTTTTGATCGTTCGATTTTTTCATCGTCGACCAAATGATTTCGACCAAATGATTTCGACCAAATGACTTTCGACCAAATGATAGTAAACCGTGAAATTTGTAGGTGATTTGCAGTCCGTTTTCATCCGCTGAAAGTAGGGCACTGGCTTTTGGATGATTGGTAGCCTATAATATTGAGACAAGTCATGCGCTCCTCGTGGAAAATTATGCTGGAGAAATACCAAAATTTGCGGACAAAACCACCAGCCATGAGAGAATTGATGGTCGCAATGCATTGGAGTTGATATAGGAAGATTTAGCTATGGAACATATCAGCATTTCAGCATTTCAGCATGCAAGGCCATCAAGAACTTAACAGAAATACTCAGAGCAAGTGTGGGTACTATAATTTTAATTCACCCGAATTAATTTCAGAATTATTTCAGTGACGCGCATACCGGTACCCGCTTTTATCAATCCGAGTTCTATTTAGATAATTAATATTTATCATCTACCATTTAGTCAAATATTCGTTTCATCAGACCAACTTCTATTTAAGTAGCAACAATTGCTTGTATCCAATATCCATCCAACTTCCATTTGAATAACAATTATGTTTCATCAATCCAGGTTCAATTAAGGCAAGAACGTATTCAACGATCCAGCTTCCATTTCAGTAAAAATGATTTTGTGTCAATCCAATTAACTTGAAGACTCTAAGTGAACACGATACGCGTAGCCTATACAATACCACTGAAATAAATTCGAAATTAATTCAGGTGAATTAAAATTATAGTACCCAAGTGTGCATGATCACTGGTGGTGGACACATTGAGCACAAGTTTTGAAGTACTGTGAAGTTCATTTGATAACAATTCTTAGAGATGTGACTTAATAAAATCGCTTTTTTTTAACTTTTAGTTGCGTTATGTTTTTGATCGTCAAAAAAGTGGGTGGCCTCACTAGAAGCGTTGGTGGGGTCGATCGCATGGGTTTTTGGAACGGGCCACGAGGGCAAGGCTCCTCAACTTTCATGCCCCCAACAGCCAATAACTGAGGCGGCCGATGTTACCCTCATCACAGCCTACAGCTGTAGAGACAAAACGATCATGGTCTACGTCAGTTCTTCTCTGACAGGTGGCCTACACTGGCAAATATAATCTGAGAACAATAGGTGCTTCAAATCTTGAATGCTGTATAGAAACGTTCAATAGGGTTTATCTGCTTATCGCTTCACGCTTGCTATAACTGTCGCTTTATGACGACCTGTTATTTTCTCAAGATTTAAAATAACGTGGACCCTATATATACTTACACAGGTCAATGTTTCTTTGCATTGTTCAAATTTGTTGATCGTATTATTGTTGTTCAACTTCTCTGGTAACCTAGCCTATTTAGATATCATCGGTCGAGACTATTGTTCGATACATTCCATTAAATAAGATTAGAACCAGGTCAGTTGTTTGTGCCAGTGCTCCACAATAATGTAGATCATTGTGGCTTGCATTGGGACGATTTTCACCATTAAAGAAACTATTGAATTTTCAAGGCTTAGACCTACTACTCTTGCAATAATATCACTACCATATTCGAACCTTAAAACGTTGCTTTTTGATAATGACAACAAAACATAACATGTAGTTTTAACTGACACCAATTATAATCCATTAAAATGTGTCATTTGACCCAATACAGTACACTCTCCTGCAGGGCCGTAAATCCTGGGGAGGGAAAGGAGGTATTCCCTCCCACTTTTAGAATAGGGGAGGGAACGTGAAGGAATTCCCTCTCCAAAATTCTTCTCAGCTGTTTCACAAATGTTGAGGTCGGTAAGCTGCAGGCGACTGCACATTGTTTGAATTGTGGAACTTCAGCGGCGCCCGCAGGCGTACGCACTTACGCAAGTGCGTACAGCAGCGGCGCCCGCAGACGTACGCACATAGGTAAGTGCGTACAGCGCGATGACCCAAAAGGTATGTTTTTGGGAAATTCTAGGTTGATGACTAAAAAAAAAAAAAAGGTCATCAGTTTTTTTGGCGGATAGAAAAGGTATGTTTTGGGAAAATTTTTGGTTGATGACTAAAAAAAAGGTCATCAGTTTTTTTCGGCGGATAGAAAAGGTATGTTTTGTGGAAATTCTAGGTTCATCAGTTTTTTCGGCGGCCTAACGAAAATTTTTCCCTGTTCGCCCCTCCATCGAAAATTTCTGTGCGTACAAGAAAAAAATCCTGCGGGCGCCGCTGTGGAACTTTGAAAACTTTCTCTGTGAGATTAAAAGTTACTAAGCTACAAGTTGTAAATGTGTCTATTGACAGACATCATTTTGCAAGGCTGCAAGGAGAGAGCAGCTCTTAGAATCTCTTCTTCATTAATGCAAAGCCGGAGGAATTTATGATCTGACACGCTCAATATACCCTATCAATCATCTTGCAAAGCTGCATGGAGATAGCAGCCATGAGAAGACAGCTAATGACTATCTATAATATTATCTATAAGAAAGGAATTGGGTGACTTTGTCCTTTATGCACGCTCACAGTTTTGCAGCTACTGACCTTAAACATTGTACATAAATAGACTTTCACTCAACTTACTCAGGCGCGCTATTTTCACCTCCTTATTCACTTGAGAACTCGAGATATTAGACACTTTAATTTTCGCCGTGTTATTTGCGCGATCGCTGCAAATGCGACGCCATTATTTTAATCGTCGTGCAATAACAAATGACGTCATTTTTCGCCAAAGCTTACGCAGCGCAACCGCCCTGGGAAAGATAAATACCTTAGGCCAAGGTATAATATACACTAAGAGGAGCCCCATGCAACATGAGTTTAACCAGCAGAATTGGGGAAGACCTTCAAGCAGAGAGGCATAAATATATAACCATTTATAAAGTATAAACCCCAAATGGGCGGCGAAGCCGCCACACAGGGGCGGGTGGAGCTGGGGTTGGGGACGAAAAATCGAAATTTCCCGTGCAACGCCGGGTACCCCAGCTAGTTTATTATAAGCACAATCACCTCCCGCAGTCTCTTCCAGCCCTCTCCGGTCTGCTGATCGACTAATTCGCACAATTCCGAAGAAGGAAATTTTCCTCACTACATCTACAAGCATACCGGTATATACGGCCCTGCGTGTGACAAAGTTACCTTGCACTAGATAGCAAGGAAAACTGCGGAGACGCATAATTGATGGCCTAGTTAATGTAAGATTAAGACAATAGTCTGGAAGACGATTAAACATAAGCATTGCGCTCTATGCGTTTCGTGTAGGCATAGGTAAATGTTTGTCTCGCAACAGGTTTGCAGCAACGTGCAATGTAGTAATATGACCCACATGGCTGCTAGGATACAATCAAAGATTAAGGCTGTCATCTTTAGCTAATCACACTGGAAACGCTGTAGGCCTAGGCCTATAATACAGTAGGACTATAATACACAGTATTCGGAACTCAGCAAGACTTTGCCGTACAGTCCCTTAGTGCAATCTATAGGCTATTGGTGATTGCAAGACTTCAAGTGTCATTTTTTTAAATTAAGAATGCCTACTACAGAAGAAGGAAAACAATTCCTTCACTTGGTAACAAACTCGGTAGTAAATTTGAGCAGTCTTAGCAAAAAAGTTAACGATAATTATGGTTAGGTCTTGCAAAGAATTAGACAACCACTCGAAAAAATTCAAAATTTCGAATCGGTAATTCGTTTGCATAAACGTGGTTGGGCCTATCTGGGTTTGGGAAGATTTTCCTCACCCATATTTCTTACAATCTAGTAAAATGAAACCTTTGTCATTGAACCAAGATTCTTCTACTTTCGAATAGGTCTAAACGTGAGCAATTTTAGCTTTTACTTTTTGGAATGATAATTATTGTGAGGTTCATTTTCGTCTATAACGCATAAGTATTTGTATTGCTTCAAGAAATTTATTTAGCATTCCCATTAATATAGCCTAATTTGCTGCAAATAAAATATGTGCTCCAATGTTCCCGATAAAATTATGTAGGCCTAGAAGGGCCTCTCAAAGAAGGCAAGATTGGAATCTTGCCGACGCATGACTGAAACTCACGGCACAGTTCCGCAACAATGAGTGATATTCTATTTTTCAGAAATCAGCGCAACGAAAGTTTTTACATCCTACGCAGTGAATTTTTTAACATTTAACGCATTAAGGTCTAAGAGCTACTTACCTGAAAATACTCGACGAATATAGATAATACTTCGCTTTGAAGACGAACAATTTTGGTTTGCTAGCGTGTTTTTCTATTGTATGTCGACATAGTCTAGATATCTATTCTTGAATATCAGTCAACTAAATCGATTGCAAAACAACGTGCAAAATTCTTAGCGTCCGGGGTTATTTATACTCGGCAAAGAGGAACTGGTGAAAGGATTTATTTGTTTGAAAGTGGATTGAAATTCGGTCTAATTCAAATATTGATGTGTCGTGGGCTACCTGCCGTTCGCTTGCTGCAGGCCTTTTGTCTTGAAGTTGTTTGATAGCTCAAGCAGCTTCGAGTTTAATTTTGGACCATCTAGGGTTAGACCTACGTTAGGCTTCGTTTGGATTTTAAGGACCGCCGGATGGGTCACGATGCTTGTTGTTTGTGAAATTTCAGTCCAGTTAATGAATGAATAATGGCTTTCAATTATTGATTTATCACTGATAAGAGCGGATCGTTTGGTCCTTATAGGTTTATGCGTTTCATGCAGCGTGCAACGCATGCACGGATGACTTGAAAGACCTTCAGCTGAAATTAGGCCTATATTCGATGGGAATTTACTCCACTTATCAGAGACGTGGTGGTTCAATCCTGTCGTACGGACGTAGGCCTACACGATACCGGGTTTCGAGTCCTGTTGCAGGTCTTGCGGCGTCCATATGTATCTAGATAGCCTACTTCTACAGCGCCTTGATGTCCTCTAGCAAACTTACCTCTTACCAAAACGCTGATTGTGCCGAGGCTACCTAGCCTATATAATGCTAGAATCATTTATTTTAGAGCAGATTGCCAATCAACAAACAATCAGGACTCGCATGTATAGACCTATTGAAGAATCACCACTGACGAGCTCTCGCAAACACGTATAGCCAACGACGAATTCCCATCCAGCGCCTAAAATAACCATATGATGATATTAGATAACACGTTGTTTCAAAGAAAAGAAGCGACGACAATAAACGCAGAACACACGATCCCACCACCAAGCAGTTACTAGCAGATAATATAGAAGAGGCTTCGTCCGTCAGAGCTTCCCTCGGACATCGGGTCTGTGGATCACGACATTTTAATTTACATTATATATCTACGATCATATCCTGGCCTATTTACACTACCGGGGAATACTTTCTATAGGTTACCGGTAGCCTCTTACTTGCAGTTGCAGATATCTTATCACCTGAGTGGTCTATGGCAGAAGAATCGTAATCACCAAATTTTCTAAAGCGCCACTCGAAAACCAAGAGCAGGGCTTCAACTAGTTAACGAGCGCTGAATCAATTTCATTACCATCTATGTAATTTTCCCACTTAACTAATAAATAGCCTACCGATTAGTCCAGTGTTTATAATAATGTCATGTAGATCTAATAATAATGTAGAGACCGGTCTCTGTCATACGCTGTATACGTGGAATACTACAAGCATTATGACATAAGCGCGCCCAATAATATTATGCTTCCGTGGGTCTCTTATGCATGAGTAAGCAAAGTTGAAAGACTATTAAATTTTGGCTTTTTCTTAGGTTGCACAGGATTGCAACCAAGGTTCAATAGGCCCAAGGACCAGAAAGAAAAGAATACGATAGCATCTATTGCTGACAGGAACAAATGTTCAAAACTAGGTGAAATTGCAAAAAAGGATATATAATATTATTCTGAATGCCGTGAATTTTGAAAATGATCTAATAGAAATTAATCAGAGATTATGACTTTTCCGCATAAAACCATCGATTTGCCTCTGATTGTTTTTTGTCGTAAGCCTCAGATTTTTTGACGTAAATAACGGTGATAGGCTACAATAGCCTAGATCTAGGCGTGATAACGGTCTAATGGTCTAACAATGGTACAATTCCATTAGCCTACCAACCTAGGGCAAATTTAGCTTCAAAAGTGTATACGGCCAATAAAGCCTTAACTGGCTTTCGCAAAATCGCTAGCTGCTTCTATAGGCCTAGTAAGTAGGCCGCTTTATAACTGCGCCATCATACAATTTTCAGGGAAGCACTTCAATTGCACAACGCGCATAGCTGCAGTGGATTTATGATGCCAACTTTCCAGTATATAGGCAGCTATTGAAGCTGTTGCGTAACCTCTTGTCAATATCATCAGTTGCTCACCATAGCAAGTGGCTCCTGATTACACGACAATATTATTATTGCCAACGTGACTAGACTAAGCCTTCTGTTTTCAAATCTCGTGACAAAAATAAGTTTTATATAATAGGCCCGTTTCTCTTTCCCTATGTCTCAAAATATAGGATTTTTTTTGCTTATCTGAGGTACCGGTATATGACACCGTGGACCAAGAAACTTTGAATGAGAAAGTTAAAACGCTATGGAAAATATGGGATTGCATTGAGACGTTCTCTATAGTGACAAAAAAATGGAGTCAGACATTATGAATTGACCAAGGTTTCAAAACAGACCAGAAAATGAAAACGCATGCATGAATGCGCTATCAGAATTCATTCCGGTCTTTTTTAGATAGGAAATGACAATATCGTAATTATGACCAAAAGAGTAACGATGCACGTTTTTAAAGTAAAAAGCAGCATTAGAAACACGCAAATGTAGAAACGACGCGGCAGATAAAAGGTGCGACAAAATGAACAGTGAAAGAACTATAATCAAAAAGATGTGAAGATGCAATGTGAAATTAGCAACACTTCGACTAAAACAGACGCTATGTTTAGTGGAAATAATTTGCTGTCGACGGAGCCTATAATTTCAAAAGAGGACTTTTCCTACGGAACATTCATCTCTATGTGTACAGTAACGACTAGAATTCAGGTCTTTCTCGACTCTCTGAAGTCCGCAATGAAATTATGAACTTCCACCCATATATGAAAGTTGAACTGTTGAAAAAAGGCTACAATTCTGAACTTTTCTAGAACTCTATAGGAACTTTGATGGCAATACTTGGTGCATGCATGATGTAGGTCTTAGCGGTGATGTTTACGGTAGAAATACAATCACTGTGAATAAGCTTACGATGAGAGCGAAGCTTGAGTCAATTTTGTCAGTGTGCAAACAGAATGTGTTTGCTCTGTGTGCCCAGAATATTGCGGAGGACGCTGGTTCCAAAAACGGACCAGAAGACAACTCAACACTGAGTTCTTTGCAATCCAGAAGAGAACTCTAGAGTGATGACTTATACAGATCAACATAGAGTGGAAATCTGAGCGTTAATTTCCAGTAGACTTCCTATGATACAGAGCTTTGTCCTCAATACGGTCACAGAAAGAGCTAAGAACGTTGGTTTCTGTATGGTCTTGAAAAGAAGTCTGGGTGCAAATCAAGAACAGTTCTGAAGAGAGTTCTGAATGCTTCAAACAGTACAGAAAAGGAATTTGCAGAGACACAACAGACAGACAAGACATACATACTGCAGAGACGGAGACAGAGGGGAAAGGGGAAGACAGAGAGATAGAGATAGAGGATTTTGGATATGAGCTTATTTGTAAATAAGCGAAAAATCTGCCGAGGTAACGTTGATTCTCAACAAATAAGAAAAATTTCATCAGATCCTATGCGTGCATTAAATGGATGTTTAGTTCAATGGTATCTGGTATGTTATTAGTGCATAATATGAGGAACATGGACAGTAAGCTACCTCGGTAGTAGGCCTATAATCTTATCTGAAGGGCCGTCGGGTTGTTTTTGGGCGGTGGTCCAATTTAAAAGATTCTTTAGGTCTTTATCTTTGGCCATTGCATCAGAGGACCCAAGTTTTGGCGTTGTAAGACGGACCCCTATTCTAAACGATCGAGCAGCATTGGTAAACAACGTGGCCTCTCAGAATTATCTGAAAATTGATCAGGATCAAGACAAGACGGTCCCTGTCAAAACACTCACATATGATAACTTAGTTACTCGTCTGCCATTAAGTATAATACGATATTATTTATATCTTATTTAATAGTTTTGTAGGCTATATCAGTGGCGCCGTTAGGCGTACGCACTTACGCAAGTGCGTACAGCGCGGAAAGGCAAAAAATAACAAATTGTAAATTAAAGCGTGAAATATTATAAGCGATGAAGTTCTATTGAATCTACTTTAGTAGTGGACCACGTACACTTCTCACTCACTGCATGCCCATTAAAGATCGTCATAACAGTTCATAACTTCATTTCGCGTATTCTTATTTTGTGCAAGTTGTGCATACAGAAAAAAGTGTGTACAGAAGTTGTGCGTACAGAAAAAAGTGCGTACAGAAGTTGTGCGTACAGAAAAAAAGTGCGTACAGAAGCTGTGCGTACAGAAAAAAAGTGCGTACAGAAAAAAAATCCTGGCGGCGCCGCTGGGTTATATCATACGCAGACAAAGGTC
This sequence comes from Lumbricus terrestris, assembly GCA_949752735.1. Classification (NCBI taxonomy): domain Eukaryota; kingdom Metazoa; phylum Annelida; class Clitellata; order Crassiclitellata; family Lumbricidae; genus Lumbricus; species Lumbricus terrestris. The sequence goes on along the minus strand of OX457038.1, from coordinate 68,729,743 downwards.
TACGCATGCGTAGGAATACATTCTAACATTATCTTCGTCTATTAATAGGCCTATAATATATATAGTATATATATATATAATTAGGCCACAAAGGCCTACGCATTTCGACAGACTTGTTGACTTGGCACTTGAGTTGTTTAAATTGCAATTTGAATTACTCAGGCTCTTCAGTAAAGTCTATATTCTTAGGCCTAGACCTACATAATGCAACATTCTCCTGAGTTCCGATTGATTAAAGATCGGTGGAGGAGCATGCTCAGCATGCAGTAAGTTGTCTGAGTAATAATAGGTCTATAGCCTACATGTATCTTAAGTAAACGATAACTTGTAAAATAATGACCGCTTGATCTGGGAAATTTGCAGCTAGTCATGCAGATTACGTTATGTTATTTGTTCATATTAAATCGGTTATTGGTTCATCCGTAACAGAATCTAATGCAGCCTATGCACAGTATGCAGGTAATATTCATTCATTCAAGTATTTATATAGCGCCTCTTCAAGGAAACTACTCAGAGGCGCTCCAGACTCCAGCAGGCCAAATAGAACAGTTTCAAGTATACTTATAGAATGTGTCACAGAGTGCTCTAGGGAACAAGCGCAGTGACGCTTCAAACATCTAGGGATCACACTTCGATAGGTCCGTGTTTATAATGTCACAATAATATAGGTTTGGTTTTTTGCTGTTACCCAAATTGGAAATCATAATTCGAGCAATAGCCTAAGTGCAGGATATTATGGCGAGCCAGCTTTGCACTTTTGCCCGTTCACAGACGCCTAATGCCGTCACCAGCCTATAATTGCATTCTTTCATCACAACCCACATCGTCTATTGCTCGTAACTCCAGGGTGAGAATTGCCTAACGGTTGAAGAATTTATTAGTCCCTATAGTCTTTCTTAAAGCCCACATTAAAGTCTCCCTTAAACACCCTAACTTCACGTGCATCATAGTCGGACTCCTCAGTTATTGTTCTCCAATTCCATGGAATAACGTGCCTGGACCGAGTCTTATCTTTGCTGCGCGTCTTATGGGCAAGTCCTAAAAGTTGGTCTCTAAAGTCTCCAGCCATAGACTTTAGACCTACTTCCTGCACGGCAGCGTATTGAAGAGGGCGTCGCTAATGGTCTTTCATACCACACAGTGACGTTAAACTGCAACAACCCCTATACAATGACCTTAGGATCGCTTTGGCTTTCTGGGGCAATGTCAGTCGGTTCTCGCTTCATAGAACAATGATTGCTGCCCCTCCCTCGCATACCTTTTCCATCTGATTGATAGCTTTGTAAAAGCACCACCGAGAGGCTTTAAAAGGCGCAATGCAAGTGCCAAGAACAGGGTGCAGGGCACCAGCTTATTCACGAGCGCAGTCATCGGTATGCAAAGGACACTCTATTAATAGTGTCTGTCATACATTACATGACACTACATGACATTAGAGGGGCGCGGTGGTGTAGTGGTGACGTCGTTGCCTTGAAGCTGGAAGGTTCGAGGTTCGAATACACCTCACGTCACCGCGTAGGGACCTTGGGCAAGTCCTTCACTCGCAATTGCTCAGCGCTTCGGCGTGAAACTCCGATGCAGTGTCCGCTCTGCAGTCGGGAGAGCCTCTGACTAGAGAGCTTGAAGGGGCGGCATAACAAGTACGCATACAAACAAAAAATTACATGACAATACATGACATTACATTACACTACATTACATTACATGACAGTCATTCGGCAGCATCTCATCTCGTGGATGAGAAACAAGGACGATGAATAAAAATTCAACTGAGAAGGCAATGGATCAACAACGTAACCTGATGATCTGGACCGGACTTGTTGGCGCTGGCATATTGAATGCGACTTGCAACTGAAGACATATTATTTGTGGCGACGATGGCAAAGGTTAAGTAGCCTGACATGGCATCATATTAATAGGACTAATATCATCATTTTAATTATCATCATCGCTACTATTTCCTTTTTGAAGTAGACTATGTGACTCGAGTCAGCTTTTCTTTAAATTTGTTTAGGTTTGTTAACAGCACGCTATGTAAACCGGCTTTCTCCAGACTATTTTTTAAGAACGGCGTAGTAACCAATACTGCAATGTTGTTGTCAGATTTGCATCATGTTTCTCTTACACACCTTAAGTGTCTGAGCTCTTGTTATTTTTGGTATATATTCTTGTTGTGCACCACCATTGTCTGGGAATGAACGCTTGATACATAGTCAACCTAGAAGTCCTAGTGCTATTAGCATATAGAAACATTTATGTGCAGATAATTATATGTATATATTTATAGGCCTATACATGTACATGTGCACATAAAAATAATTGTGTGCATATATCTATGCATGCATATTTTTTATTAAGGAAACTTAGACTGTTTTCTGTCATTAGTATTGTGCAGGCAGATATACTGTCCTGTGAATGCTGTATTTCCTTTTTTTATTTACTTCTATTGTCTTATTAACTGTGTCACCATAATTTTGGTGAATAAAAGATTGATATTGCAGATTGGTGATTGTGTCAGGCTTTGTGTAGGTTTTGACCTGTGGCTTATTCTGATATATAAAGTTCTGCAAAAATTGTAATCACAAACTCCAAATTTCTTAAGCGCTACTCTGAGGCTAAGCGCAGGGCACCAGCTTATTCACGAGCGCATTCATCGGTATGCAAAGGCCACTCTATTAATCGTGTCTGTAAAAAGCATGCACAAACTCGTGATACATTAAGGCGCCTTAGAAGTGACTGGATAATAGATATCGTATCAGGCAGAGATAATGAGTGTTCCAATATTCGCTCTTCTGTAGGTCGTGAGTCTTATCCAAAGATCTCAAGTATCACCACTCAGGTCTTCATCTGTCTCAACACAGCGCATCGCTTTACACTTCTCAACGTCAGCTAAACACGTTATCTAGATAGACAGAATTATCCTTAGACAAAGAAGACTTCATACGTGGATTATTATCTGTCATTGTCTATAGTGCTAGATAGTGACCGAACAGAGACAGAGACAGCGAGACGGACAGACAGGCACACGCAGAAGGAGAGAGACAGACAAGACAGACAGAGACAGGCAGACAGAGACGGAGACAGAGACAGAGGGAAAGACAGAGAGACAGAGAGAGACAGAGAGAGACAGAGGTAGAGACAGACAGAGACAAACAAACAGACAGACATACTGCAGAGACGTAGACGGAGACATGGACAGAGGGAGAAACAGAAAGACAGAGAGATACAGATATAGAGATACAGAGACAGAGACAAGCAGAAAGAGAGAGAGACAGACAGACAAGACAGACAAAGACAGACAGAAAGACATACAGAAACGGAGACAGAGACAGAAGGGGAGGGAGAGACAGAAAGCCAGAGAGAGAGACAGAGGTAGAGGTAGAGATAGAGGCAGAGACGAGACAGACAGAGACAGACAGAAAGACAGAGAGACAGAGAGAGACAGAGAGACAGAGAAAGAGAGACAGACAGACAGACAGAGACAGAGAGATGTGGCGATAAGTCTATGCCTCTTGTAAACTTTCAAAGTCTTCTCTAATTATGTCAAGCACTGTCTCTCGGTCTAATTCTCTTGAAAGCTCTGTTCGCAAGTGTAAGAATCCAGGACACACATCATGCATTCCTGATCGCCTACTTGCTGTCCTGAGGACTCCCCCTGTAGCCGTGAGCACACACAACTTTCGTGTGGAACACGTGTGCTATGATCGAAGCTACTGAACAATAAACTTCTCAAAGAAAATTATCAGTTTGTCTTAAGCTGCGATTTCAGGTCATTTAGTCAGCTGCCTTTCATCACCCTTCAGAGATACTTTAGAACAGCGTTTCCCAAACTTTTTGGGCTACGGAACCCTTCGCGTCCTAATATTTTCGGGCGGAACCCCAATCTCAACTAAACACATTCAATCATGCTGAACGCACGGGAAGCAAAGGCTATATAATAATTATAAGCCTACATACCTAAATACACTAAATTTTAGAAGGTTTATTTTTCTTACAATATCATGAAAGATTAAATTGCACTGTTTTAAAACCGCGATTTGTGGATCCTACTAAGAGTATGCCCTACATGAGGTTAGAATGTGAAGGTTTATTGGAATTCTGCTTCATTCGTGATATAGGTCAATTAGAAGTTCGTAGTCACCGTTAGAAGAGTTGGCTGCTTTTCACCTTCATTGAGTGGTTTCGTATCCTATTATCGTAATTCATGAAAAGGAAGCATTTAACCAAATTCGCTTTCAGGTAGTGCACCCTAGCTAGCGTATGTAAAAGTCACTAAATTTTGGCAAATTTTCACACAAACAAATTAAAATCACTATTTGTTGCTACTGCTACAAGATCAGACTTGGCGATTCTTTTTCAACTTGCGTTTTACGCTGACAAAGTTGACTGCGTCTCTGTTCAGACTATAAGGCCTAAAGCTCTGACCTACATGTACGTTACGTTCAGCATTGATGTCTAAGCTTATAGGCCTATAAACTAGGCCTACATAATATATGATAGGCCTACTATAGGCTAATTATTGGATTGCCAATAATCACTGAAGGTCGGGTGAGGACAAAACACAAAAGATGACTGATGCTAGTTTCAAACTTCCAGTGCATTTTCAGAAGCTGCTTGAAATGTTGTATTGCAGAAAAATTTCTCAGACAAATTTCTTTTTTTCTCAACTTCTCGCGGAACCCTTGTGCTCGCCCCGCGGAACCCCTGGGTTCCGCGGAACCCAGTTTGGGAAACGCTGCTTTAGAACGCTGTATAAACTGTATGCATTATATGCATACAACGCATGCGTGCATGCCTTCATAGACCTATACATATTCTATAGACTACATGCGCACGTGCTCATGTGCACATCCGTACTCACATGTGCCATGCGTGCCCATACTGATGATACCACTAAACAATTTCCCGAGCTCTGATAGGTTAATAGTGTATACTGTATAGTTGTATACGTACATATAATGTACGATGACGTACATATAATGTACGATGATGATGATGATGATGATGATGATGATGATGATGATGATGATCATGACGACGACGACGATGATGATGATAATGATGATGACGATGACGATGATGATGACGATGACGATGATGATGAGTTTTATGCCACCTGTGGATGAGATGAGTGAGGTGGATTCCCGTTGCATTCCTCACAGACAATTATTATTGATGAGCAACTTGTCCAAGGTCGCTACGCAATGGCTTGAGGTAGATTCGAACCTGTGACCCTCTCGTCACAAGGTACATAACATACAGCTACACCACCGAGTCCCAATATATACACAATTATATACATATATGAAATTTTAAATATCTGCAGAATGTATGAATTCGACATACTAAGGATTCAAGCATTTATATAGCACCTTTTGAGAGATCATCTGCGCCACCGACAGGAATTCCGGACTCTTGCGCAAGGGGTAAATAAACAGAGGGTGGCAGGTATCAAAGAGGGAATCATGCACTTCCCCGTTGAACTTTCAATCGATTCATGTTTCTTGACGCATTAGAGCTTTGGTATCGTATATAACCCCTCCTGAGGTACCCCTCAACAATTTGTAGACTTAATGAAACAATAAAAATAACCTACAAATCGAAATGATAGAATCTGATGAGTGGTTATGCTCTACGATATCAGAATTTATTGCACTGCACAAAAGTGCACATATTGTATTGTATTGCATGTTAAGGTTTGCAAATAAGCGCTCATGCAGCGTCAAACCTCTGAGGAAAGGAAGTCTTCAGGCAGCGGGCAAATTATAGGGTGAGACCAAAGCCAAAATCTAAGAGCATATAAAGGAATAATTTATATCTCATTGCTAGTGGGAGGACTCGCAACAGCAGAGGCGCGATGCTGTCAGTCCTTGGCCGAGTGACAAAAAGATCAAGGAAGATGTCTTAGGCCTACTTCGGTCATCTGATGAGAAAATAAGGAGGCTGTCTAGAAAAAGAGATTATGCAGGGCACAGTACCGGGGAAAAGAGCACAGGGAAGACCGAGGACGAGCTGGATTGCAAATGGAGATGCCTTTCGATCGGATGATGAGAGAAACGAAGGATGGAGACAGAATGGAGAAAACTTGCAACGACCAATCCTCGATCCGAGGACGGTTAAAGATAAAATAAGACACCATGTCCATGAAAGTTTTTGGGTGGGGCATGAAATCGTTTGACTTGGTCATGGTTTTATGGTTTTATGGAATGAAGTCGCGGTCAAAGGACGATCGCCGAGCAGAGAAGGGCCGAAGGGGCTTGAGGAGGGATGTGCTCCTAGCCATTTTCGAAAGTTTTTTCTTGCCACACTGCGACGGTAGCATCTTAGGCTGTCATTTTTCGACAATGTCGTTGTTTAAGACTTGAATGGCATCCCTGCCGTTGTTTAAAAAAATTTCCACACAACATGAAATATTGACATTTTAAGCTGTTGTCTCGTCAAAATTTCCCATTATTTTATTGTTTAAAGATACGATTGAAGACTTCAATAAATGTTCTTCACAACTGCTTGAAAAATTGTGATCACTCTTTTGGTTAACATGTAGGCCTACTTCTCTTGGAATCCACACGGAAAGAAAAGCATGATCTTCGTTAGCATGGGAATCTTGAAGCACTCTCCCCTAATTAGGTCAACACTCAACAGACTCAAATTTTGCACAAGAAATCAAAAAATTCTGTCTACATTAACAATTATTTAATGAGCCATTATTAACGTTGTGGAAGACAGTTTTTCAATTAGTTTTCACAGACAATTTAGTCAAGGCTGATTTGTTAATTAACGCCGACAAAAAAATATCCAGCTTTTGTGATGCTGGGGGACACGTGATTCTCGCGCAGTGAGGATCATTATATAGCCTAGCATGTACAACAAAAAGAAACAGTCATTCAAATCGTCGCCTTCGTCCGTAATAAAAAAAATGACTGAAGCTGATCGAATGAGCAGGATTTCGAGGTTTCCTCGTATTCGTATGGAGTTCAGACTACCGGACGGGGTAAAACTGGAGTAATAGTAAGGTAGACTAACTGAGATAAAAGAAAATATGTAAAAGACGCAATGGTTTTTATAGATAAGCAATACCAACAGAGAAATAATAAAATAAACTGGAGTAATAGTAAGGTAGACTAACTGAGATAAAAGAAAATATGTAAAAGACGCAATGATTTTTATAGATAAGCAATGCCAACAGAGAAATAATATCATAAAAAGCTGCACATCTTGTTGGCTGATTTCTGGTGGTGCCCATGCATAGGCGGGCCTCGCATGGCCAATTTCTGGTGGTGCTGAGCACTCACGGGCCTCGCAGAGTCGGCGCCCATGCCTTCGTTACATCTCGCATCGACTATTGCTCTTCGCTCCACATTGGCCTCCCATCCAGCAGATTGACTTATCTTGACTGGGTTTTGCGCTCTGCAGCGCGCCTAATTGGGAAAATCCCTATATATGGTCATGTCTCAAGCTCCATGCTTGAGGTACTTCACTGGCTCCCTATTCGCCAGCGTATTGAGTTCGGGGTAGCTACAATGGTATGGCGATGTTGTCAGGGCCTTGCCCCAATTTACCTCTAAGAGCTATGCAGCCTTACATTGGGTATCCAAGGACGTCGTCAGCTACACTCTGCTGATAAGGAGTCCTCTTAGTTCCTTTTGCTCGTACTGCTACCATGAAGAATCGAGACTTCTCTGTGGTTGGCCCAGTGGTCTGGAATGGCCTTCCTTTTGAGCTACGCCTACACCCTGAGACTCTACCAGGATCTTTCCTTACTAAACTTAAAATTGTTCTTTTCGGGCGCGCTGGAGTCGGGAGCGCCTCTGAGTGGTTTTTTCTTGAAGGAGCGCTATATAAATGTCCGAATGAATGAATGAATGAACGAATTCCAATACGGTCCCGTATAGAGCTAAGGAAAAATCTTACATGATAATAATTATATCAAGGACCTGCGAATCACGGATATTCAGTTAAATCGAATCGTTGGTTAAAATTAGAATTCAAAATCTCCAATCGAATCACCGGGTTTACAGTTTGATATTCATGCAGGTAGTCATTGTGGCATGATTGTATGTACTGTGTGTGTATGTATGTATGTATGTATGTATGTATGTATGTATGTATGTATGTATGTATGTATGTATGTATGTATGTATGTATGTATGTATGTATGTATGTATGTATGTATGTATGTATGTATGTATGTATGGATGCATGTGTGTATGTATGTATGTATGTGTGTATGTATGTATGTATGTATGTATGTATGTATGTATGTATGTATGTATGTATGTATGTATGTATGTATGACGAATGCATGCATGTGTGTATGTATGGTAAGTACATGTATGTATGTGATTTGAATATATAAGTGTCCGCTAAGTAATTATGTATTATGCAGTTTCCTTAGCGATGTCAACTAACACAGGTTTGGTAGGTAATTATTTTCTCAAGAAACTCATACCGGAAAAAGAAGTGAAGTATTTCATTGAAAATATATCCTATACAAAAGAAAATGCTTTAGTGCAGAAAAATGTCTTCTCAAGAATATGGTACACTCCAGGGGCGCCGTTAGGCGTACGCACTTACGCAAGTGCGTACAGCGCGGAAAGGCAAAAAATAACAAATTGTAAATTAAAGCGTGAAATATTATAAGCGATGAAATTCTATTGAATCTACTTTAGTAGTGGACCACGTACACTTCTCACTCACTGCATGCACATTAAAGATCGTCATAACAGTTCATAACTTCATTTCGCGTATTCTTATTTTGTGCAAGTTGTGCGTACAGAAAAAAAGTGCGTACAGAAGTTGTGCGTACAGAAAAAAGTGCGTAGGGCCTACAGAAAAATATCCTGGCGGCGCCGCTGGTAGGCCCTACACTCGTGAAATTTAAAAGTAGTTCAATAGTTGAAATGCGTTGTGTCGATAGGCCTACTTCATATTACATCTCTAGGCACCGCAGATCACTTAGGCCTATTCAGTGTCCTCGAATCGTTCACTTCACTCTTCAAACAGACTTAATCTTCTAGTTTCCCATACTAGACTATAGAGTAGCTATGGCCCAGCCCCGGTTCTTTACCTCAATTGGTCCTTCTCTTTGGAATACCCTTCCCCCATCTACTCGATTTCAAATTCTAGCTGATAATCTCCCCTCCTCATTTTATTTTCTCAAAATCTATTTCTTCTAGATAGTGGCCTTCCGCACTGAGCAACAATTCTTAATAACTCGCCCTGTATTAGAGGCGCTTTAATAAATGTTCTAATACAATAGGCTGCGATAGCCTACATCAGTGTGTATGAATTTTTCCATGCTCATCATTCGTTGCTTTTCTCGTAGTCTTCACAACCGGTTGTTACCTTGCACAATGGATACTGCAGGCGATATAGATGTGGCAGATTACATGTAGCTTTTAAACGTGGCTGATTTTTGTAACTCAATCTTCTTCATTATCGATTGCATTCTCTTAGACCGGATCTTTCCCCCGTGCTGGCCGTTTGAGACGATGACACACACCAAAAATTCGTCGTTTAATTATCGTTATAGCCTTCTTTATCTAACGGTCGTCGGTCAAACGAATTCTTCGGTGTTATTACAAACGAATGTACGTAATGCCTGAAGCGTCTAAATCGTCTCTAAGTAGGATTCCTTAGTCGATGGTTCTTCGTTGTATTCGTGTAGGAAGCATAAAGCCTCAGTATTAAATTCCCAGTCCATCTTCATCCATGTATGCAGTTTGTCAAGTGTTACAACTTGCTGTATGGTTTTGTGAGTTTCGTTGCGCGGTTTGGAAGGTTATTCGTCTGATAGAAAGTCAATAGTTCAGCCATGCTGTCGAATATGCTACCACCTGCCATCTGATATTTCTTGCCCTGAAAAACAGTTGATCAGGTTATTTAAAGCATGTCGACCCATACGAAGAAGAGTGTATGCAATTATGCGCAAGTGTACACGTTCTTCATGCAAGTAGACCTATGTATGTATGTATGTATGTATGTATGTATGTATGTATGTATGTATGTATGTATGTATGTATGTATGTATGTATGTATGTATGCATGCATGCATGCATGTATGTATGTATGTATGTAATGTATGTAATGTATGTATGTATGTATGTATGTATGTATGTATGCATGCATGCTTGTATGTATGTATGTAATGTATGTAATGTATGTATGTATGTATGTATGTATGTATGTATGTATGTATGTATGTATGTATGTATGCATGCATGCATGCATGTATGTATGTATGTATGTAATGTATGTAATGTATGTAATGTATGTATGTATGTATGTATGTATGTATGTATGTATGTATGTATGTATGTATGTATGTATGTATGTATGTATGTATGTATGTATGTATGTATGTATGTATGTATGTATGCAATTTACTTATGTTCAATTATACGACGCAGCCGACACTGAAGTATAAATGCTTCGATTTTCTGAAGGTAACTGAAATTGGTGGAAATTTGATTCTTAAAATATTTAATTTCCGCCCAGGCCAGAACATTATTTCACGATTTCAACACAATTTACGCACCCAATTGCATTGATTGATTGATTGATTGATTGGTTGATTGAATTGGGTTCGCCGATAACAAGGAGGTCTGCACTGAGTGACCTATGTTGCCAGGTGGAAGACCCGACGACTAAAAATTGATCTGGTCACCAGCCCCCCCAACCTTCATTAATGTACTCAATATTTCATATAGCGACCTATATTGAATCTTCATTTTTTAATGAATTGATCGGTCATATCCGTGACATGCACCGCTGCCCGTTTGAGTGTACGTCAAGACATTTAATATCCCGTGAAAGGATCATGCTGTCCCGAAATAAAATCACTTTAGTAGCGGGGAGGCGAACCGCGGTCCGCACGCTCTCCATGTAGCATAGAAGGACGAGAGACGCGGCCAACGCTCTTACCGATGTAGCTAATTACAGGGACGAGGTTAGAGAAACTGAAGTTGCTGACACTTAATAGACATGGTCAATGTAACTTTAATGTACTTCTTTAAAAAAGTTCACTGAAGAGCAGCTGTCTGTTTGTGTGATCACTAACCTCTTTGGCGATTTTATATTTTCGAACAACGTCGTCGCTGAAGACTTGAAGCGTTATCTGACAAACAGAAGCAAAGAGTGAGTGAGTGTGGTGAGTGTGAGTGAGCGTGGTGAGTGAGTGAGTGAGTGGGTGAGTGAGTGAGTGTGAGTGAGTGTGGTGAGTGAGTTTTGCGTTGATCTAGTGAGCGAGTAAATGATTAATGCGTTAATTATTAACACAAAAATGTGCATTCCTTTAGTATGGCCCTGGAATGTAGTCTGTTGTTTCTTATCAGAATGTTCATGGCAATAGATGGGCCCACGTGGGCTCACTTTCTTACCCATGTGGGCCCGAAATGGACTTCACGTGCTCTAAGGTCAAAGAGCAAGAAGCTGGAGAAGCTTTGGATTAAGAGAGAAGTATTATAGGCCTATTACATTATTTTAAATAATTAGGCTATATGGGCCTACTCTATCATTTTAATTTATTATATTATTTTAATTTATTATATTATAATATATGTTAAATTTGCGCCCGAGGTATAAATGATCCTTCAGGCTTTAAAAACAATAAATAATAAAAGCTTTTTTTTACAGGTTCTCGTCTCCAACGTGCTCAAATGTGCCTCTAAATGCAATGACATTGAACCGTTGCGTGCATATGGACAACCGCTGGAACAGGTGCATAGTGCATGTTATACTATATTATTTCAATTAATCATTATGATCATTATAATTGTTTATTAATTTATTTACATCGCCATTGCCTGTAGTCGATTCGCGTATCATGAAGATGCCTTCCTCCTTCACGGACCTCATCAACCTGAAATAATTAAGTTAACGACTATTCAGGAAACTAAATATACATATGTACAGGTATATGCATAAATTATGTGTATATATAATAATATATAATTATATATGCATGTATAATATATAATCGTTTACTATAATATATATCGGGTTGAGTCGACACAATACGGTTACAAAGCAGTGTGATAAAATACTTCCCTCGCCTCATGCTCTGCTTTTTCTCTCGAGGTTGCACGCACTAGGAGCGCTTCTGAAAGGATTCTACTGCGAGAAGCGCTGTATAAATGGTCAGTTACAGTACAATAGGTAGGAATTCGTTTCATCAATCCAGATTCTATATGAACCAACAATATTTTTTAGCAATTCAGCATCTACGCGGTGTCCCAATTGAACTGATACCCTTTTTGTTTTGGCGATATACTTGTCAATTCTAAATGAAACTCTATAAAATTTCAGAGAATGCAAGAGGGATAAATTATCAATGTTTCCTAAAATTTTTATCCAATTCTAGGGAAAGAGTCTTAAGTTATGCACATTCAACTTTGGGCAAAGAAAATTTTAAGTTTCCAACATGTAAAAGATAGGAAGTTATTGTTTGCAACTGCACAACTTACTTTCTAAGTTAATAAATATGACGTCATATTTCCGTAATTTTCATGTTAGGAGACAATAATAAAAATAATTTTCAGCAAAGATGATTTGAGTTTAATAAAAAAAATTATAAGAAGAAAAACATTACGGAGCCAAAAGTTTTTTAAAGGAAGTTCCTAACAGAAATTGGTCCATCGACTGGTGAATCGACTGATTGCAAAACGTTTCATATTCCAGCAGGACAGTGCTCCTGCTCATCGACCCAAAGAAACTGTTGGCCTGTTGTCAATAAAAACTCCAGAGTTCATTTTACCAACTCTTTGGCCCCCTCCCAATAGCCCTGATCTTAATCCACTGGACTACAAGATTTGGAGCTTCATTCAAGAACGCGTTTATCAAACTCGCACAGACCACATCAAACAGCGAATTGTGGAAGAATGGAATCGTTTTGTTCAAGGAATAGCCTAATTGTTGACAATGCAATCAATGAATGGCGAAAGCGCCTTAGAGCATGCATTCGAGATAATGGAGGACATTTTGAACATCAGCTTTGAAGAACAGCAATTGTTGCAAACAATAATTTCCTATCTTTTACATGTTGGAAACTTAAAATTTTCTTTGCCCAAATTTGAATGTGCATAACTTCGGACTCTGTTCGTAAAATTGGATAAAATTTTCAGGAAACCTTGAGAATCGATCCCTCTTACACTCTCTGAAATTTTATGAAATTTCATTTAGAATTGCCAAGTATGTCACCAAAACAAAAAGGGTATCAGTTCAATTGGGACACCGTGTATTTAAATAGCAAGTATTTTTCCTCGACCCAACTCCAATTTAAGGAAGAATCATTTCATCAATCCCACTTCTATTTAATGAAAACTATTTTCATTAATCCGACTTCTATATAGCTAGAATTATTTTCGGCAATCCAACTTGTATTCACTATTCAGTCATAGCTAAAATCCATTCACTGGCGAATAATAATTTAGAATGCGAAAACGATAGACGTGTCTTGAACGCCCCAGAATTTGGCCAGAAAGTTCCTTCTCGAACTAGCAAGGGCCTCGTTTTCTAGTTTTCTTTTACACTGTAACCAGACTACCAGTAATGCGGAATCTCATGCCATAAATCATTTACCAAAAAAGCAGAGTGGAAGATATACTACTGGAAGACAGAACCTATAGAATCCACAGCATTTAATTGTAAAAAAATCGAATTTACGCGGTGCTTTCTTCCGAAGTTCCTTTCCATGTGGCTTCTACGACGATGTTGTCCTCCTACACAAAAATATGATAAAAAATACATCAACAACGATATTCTATTATGTGTAGAAGCATTGGCAGTCTCAGTTTGACGACAATGCGTCGCTAATGGTCTTTGTTACCACACAGTGACGTTAAACTGCAAATACCACCAGCACCACCACCATCACCAGGACTGTCGAGAGAAATTCCGGGTCTCAGGGCAGAGCAGTCGTATAGGTCACTAAACTATCTCAAGGCTTCACAAGAGAAAAAATAGTTTTTGAAGCAAACTGAATTAAGTATGACCTACGATTTCATACATTCAATATGATTTCATTTGGTTGCTAAATTGAATGTTAAACTGATTACAGCAAATTCTCTGTAATGTTATATTCTTAAAAAAACACAAGTCATAAACTGTGTATCTATAACTGCCAAGCCCGGTCCCTAATAGTCGCCTGGCATCTGTCCCTCCCTTCCATATCGACGACCCTGGTTGCAATTAGGGGACCCAAGAACAACCAAACAGTTAACTACATAGCACATAGCGACAGGGCAGGCACATTCTGCCCCAGATGGGGGGCGTTGGTCTCCTCTGAGTCCCCTTACCTGCATTCAGTAGATAAGTTAAGATTCTTACCGTCATTTCATATTCGCACTCATCTTCTACTGTCTCATGGCTGCCACGTCCGACCTATGAAAGACACGATAACAAACATATTTTCTATATCAAAAATTCCATGCAAAACTCGCCCTGATAGGCTTCAAATTAAACCAATTCTGCAATCATAATAATTATGAAAACTAATTTAATGGCTTCTGTAGGGTCACTGTGCACCACTCGTGGACGATACAACAGCAACAGCAACAGTAGCAACAACAACGACAACAATAGCAATGACAACAGGGATAAAAATAACAATAGCACAACCAACTGCAATAACAGTAATAACGACATTGTCTTCATTATCATCATCATCATCATCATCATCATCGTCGTCGTCGTCGTCGTGTCATCATCATCATCATCATCATCATCATTGTTGTTGTTATCATTATCATCATCATTATTACTATTACTGCTATTGACTTAAAATGACACGAACGCAGTGTGATTACAATTCTTAGTTAGGACCAGGGGCGGATCCAGAGGGGGCCAATCCGGCCATGGCCCCCATTTAGAAATTTCTTTATTTTTGACCAGCTATTCTGGCCCGGAAAGTTGACGTGCCCCCCCCATGAGTAGCTCCGTATAGGCCCTCCCCACGCCCACGAGGTCCGCATACGAGGTCCCGTACGACTAAAAAAGGTCACCAGATTTTTCGGCGACCAAGACAAAAACTTTTCCTGGTCCAAGACCCAAAATTTTGGCCCTCCCCCCATCGAAAATTTCTGTATCCGCCCTTGGTAGGACGGACGATCACAGGTTATAACAGGAGTCAAGTTCAACTGCTTGGCGGTCAAGAAGACCTATAGAAGCTGGGGCATGCGGCCCAGAACAGACTCAAGCGGAGAGACATTATATGAAGAATGCATCAGACACCTACGGGCATTGGAGCCACGGTTGCTGTTGAAGGCGATGATGGTTTTCCTGGCGGTACTTTAGGAACGGGTTTCTTGACCAAGTTCGCTGCAAATCATACAAACCTCAGTTATGACTATTTTAATAATTTAACTGTAAGAAACGCACGCAGAACTTAATCTGCAGTGTTTTAATGTGCGCTGGTTATAATTCTTTCACGACAAACTAATTGCGTCTGTTTGATGTATTTCGCATAAAATAGTGCAGGGTGCGTGAGTTGGGTCTATGGTTAGCGGCTTCTTCCTAAAGGAAGTGTAATTGAAATCGTTGAGACTAAACATTGATGAAGTGGGTCATTCTCAGATGAGTTAAATAGAGGTCTTGTCGTGGTTTGGAACACAATGATTTCATCAACTAAACGTTAGTCGAGAATAATGTACTAAGTAGGCTACTGAGTGCGTAAAATAACCCAATTGTTATCTGGGCTCGCTTCCAGGATAGACCTATACTTAAATTGCACATAGACAAAATGCTCAATTTTCCACACACGCTCACTATTTCTTTGACGGGTCTGCTCAAATTTCCATGTAATTATTAGGCTATAGGACTACTTAATAATTCACTTATATTAACCTAGGCTATACTTAATTTTCTCAAACTTATTATTTTTACTTCTTACGCTTATTAATTAATAGATAATCACACTTGATTTTCCTAATTTATATAAGTTCCATAGGTTACTTAATCATCCACATATACCTTGTACATAATAATAATTACAAATTTTATAGGCCTATTCCCAATTTTAAAAAAATACAGCATGCTGTGGTTCTAATTCTCGTCACTTTCAAAATCATTCGATTTTGCAATGTTACTATAGCATCAGGTAGAGCCAGTCCCAAGCCTGGAAAAAGAGGAGGGCCGATGTGAACGGCATTTGTTTCCGCAAGACGTCGTTAAACACTAAAACCCATTGCCTGTTCTTGCAGCCATTGCCAGTCCAAAGTCTGGATGAAGGGGAGGGCGACGCGAACGATCATGGTTATCACACACTGTTATCATACAGAAATTACTTGTCGAAAGCAGAATTGAATATTATGCCTATCTGTTGCAACTTGTACGGCTGTGACTTGAATATATAATATATAATATATATATATATATACGGGCATTTATATAGCGCCTTAAAATAACCTCACGAAGACGATTTGCAACAGCAACGGTGAGAATAATTGTCCCAAACTGATTTTAACCATCGAAGTCAACGGCCTTTGAAGTCTATATGAGAGTTCGTTAAGAAAATTCCCACCTTCACGAGTGTTGGTGTGGAACGCTGACCACTGGGTCTATTGTAGGCCTACTATTGCACAATAATGGCTTCTGCTGAACGATCCTCAATGCATTGTTGCAAGGATGACCAGCGCGCCCCCTACTTTATCCAGGGTGTGGGTTGGGACTGGCACCGCCAGAGTAGAAGCCATTTTATACATGAAAAGTTTAGATTTAGAATAGTATCATTAATTTTATAGGTAGATACGAATGAAGATTAAATGATAAAGACACACTGAAGTATGTATATAATATTTCATATATATATTGTGAATTTATATATAATGCATATATATATATCTATATATATACTGACGTTGGGTGTCATTCTTCGCTGTAATAGCAGGCTTCACATTCGCAACAGGCTCTGCAAATAACATTCAATCAGCTCAATGTAAAGATGTAAACAGTGAGACTATATACATAGGCAACTAATAGTCGTAATCGTAATCGTAATCTCCTAATTTCTAAAGCGCCACTGGAAAGCCAAGCGCGGGGCACCGGCTTATTCACGAGCGCTGCGTTGAGTTAGAAGGGTTGTCCGTGAGAGTAGTCCGTGGTGGTCCGGGTCGAGTTACCATAGGATCAGGATCAAATGCGTTGAGTCAAGGGGTTCTCCGTAAGAGTAGTCCATGGTGGTCCGGGTCGAGGTACCGTAGGATCAGAGGTGTGGAACAGCTACTAAGGTGGGTGTCGTCTGAGCCGGGAGTAGTAGCATTATATTAGTATACTCACTTGTTTATGCCTATTATAGCCTAATTATCAATTTTTATATGTGACCAGGCTCTCAGTAAGATAATTGAAACAGTTGCCATAGGCTCTAACTGTGAGTATCTGATGGATCCAGATTTGATGAGGGCTTATGACAACAGAGGCTTGCCCTCGAAAAATATTTTTTTAGCATAGGCTAAAACATCACTAATATCGCGATCTCTGCATCGTGTCAGACACCAAACAGTGATGAGAAAACAGAAGAAAAGAGTCAATTACGAAAAGTTCATGAGAAGGAACTGAAATAGGGTACATAAAATGTAAAGACGTAAACCGTCTTTGTAGCAATAGGATGTCGTTAAACAAAGGAATAAGAATTTAAGATTACATAAATACTTATAAAACAAGAAGAATTCAATATCGCTATATTGTTTATAGTTACTCGGTACTGCTGGAGGTTTCTTTTGCGGTTGCTGTTTGACTGCAAAAAACAACAAAGATTATGAGATTAGATTAGGACCTTCATGCGTGCGTGCGTGCGTGCATGCGTGCATGTATGTATGTATGTATGTATGTATGTATGTATGTATGTATGTATGTATGTATGTATGTATGTATGTGTGTGTGTATTATGGATGTTCGTATGTATGTATGTAGACCTATGTAGGCCTATGTATGTCTAAATTTTGCTATAGCGCCCCTTCAGAATTAGCCTACTACGCAGAGGCTCTCCCGACTACAGCGCGGACAACCCTGAATCGGAGCTTCACGTCGAAGCGCATGAGTAATTGCGAGTGGGGACTTGCTCAGGCCCACACGGCGGCTTGAGGTGGATTCGAACCCACAGCCTTCTAACTCCTAGGCGCCGAACATACCCCCAAACCCCCATAAGACTATAAAAGCCTACATGTACAATACATAGAGATAGATGTTAATCGACTGAGCAAATCTTTCTCTCGTCTCAAATCAACTGCCTTTTTTCTCGTGATCGCACGCGCTATAGGAGCGCTACCGAAAGCGCTTGATAAATGGTCAGATACAATACAATACAATACAATACAAGACTGGGGTAATCACTATAGTAGACCGTTTGAGAGCAATAGTACCTTCTGGTGCAGGAACTGCAGCTGGTGCATGAACTTGAAGCGTCTTCTTCAGATTGGCTACAAGGATAATTAATAAATAATCAAATAGATGATGTGAATGTCGCTGTTTATTCGTTCATTTCAAATCTATTCAGAGGCGCTCCCAGCTCAGCCACGGAAATATAAACTAGATTTCAGCAACTTGTAAGTTGCTGAACCTCTTTAATTGGCATTGTTTCCAGGCAGTATTTCCTACACGCAATCTCCAACGGAAGAATCCATTTTAACAACCGAGATCGTTGTGATGAGGCCTATGCTTATTGTGTGTCAATGATGTGAGAAGTAAAGCTCCCAATTTTAAAGCAAATATGTCGACATGACGTGGAATGTTGTGGGTGTGCGTTACGATGGCTTTCGTGGTATAGTGTTCATGGTAGTGTTAGTCCAGGGTAAGGGTAAGGGTAGACATTGGTGATAGCATGACCTCTATGAAGGTGGATCTGTCTATTTTGTCATGAGGAAGACAATGCGTTTTATCGCCTATGCACTGTAGGTTACAGAAAGCAATAGATTGGAGTTGCCCAGGGGCGGATAAAGAAATTTTAAAAGGGGGCCAACATTTTCGGTGATCTTTGCCAGAAAAAATCTGATTTTTTCCTGTCAAAATAACTGAGGACCTTTTTTAGTCATCAGTCATCTGACCTCTCTAGTCGTATCCTATTTTTTAATCCCGCTGCATTTATTTAATGCCTGTTGAAACCAAATTGGGGCCCGTCCTATGCACTTTTGAAATGGGGCCACGGACGGACCTCAGGATCTGCCCCTGGAGTCGCCCATCTTTTGTGTAATCAGAAGCTTTTGTAGCGCCGTATTTTAGCATAGCATGAACATATGGACGTTTCTAGGTAAACTCATTCCCGAAAGGACCAAAGAAAGTCGCCGCGTCGCGTCGAATAGGAAACCGAATTGCGTTTACCATAATAATAAAAAAACACTAGCTATAACTTATGCTATACCCTACTTGTCTATGCGCCTAAACTGAGTACCGTAGCCCAGTACAGCTACTAGCCTAGTAGCGATGGCCTGCAAGTTTCGCACAAAATCATCGCATTGAATCTTCAAATAAAATCAAATCAAATCTTGTTTATTCCAAGAGATCAACAAATCAAACAGAGCAATAAAACAAAGAATAGATGAGATAAGAGTGTACAGAGGAGCTAGTAATAACATCATCTATCAGGTGAAAGATCTCTAAGAAAGGGTAGCCCAGAAAGGGAGTGATCCCGCTAAACCTGGGCAACCACAACAGAGTTATATTAAGATGGCGATGAGAAAAGAGTGAGGTAAATATCTATCAATGTAGACGATACGAAAACAGTATATGAGATATCGGAGAGAGAAAGCGAGGGATAAAATAGATCATAAGCAGGGTGAAAACAATAGACGTATACATTAATGACTAATGACTAAGCTAAGCTAAATCCGAGTTAAAAGTGAATACAGACAAGGGTTAAAGACTACAGATAATAACCACAACAAGTGGTACCATATGTTAGTAACGGAGATGAGACAATGCCTACAAATAGGCTAGGCTACACATAGCAGAAGAAATCATTATAGGCAGAAATAGTATGGAACCGGTTATATTCAAGTATATCAATTCCACACAGGGAGATCAGTATATCACTATGTAAACAAACCAATCAATAGTTATCATAAAACAGCAAATGAAAATATTAACAGGGAGATCAGCAGACCACAATGTAAACAAAAGAAACACAGCAAAACCTAAGATCAATCATTAGTTATCATAAGACAGTGAATGAAAATATTAACAAAAAAGGAATAAGATGGTAAACTATAGAATTGACACCATAACCCACTGAGTTCAATGGGAACATGTCGGTCAGACAACGAAAGATGTTAGTTCACAATGAGAAATTTTTAGGCGATTTTTAAAGAGGCTGATGGACTGTAAGGCAGATATATGTGCTGGAAGGCCGTTCCAAATCTTAGGACCCATATATTTTATTGAAAACTGTTTAATTTTTAGGCGTGCATATTCACTGCGGTAAGAGCTGGCATGTCTAGTCGCGTGGTCATGAAGTGAGGATCCAGTTATAAAATAATTATTAAAAGAGTAGGGCAATAGCCTCTGGTGGTAGCGATGCATAAACAGACATATTTGGAACCTATTGATGTTTAGCAGAGACAGTAACCTATGATTTATGTAAAGAGGGGCAGAGCTGGACCTCCAGTGGGCACCACTTATTAATCGTATGGCACGATTTTGCAATATAATTAATGTGTTAAGTCGGGAGAGATAATTAGAACCCCAAAATATATTACAGTAAGATTGGTAAGGAAAAATAAGTGTGTAATAAAGATTAAAGAAAACTGATTTGGGGAGGCAGTGTTTAAACCTATGAAGGACTCCAATGTTTGAGCAATTATTTTCACAATAGTTGAAATATGATCCTTCCATGTAAGATTGTAAGGTGGCTATCAACAATGACCCCAAGGAATTTAGATGATTTAGTTTGGGTAATGGGGACATTATTAATTAGAAGTGATCTGTTCATTTGGGATTCGTCGCAGTCTTTCGCGCTTTGTGGTAGAACGTTGAAAGATTAATTTAGAAGTTAACACCTCAACGTAAATGACATTGCATCTGTAGGTCTACTTTCTAGGCTATAGGCTGACAATAATTGACGTCTGACCTTGTACGACGGCGAAGGCTACAACCAATTAATAATTAATTAAGGTTCATGCGCACTAACCCCGTCGAATATTTAGTCCAAAAAGCGGACTTAGTCTATAGTTAGGCCTACTCTCAACAACGGGGAACACCCTAATCTGTTGAACGTGGCGACAATTGGTCCAAAGGAATTTGATTACAAGAAACTCAATTTTAAAATGAAGTTAAACTACTGACGGCTACGATAAACTTTCGCACTATAATCTCACAGCAGCGTCAGAGGCCGACACTGCTACCAAATATTTCGTTGTAGGCTAACCGTGCCAATTCTGCCCACTGTGCCCAGCAGGTCCATCCGACCCTTTGGACTTAACCCTTTGTCTTCTGCGCAATCCACTATGAGCTTTGACATTGCACGGAATCCTGTTACTGCGATTTAATGGACTTCCAATCAACATACGTTACAAATAATAATAAGAGTTTGGCCAAAGCCAAAGAGGACTTCGGGAAGGTGGCCGCCATTTTGCAGCCTGTTACCTGTTACAGTTTCGAACTTGTCGACGGGTGATGGCGGAACTGGAATGTCTTTCCGAGGTTTCACGGACAGTTTTGGCTCAACTACAAGTAACACGGACTCTGATTCAGCACGTGGAGTTCTTTGTTGCAACTGTTACAACTGTTATGCTAAAACGTGCGTGTTTTAATTAGGTCTAATTGGCATCTGAATTCATTTATACTGCGCCTTCCACCTCACAGGTTATTTATAGAATTCAAAGCGGCCATGTTGCATTCATAATGATATAGGCCTAGGTCTAATGTTATATGAATAGGTTAAAGTTCGCTAGTTCACAAATACCAATAAATCATCCGGTTTTTCAGTTATTCACTCACGGCGTCAACAATCTGCTGAATTCAGTTTTTAGCAGTTTACCTGTCGGTCGCATCGTGAAATTTCAATGCGAAATATCTTAAGCCCTTCACTTAAGACTCGCCTTAGCTTTCACGAGTAGGCTAGTCAAAGGGCTTTATCAGATGCTCAGGTGCAGAAAGGTTAAGATAGCCAATTTATAAGAAAGTGCTTATGAAAAATGACTGGTTAGGCTATAATTAATCAATAAGCGAAATTAGTCGCCAAACAAGCGGAACACAAAAAAGAGCAAATTATAGAGATAGAGAGAAAAGGTGAGCGTCGATTAAAGCAAGGTTGTTGTGAACTGTGCAGCTTGCTTATACAAAGGTAGTCATTAAATAGGCCTAATCGTTATGTGATAGGCCTATTGAACATTATTGCATTCGACACTTCCTCCTTCCAAAGTTCAGTAGCACATGCATGACCATTGGTAGCGATGAGCAATTATATTGTGCTTGAAGTACTACCTCAAAGTTAATACACAGTCATCACCAGACTGAAGACACAAAAGCCTATATCCGCGTTGCAGTGTACTCTGTCCATTTGGCAATGTTGTTCCCACTCGTAATATTGTTGTGCTTTAGGTCATTATAAATTACTGTAATATTCTTGTGCTTTAGGTCATTATAAATTATTGTAATATTCTTGTGCTTTAGGTCATTATAAATTATTGTAATATTCTTGTGCTTTAGATCATTAAAAATTACTGTAATATTGCTTACATAGTGCATTAGATCATTATAAATTATTGTAATATTTTTAGTGCATTATAGCTGTCTAGCTGCAACGTTTCAGGTGAAAAACTGTAAAAATATGGCAAGGGAATGGAAATTTATAGCGAAAAGAAGGGTTTTCGCCCCCAGTCACCCTCCATGGCGGCATAGATTCGCCAACCCCTCCACCGGGTGTCCCAAGCCGACACCGACACAGTAGTGAAGGTTTGGAGTGAAAGCTCAAAACGTGTTGAAATGCATCCTCGTCGGGTGGCCCTGACTAGCGTAGGCCTAACGTTTTTACTCTCTTGTGTCTTCTGTGTAAATGGTTATAACTTGAAAACATGATGTAACTATGACGCGTGTGAAGTTGGTTAACCGATAAACATGTTGTGTTAAAAATACCTGTCGGGTGCAATGGTTTCGGCTGAGTCAGTTCGTATTCCACTTCGCCTCTACCTAGAAACATAAAAACCCCGTACAACTGAAGTTCACGAATTTCAGATTCCGAGGTCAGGCAGCGTTCCCCAACAATCGGGATAAACACTGACAAGATTTAAGCGTAAATTTACAGAACATTGTCCGGTGCAGTGATCGCAATCATATAGGCCTACGCTTTAAAATATAGCTGTATAAACGACATTTTTATTATCAATTGTATAGGCCTAGGCCTAATAATCGGCGGAAGGAATTCTCATCAATCACAACACACTACATTATTAGTTTACACGATTCGAATGCTGATCATAGCGTAGTCTGACAGATTGCTTCAACTAGAAAATTTCGTTTGCTTTTTCAGATTAAAATCTGGTGCCCCTATTACGCATTTGGGAATTAATATTAATATAGGCTAGTACTGTTCTAGAAAATGAGTTCCGGAAGGTAAGCTTATAATGCGTTCACTCGCTTCCAAAGCAAAAACTAATATAGTCCTAATCTTAGCGAAAACAACTCTTTGCATTACAAAGATACAAAGTTAGATATTTGCTGTTTAACTACGTATATTCAATAAGAAATTTGATCAGCATCGCCCTCCTCCAAAGTCCGGGATTTGGTCTGGCGTTGCCTGGTTACGGGCAGAGGCGGAGTTAGGTGACTCCTTTTCTAAGTTCTTCTCATGCACTATTATAATAATGGTAAGCAGATACTGTTACGGCTAAAGACATCAAACCAGTATAAATAATAGCGAACATAGTACTCGTTATTTGCTGTCACTTTTACAGATATTTTTGGTTACCTTCATGGGCGGAGTTTGGTCTCCGTTCTTTGGGGAGGGGGGGGTGCTAAAAAGACCTTGAGTTTTGTTGGGGCGGAGACTTGGTCCAGAACGAGCGGCGCCGACAATATTTTCCCGGCGAAAAAGTTGATGACCTCCTTTTAGTCATTTGATTCAAATTTCGTTCGTGAAATGAGCCATTTTCCCCGAAATTTTTTACTCTGGGGCTTCTTGGCGGGGCTAAACCCGGGAAAAGACGCCATATTCACGGTCAAAAAATGAATCTGGGCCTTCTTGTGGGCTTTGCTCCGATAGCTCTCATAAACTCTGCCCATGATTACCATAGACATTAGACACATGTAGGTTATTATGGCAACAACCATTTGTGTGAACATCAATAGCCTACTTCTCTGTCACGAACTTATCCACTTAACTTTTCCAGCTGTAGAGTTCGTGCGCTTCTTACCTGGAAGAGGCGGAAGCTGCATGCGAGAAGATGCGGGCTGCTTTGCATCTGAAACGGATCGCCAAAGCAATATAACACTGCAACTACCAACGAAGATATGCAATGCATAGTATGCATGTATAGATATGGACATTTATATAGCGCCTTACATTCACTCGCGAAGGCGCTTTAGTACATGTTATTATGGTACATTGGTACAGCATATGCGCCAACTCCATCTGTTCGCTTTACACTTCTGTCTGGCAGCCTCTCTTCTTCTTTCTCACTTTTCAAATCTTCTTCTTATCGTGGGGTATTGCTCACTGGGAGCGCCTCTGAATGGCTCACCCAACTTTAGAGTCTCTTTATAAATTACTAGACACAAAACAAGACAATAAATTACAGGCCTCATTGCATTTTCAAAGAGACATCTGATTCCACATGGACAAGTACAGCGTGACTAAACTGTTTTTAAAAAGCTCATTATTTAAGTAGGTCTGTATAATAATGTATATTATTCTACAGTGAGGCAGGTGGCTGATTGGTTATGGCGGTTGGTCTGTAACGCAGAGAATACGGGTTCGATCCCCGTCCTAGGCGTCTATTCGGTAGGGACCATAGTTGTAAAAAACGTTTTTTTCGTTTTTTATTCTCTCCCAAAAACCTCGTTTTTTCGTTTTTTATTTTCCCCATCGTTTTTTATCGTTTTTTTCGATTTTTATGTAACTCTATTTAATTATTTACTGTCTAATATTATTTTCCTTAATTTAATTTTTGTCTGATATTCCAAACGTTTTCACTGTACTGTCAAGGATGCAGCTAATTATAGGGTCTTTAGGCCTATGTAATTATTTAAATTTTGAGAAATACATGTAGTAGATTCCCACAAGAAATGAAAGTTATAGGATTTATTTTTGATACAAAATTCTTGGGCTTATAATTGATATTTATAAGTACCAATTTTAAGTACAAATGTACAATATATAATTTAGTACACATCTGTGGTTTTTGCTTCTGATTAGATTTTAATTGTGTTATGTCGATCAGCATAAACTTATAATGTGGACTTACGTCTACAATTTAAATTTGAAAAGATTTCAATAGGCTACCTTTAATTTGTCCGAATTTCTTATTAAACCAAAATTATAAGAAAAAAACAACTGTGGTAGATTAATGTTACTTAGCCTATACCAATTATTTTGGCCTAATAATAAAATTGTTATTTGCAGTTTCTTGATAAAATTGCATAAGCAAGGTTTTCAAGCTGAAAATGAAATTTCAGATGTAACAAAGGCAAATTATTTTCCGTTTCCGTTTTTTATGGTTTTTTTGTCGTTTTTTATTATTTCGAAAAAACGACGTTTTTACCGTTTTTTATTTTATTTTCATCGTTTTTTACATCTATGGTAGGGACCTTAAGCATGTCCTTTACTCACAATTGCTCAACCTTAAGCATGTCTTTTACTCACAGTAATTGCTCAAAGCCGTCGATGTTCTTTGGCAGGGTCCTGTGTGCATTTCTGAACTATGCAATGAAGGCAACATCAAATGCAATTATTGTCTTGCATTGCATTGTATATTATATCGTATTATTACGTCGTACACGATATCAATCGTTCATTCATTCATTCCTACGTTGCTTGTACGCGCATGCATGCGTGCATATGTATTGCATTGTATTGTATTGTATATGACCATTTATTATAAGCGCTTCTCTCAGTAATATCCATTCAGAACCACTCCCAATGCTATCAATCCCGAGAGAAAAGTCAGGATTAGTGATTAGGGACAGATGTATGCACGCATATGTATATAAATATGCACGTGTGTAGCCTATGCACTATGCACGCATGTGCATACACACGTGCGTTTCGTGTGTGTTCCTGTATATACATACGTATGTGTATAATATGTATTAGACACGTAAGCTTACTCTGTTGCATTTCTTCAATCGGATCAGCGATGTAATCGTAATCTACACATCAAAAAGAAAAGGAAAAAGAATCTTCGTGACTTCATTTATAAATCATCAACTTTATATGATTGATTTATTAGATGGTTTATGATTGATTGCTCGACTGACTGACTGACTGACTGACTGACTGACTGACTGACTGACTGACTGACTGACTGACTGACTGACTGACTGACTGACTGACCAATTAACTGGTTAACTGAGCTTCTAAGCGATTAACACAACGCTGACTGAAGCGTCACTGAATTACGATTGATTTGCTGATTGCCTCATCATCATCATCATCATCATCGTCATCATCATCATCATCATCATCTTCATCTTCATCTTCATCTTCATCATCATTGTCATCATCATCATCATCATCATCTTCATCTTCATCTTCATCTTCATCATCATTGTCATCATCATCATCATCATCATCTTCATCTTCATCTTCATCATCATTGTCATCATCGCCTATCGTCCTATACCATCATATTTCAACTGCCTTGTCATCATCATTATTGAGAGTATGGTCCATTCTACAAAGCGGTTACTCTATGATGTCATGCAACTACAAACCGTCTTGAAGGTCGTCATCGTCTTCGTCGTCGTCTGAGTAGTTCGAATGAATGGAAGGGGCTTTCGGAAGTGGTTTATCCTGTTTCTTCGTCGGCTTTGGAATTGTTTCCTTCTTCTCATAGATGATCGGTTGTCGACCAGATTGCTTTGCGTCATCAATGCCCTTCGTGACGGCTTCAATCCATTTCTAAATGACATCATCGCCATAATCGTAAATGACATCATCGCCATAATCATAAATGACATCATCGCCATAATCATAAATGACATCATCGCCATAATCATAACTGACATCATCGCCATAATCATAAATGACATCATCGCCATAATCATAAATGACATCATCGCCATAATCATAAATGACATCATCGCCATAATCACCGCATCTTCATCTTCATCGTCACCTTCTTCATATCGTCATTATAACTAGTTATGCCCATTCTTTAGTATTTACATTCAGATCTCGACCGTTCATCAAGCAAATCAAATCAAATCAAACTATGCATCATTATTCACCAATATTTAAATCAGAACAACATTTACACATTATATGCAAATGATGACAAAAAGAAATCCTCAGGAATGCACTGTTCCGCTTTCAAGGTCGCCTAATAATTAAGCAAATAATATCTACATATCTACAAACCATTTACATAAATTCCTTGGCTTAGTTTTCTATAAACGTATGTAGGCTATTCGTGTGCCTTACCAACAAAATATTCAAAGTATGGGCTATACCGATTACCGAACATTTGCCTCGTATTTGCAGAACATCGGGACAAATAGCCAAATAGCCATTCGGTATTCGGTCAATTAATGACGAACGGACCGAGTATACGAATAGTTGTCACGTGACATCTGTTTCTGCATGCGCAACTGCTAGCCTATAGTGACTTAGTGAGTTTGCTGAAGTAACTCTCTCATTAACATAATAAAAAATTATATGCCTTGGTTGTAGCCAGGCTTCGAGTACTGTAACAGGCAGAACAATACAAAAATTACATCTAGTTAGCCGTTTACTTTTAGCTTATGCACTAAATTCACTGAATTAAAACTTTTGCTTACATTTGAAATTTTTTAATGTCGTCGGTAGACCTATTTTGTACACTATTCGTATTCTTATTCGGCCGAATAGTTGGTCCAATTATTTGTATTCGGCCGAATAGTTGGTCCAATTATTCGTATTCGGCCGAATAGTTGGTCCAATTATTCGTATTCGGCCGAATAGTTGGTCCAATTATTCGTATTCGGCCGAATAGTTGGTCCAATTATTCGTATTCGGCCGAATATTTGGTCCAATTATTCGTATTCGGCCGAATAGTTGGTCCAATTATTCGTATTCGGCCGAATAGTTGGTCCAATTATTCGTATTCGACCGAATATTTGGTCCAATTATTCGTATTCGGCCGAATAGTTGGTCCAATTATTCGTATTCGGCCGAATAGTTGGTCCAATTATTCGTATTCGGCCGAATAGTTGGTCCAATTATTCGTATTCGGCCGAATAGTTGGTCCAATTATTCGTATTCGGCCGAATAGTTGGTCCAATTATTCGTATTCGACCGAATAGTTGGTTCAATTATTTGTACTCGACCGAATAGTTGGTCCAATTATTCGTATTCGGATGAGTAGTGATAATCACCTATTCGGTATATGACCCACTTCTAACCTTTAGTTCCGGTTCTGACATTGCGCCGTAGTACATGACCTTGTTGTTTATATCGCAGGTGACCTTGAATGGCCATGGAACGTCCTTGACCTTGAGATATTCTTCCTTCTCGGCCCTGCAGAAAATTTCTCCATTAGTAATAGGCCTACACAGTGAAAACTAGACTCTCCAAAAGACAAAACACGGCGACGCAATCGTAATGGTAACGGCAATCGTAATCGTAATTGTAATCGCAACTCTAGTGAGATCCCTTCTAGCTACATGTATAATTATATAGCCAGAAGGCTGCCAATGTGGATGAAGTGTTAGCGACTTCATTTTCAAGGCCTCGGCATACGAGGGCGGTGGCCAATCCTCTCCCTCACCGTCTCATTATCCACAGACCGTATAGGTCAGTGTACTCATCATAGCTGAGTCGGCTGGGGGGTGCTTGTGGAACAGAAATCTCAATACAAATTTCTGCCCCGGCGGGGAATTGAACCCCCGACCTCTCGGCCAACCTCTAGTGATCTACTCAAAATCTAAGCACAGAGCCTCTGCTTAGCAATTAGCGATGCGTTTCGTGAAATAATAATAGACCTTACTTGTCTTAGGCCTACCCGGCACTTGTCCGGGGCTTCAGGGCTCGGACCATAGCGCTTACTCAATCTGCCGAACCTAGGCTACTTGAATAATGGCATAACACCAAAAAATCTGACGAATATAATACGCGATCGGTCCTCGTGCAGCACATCAACATTATTAATTCATTTGTTTTTCATCGCCTCTAGACGAAAATTATAACATGTGGGACCTGTGCCGAAAATGTTTTAATTGTGGTGAAAATTCACTCTTTGTGAAAAAATTTGAAATTGGGTGCGAAAATTCCATAGCCCTATGCAGTAGCTGTGAGCCTGCGAAACCACTTGAGATACATGTAGGCCTAAACGACGTATTTGAATATCCGCAGAAGATTTTTAATACCGGAGATACATGTAGCTAAAACGCTTATGGCATCAGGCAAAGAGCTTTAAAATACGAGGCAGCTGAAGGCTCGCTAAGTTGTTGTTCCGCTAAACAGAAAGATATTTGCATCGACGATCTGTGAAAAACCTTTGATCCCTGGCTTTTATACAGCTGAAACAATAATGAAAAGAGGTGTCCAAAGATTTCAAGCGAAGTGGCAACTCCTTCAGGCGTTCGATAATTAATTAATAATTAATCGTTTTATATAGCTAATCAATTTGTTGTTTGTGTCAAACATTTCGGTAGATTGTTCTTGCTCCGAGAAGAACCACAATGGCAGGACTACTGTTACTTTCGTCGAGTGTATACGCGGGTATGTACATAGCGTGTAGGCCCTACTCACCTCACACATACAACGTAGCCTACTTGTGTTGAATACGGAAAATTACCTGCAGATTAGCCTATAGGCAACTATAGCGTGTAGGCTACTCACATCTAATTTTGACAGCAGGCTTAGGCCTACAGCACTGCATAATGGCCACTGAAAGAGTCTTTATGGTCCGAAGAAACGAGTCATAAGGTTAATGGCCATTGAAAGAAGCCTTAATGGCCATTGAAAACAGCGTTAATTGTCACTTGAAAAGACTTGTTAATAGTCAGATTATGAACATTGTTTATGTTTTAAGTAATCTGTTGCAATGAGATAGTAAAATGCAATTGTAAATAAAATGAACTGATGGACTGTAATAAATTATAATGGTATGTTATTAGGCTTCTTTTTTTTTCCTCAACCAAAACAGCAAACAAACAAGATACAATTGTGGCATTGAATAATACATTAACATAATTTGGTGAAGAAGGGGCGACCCAGAAGGGATGGAAAATCCCGCTAATAGGCCACCCATAATTCATGTAAACTATACAGTGGCGGCGCTGGGGGGGCTAAGCCCCCCCCCCCAAAAAGGCCATCCTTTTTTCCCCATGTAAAAATGAAATATTTGGGCGATTTACCCCCTTTAGCCCCCCCCCCAAACTGAAATCCTGGCGCCGCCACTGAAAATATAAAAGAAAAACATGACAGAACATACAATTGTAGGAATATAAATATTATGAGGGAGAGAAAAAAAATTATTAAGCAATCGACAAATAGAGTAGGCGTACAACGAGAAAAACAACTCTTAGCCTGACTAATGACTTAACTAAAGACTTAACTAAGGGCTTGGCGAAACCACTGAGGAGAAACCATAACTATTGCATATCAGGAAGTGTTTTAAATAGATAAAGGCAAAGTTTGCTTAAATAACCTTGTGTTAGGTTGGGAATGAAGATATGTAGGGAAAGAGTTCCAACATTACGAAGCGACATTATGTTGAAGATAGCAGACACGTAGGCTATAGTCTCATTTTTACGACTGTGAGTCACATTCGACGTTGCTCACCATAATTACAGACCAGAGACTCCAACCATCAGGGCTGTAGTACCAAATTTAGACGTGAGTAGACCTACGCGCTGCAGTTGTCTATAATTATAGGCAAGTTACTGTCTGCAGATCATTTTCCATTATACTAAACACAAATATCTGTGAGGTGAGTAGGCTACACTCTGTTGCAGTAGGTCTTTACACTATACCCACGTATACCCTCGACTGCAGCCCTGGCTCCATCTACATGTAATTACCATTAATGCGTGGGAAATTAGTCGACGCGTTTGAGTAACTTTCTGGCTCTATTTAAAGTCTAAATCCGAGTCAGTGAATCTCTTGGTCATGTGAATCAGTCAGAGGTCACTATAAATTATGTAGCAAGTATGATAATGACTATAATTATGTGTTAATACTCGTATTATACAGTAGACCCATATGCATGCACTATATATATATAATTTATATATATATATATATATACTGACTCGTAGGTCTACATATAGGCCCTATATATAAAATATGCAATTATGCACATATATATACACATAAATATGTAATGTATATAACTATAATTATATAGGCCTACTGGATATGAATAGTACGTTAGTCAGAACTTTTTGTTTGAACAATGAACAGAGTTGGTGACTATAATATTATTTTCTTGGATCTTTCTGATTTCAAATTCTGACTCGTAGGTCTATTGGTGTGAGTCAGGCAGCTCAGGCTGTGTATTCTTTTAACTGTCAACATTGTATATAGAGTATTTCTCTTTGGTAGCGTTGGCTAAAAAAGTAGGCCTATTTTCTAACTGTCAGCGTTGAGTCAACTCACTTTATAACTTTTAGCGTTCAATTCTGCATCCTTCTATTAACATTAAAAAGTATTTTTCTAACTGTTGTCATTTATTCAAAATATATTTCTGACTGTCAACCTTCAATTGAGTATTCTTAAACTGTCCATATTCAATGAAACGATTGCAAACACTCATAATATATATTTTAAATTAATAGACCATATCAATAAATATATGCATGTGGGTGCGTGT
Organism: Lumbricus terrestris; assembly: GCA_949752735.1. Classification (NCBI taxonomy): domain Eukaryota; kingdom Metazoa; phylum Annelida; class Clitellata; order Crassiclitellata; family Lumbricidae; genus Lumbricus; species Lumbricus terrestris. The sequence goes on along the minus strand of OX457038.1, from coordinate 68,697,809 downwards.
GCGCATGCAGGGGCGTGTTTGGGTGAGTGGATTTGAATATTGCTAAATACAGACTACAGACAGATAGATAGGCACAGGCAGACACAGACAGACACAGACAGCCATAGACAGACATAGATTGACACAGACAGAATGGACAGACATATATGCAGACAGACTAACCTTTGAAACCCGCAAAGGTCGATGACCTTGTCTGGCTTTTTCGATGTTTCGCTTTTGTAGATGAGTAAGTAACCATCGCTAACAATGACGTAAAACCTCTGCCCTGAATAGCAGCATCACACGAAATAGTATCAGTGACAATTTATGTAGCACCTATTCAAAGTTATCGCCTATACAATACATACTGAAGTGTTTGACTTGATGCGACCTGCCTGGAGTTGGAGCCTCATCGGCTGATGCCTTAATGCGTATGATAAACTAGCGCTATAGAAGTTAAACACTGACAATAATTACAGCTATGCTCTGCAGAAGCTAAGAAACGGTGTCCATAGCAAAGACCTTAAATTTCTACAAGCCTAGGTAAGACATCCGTGGTGCTCAAGCAGCTCAACTACGAAATATCAACCACTGGTAGCTTTGAAATGGGAGAAGTTGCGGGTTCAATCAGCGGGGTTGAAGAATTCAAAATGGTCCAATGCTCAACTACGAAATACGGAATGGTCCAGTGGAGGTGATTACCACTTTCTGACACATTCTATAGGCACTTAAAAACTGTTCTGTTTGGCTGTGCTGGAGTCGGGAGCGCCTCTGAGTAGTTTCCTTGAAGAGGCGCTATATAAATACTTGAATGAATGAATGAATGAATGAATGATTATTGTCATTTCATCATCATCATCATCATCATCATCATCATCATCATCATCAGACTAGACTATGAGAGGTTTCTATAGCGGATCTTTCTCATTGGGCAGTTGGACTACTGAGAATGACGTCATATTATAGTTCTTAGACCACTAGTCTACAATGTCGCAGGACTTGCCGTTAGGCCTATACAATGTCATGTAGATTAACTAAATAAAATCTGAAGTCTAGTAAATGATATATTTCAGAGTCCTTTCTAATTCAATAGAAAGTGTATTGGCAGAAAAACCATTGCAAGCAATTGTCTGAAAATAGAGAAAAGAGTTTTTTGTTAATTATTATTTCAGGAACCAGAAGTTCTCACATCGAAGGACATAATTCCCATTAACTATAGAAATATTCTCAAGTTGATCGATTTCAAAAAATAAATTTCAATGTGACATCAATAATATTATGTTTCTTGACATTTAGCCTAATAGGCCTATGTTGCGTTTCAAGTAGGACCTAACTCACGCGAGCTACTTACGATAGCCATAATAATTGGTGTAGTGGTTTTTTTATGGTGTTAAGCGTATTAGCAATAAAACTCAACCTGAAAAAACTGCCGCGATGATTGGAAATTCTCCAATTCTTGTTTCTAGATTGTGCGCTGAGCCCAGAAAACGAAATCACGACCAAAGTTCACCATTGAAACTGTGTTCAAAGTTCCCAAAATGCCGTATCAACATCATTTTCTCAGCCTTATTAGACTACTAGACGTGTTACCCGACGTTGCCCGGGAAATTTAGAGTTTTCAACACTACTCCTCTAGGGTACCCAGCGTTGACCGCTAAATTTCTGGTTTTTGGTAACCCTCCCCCACGGTCCCCACCCCGCTTCCCCAAAAAGCCAAACATGACCCGTCCCTGAGGGAGGCTGTGTGTGCTGACTGTGGCCTAATAAATTATTGCAGGCTGTCTGTTCTGTTAGTATAGTTAATATTTATGTGATCTGCGTTCTTGTGCATAATTGTAAACTGTAACCGGTTTCGGTTTGTCAAGCGGATTGTTGATAAACGGAAATTATTATTGGGCGTGAATCACGTCATGCGGAGTGTAGCCTCTTTACTAAATGCGGCAAGATGGCTGCTGTAGGGATTAAAACGATAATAACTCTGGTTTTAAATTGGATTAAAAGCTGAAAATAGTTGCGTTGACCTTATAATTTGGGTAAGAATCAATTGCAAAATTTTTTGTTAAACCGACGCTGTTTCATTTCCGAGCCTTTTCTGTTACGACGAGTCAAAATACATCCATACAAACATATGGAAGGACAAACTTTCGGACTTAAAAGTTATAATATAAGATAGTCCTCTTCCTCACCGACGTTTCTTTCCACTGACAATGTACGCATTTAGCGCCTAAATACCTCTGTGGCCTGAAGTGCAAACCGTTATGTATACAAGATCCTCACTCCTTCTTTGTCTGCTGACTGCCTTGATCTATTTGTACCTCGGTCACGACCTCATTAACCCAGCATCGGGCCCTTGCCATTGTGGGTCCCTCCATGCGGAATGACCTTCCCTGTGGAATTCGTGCTCAGGATTCTGGTGGAGAATTCACCTGCGTCTCTTTGCTGCATCTCATTGCCTGTGCCTGTCACGCTGAGAGCGCTTCTGAATGACTCTTCTGTTAAGCTTTATTGCTTTATTTTTTAAGACGAGAAACGAGATCAAGAAATAGAATTTTTTAAAATCTCTTTTTCTCTTCTCTATATTTTCATAATTATATTGTCCTATTATGGTATTTCGGCCAAATGCCAATACACTTTCTAATAAGTTAGAAAGGACACTATAGAATGTTGGCTTAGATTAGATTAGATTAGATCAGATTAGATTAGATTAGATTAGATTAGATTAGATCAGATTAGATTAGATTAGATCAGATTAGATTAGATTAGATTAGATTAGATCAGATTAGATCAGATTAGATCAGATTAGATCAGATTAGATTAGATTATATTAAATCAGATTAGATTAGATTAGATTAGATTAGATTAGATTAGATCAGATTAGATTAGATCAGATCAGATCAGATTAGATCAGATTAGATCAGATTAGATCAGATTAGATTAGATTAGATTAGATTAGATTAGATTATATCAGATTAGATCAGATTAGATCAGATTAGATTAGATCAGATTAGATTAGATTAGATCAGATTAGATTAGATTAGATTAGATCAGATTAGATTAGATTAGATTATATCAGATTAGATTAGATCAGATCAGATCAGATTAGATCAGATTAGATCAGATTAGATTAGATTAGATTAGATTAGATTAGATTAGATCAGATTAGATTAGATTAGATCAGATTAGATTAGATTAGATTAGATTAGATTAGATTAGATCAGATTAGATTAGATTAGATCAGATTAGATTAGATCAGATTAGATTAGATTAGATCAGATTAGATTAGATTAGATTATATCAGATTAGATTAGATCAGATCAGATCAGATTAGATCAGATTAGATCAGATTAGATCAGATTAGATTAGATTAGATCAGATTAGATTAGATTAGATCAGATTAGATTAGATTAGATTAGATTAGATTAGATTAGATCAGATTAGATTAGATTAGATTAGATTAGATCAGATAGATTAGATTAGATTAGATTAGATTAGATCAGATTAGATTAGATTAGATTATATCTAATCAATTTACTGCCGATTTTTCAATCTGGTTTTCGTAAGGGTCACTCCACGGAAACCCTGTTGGTTCGCCTCCTTTCTGATATCTATGGGGCAATTGATCGATCGCAGGTCACCCTTTTAGCACTATTTGATGTGAGTGCGGCTTTCGATACTGTTGATCATGATATCCTTCATAGGCGCCTATCAACCTCGTTCGGTCTTTCTGGGAACTTTCTCGACTGGCTTGGTTCCTTCCTCCACGACCGTTCCTTTTCTGTGGTCTATGGGTCCACCAGGACTCCATGGGTTCCTGCCCCGTTTGGCCTGCCTCAGGGTTCTGTCCTGGGCCCACTCTTATATATTATTTATACTGCCGATCTTGGTTCTCTCCTGGCCGCTTCTTCTGTCCTGAGCCAATCCTACGCGGATGACCTGCAAGCGTATTTGCACTGTTCTGCGCCAGCAGCCATTTCTACTGTCAGGGTCATGAGCCGGGCAATGGAGACCTTGGAGGCCTGGATGTCCTCCAATCGCCTGCGGCTAAACTCATCCAAAACCCAATTTATATGGTTTGGCACGCGCCAACAGCTCGCCAAAATTGACCTGAAGGTTCTTGCTCAAGAATTCCCTCAGTTTACCTTCTCTTCCTCTGTCCGGGACCTTGGAGTCACTCTGGACCAAGAACTTACTTTTACGCGGCATATCAACCTGCTATGCCGCAGTTGCTATTACCAATTGCGTCAGCTTAGAGTGGTGCTCCGCTCTTTGACCTTCAATGCTGCCTTAACGCTAGTCCACTCTTTTGTCGTCTCTCGTCTGGACTACTGCAGCGCCCTCTATGTGGGTCTTCCGGTGACTCGGGTTGGATGCTTGGATCGGGTCTTGCGCTCTGCGGCGCGCCTTGTTGGTCGCATCCCAAGATTCGGCCATGTCAGTGACTATATGCGGGACGTCTTGCATTGGCTCCCTTTCTCACAAAGGATCACTTACCGGATATCCTCCTTGGTTTGGCGCTGTCTCGCGGGTGTGGCCCCTGTCTATTTACAGGAACTCTGTTGCTCCACCCTAAACATCCAGCGCCGTGGCTCTCTCCGCTCTTCTAAACAGGCTGAGCTTCTTGTCCCCCTGGCACGCACTTCTATTACGCAGCGCCGTGCCTTTTCTGTCGTTGGCCCTACAACCTGGAATGGGCTTCCTGTGGAATTACGTCTAGTGCCTAGAGCCTTTGAGACTACGTTCTACTCTGCTCTTAAGACTGTTCTCTTTAGCCGTGGTTGGGTCGGGAGCGCTTCTGAGTAGATACTCTTGAAGAAGCGCTATATAAATGCCTTAAATGAATGAATGAATGAATATCAGATTAGATTAGATCAGATCAGATCAGATCAGATTAGATCAGATTAGATTAGATTAGATCAGATTAGATTAGATTAGATTAGATTAGATTAGATTATATCAGATTAGATCAGATTAGATCAGATTAGATCAGATTAGATTAGATTAGATTAGATTAGATTAGATTATATCAGATTAGATCAGATTAGATCAGATTAGATTAGATTAGATTAGATCAGGCCCTAGTGTATTTATTTTTAACTGAGTTTGTAAGGGGTGCAACACGCTCAGAAATTTTTACTCAGACTTCTACCCTGGCGAGGGATCTTAACCTCTGCTCTTGCGCCTGCCAGTCCGGCACGCTAAACTCAAGACTACCGGTATAGCCGTAGTAGGCTATAATAGCGCATGCTGGAATAGCTAGCAGTTATGAAAACTCACATGAGATCATGGAAGTAATGTTATGAGCGAATCCGGGTTTGTTGATTTTCTGATCGACGGCTTCTCCCAATTTGTGCAAAGCGGTCTTCCCCCTCAGCCATCCGGAACACGCGCCGTCCTTCGCCAACAGATCCTGACAAGCTATCAACACGCAACAGAATTACTATACCATGAAAATATTCTGTGTATTGTATTGCAATGCAATCCGTTAACCTTTCCTGATCTGTTACTGATGCGATGTAAGGCCATTTAAGTAGCGCAATTTTATGCTCTGCGCTGTGACTGAATGTGTTATGTCACATTATATAACGTCATCGCACGCTTTGTCAACTTATGTCGCTACACTTAGACTTAGTTGCATCGTGTAATGTTGTGTAAATAACCGAAAGGTCTCGGGGGGCAAAGCACGAAGATTCAGTTGGAAGATCAGCTTATTGCAAGCCAGAGGGCCAAATTATTGCAAGTTGAAGGCCAGGACATGCATATCATATGCTATGCTATAGGTCATACCTATAGCCTATAGGCCTCACCGGCCTACTTGTGTTATATTAAGTTATTTATTTATTTGTGTATTGTGACACTTACATATTGCCAGTTCAAGACTATTTACTCACTCAGAAGCGTTCTATACCAAACCTCGGCTAAATAGGACGAGAGAAGAACAGAAGTGCAAGGCCACCGACCGAGAAAGCACGGCGTTTCCTTGTGGAGGTCCGCGTGCGAGAAACAAGAGTCTCAGCCTCAACAGATGAACGAAGAAACCTCGGCATTGGACTTAAATATTAAGGTAGAAGAACATAGTTCCGCAGGTATGAGGCTGATTGGCTGGTATTATTGATAATAATAATTTTTTGGCCAACAAAAGTGATCAGAAGTCACACACAAAAACTAGAAATTCAACGTTGTTCATAAGCATCATTCCCCGAGCACGAATTGTTCTTAGACAACACCGTGCATTCTCTGCTATTGGTCCCGTGCTGTGGAATGGGTTCCCACTGTATATAGGCTACATGCACGTCTTATGCCAATAGGATTTGCTCAGATGCGTTTTAGCGCAGTCGTCAAACAGTAATTTTCAGCCGAGGTTATATCGGGAGCGATCCTGAGTAGTAACCTCGAAGGGGAGCTATATAAATCTCTATGATGAATGCATGAATGAACTTGGCCTCCTTGATAGATAGACGATGGAAAGCGGACCGGTATGATACGAGATCTTGTCAATGTGAACATGTGTTTGAAAATATTGACACAGCGGAATTGGGCGGAGTCGGACACGTTTCAACCCTGGGCAGCATATCGCACCACACCATCGATCCGAGAGGCCGTGGCTACCAATTTAGTCTCAATTACTGCCACGAATACATCAGCGAACCTTGACAATTATCGCAAACGCTGGCAATTAGGTTGACAAACACCGCCCTTGATCTTACATACATATACAATTGTATATGTATGCTGCAAATCTCTTTAATTTTTTTATGACCTTGCAAGGCTGTATCAAACACGACCACACTATTCACCAAATCATTTTCACAACTTGCCAAACAACCTGAGGTCGGTTGCTGGCTCGGTTTCTATGTTTATTCAAAAGCCAAGAGAGACAACGTTGACGCCATTGTAGAAAGTTTTATGGTGTCATATACACAGACAGAAAGTGGCATAAAGAAGGCAACAACCCTCGTGTTGCAGCCTATGTGTGCCTATGTCTCGAACCGGACCACCTTTGGACTGCATATTCTTATACGAACAACCCTTTTGACGCAACGCAGCGCTCGTGAATGAGCTGGTGCAGGGCTGTTTTTAAGGAATTTTTAGAACTGCACAGCCCCTTCTTTTATTTCCCATCCTCCATGGTAAATTACCTCAAATCGGACGACTCTGGCCTTTTTTTTACTAGTTTCAACTGTACGGAAGTGCTTTTACAACTGCACAAATCCTTTTAGAACTGCACATTTTGTGTACAACTGCACGCTAAAAAAGCCCTGAGCTGGTGCCCCGCGATGGCTTCGAGTGGCGCTTTAGAAATTAGGAGATTACGATTATCGATTACGATTATCATAATTATATAATGTTGTCGATCGCAAATAGCACGGTCTATAGACAGCGCATATAGGTATAGCCTACAGGCTACTTCTTCCGGTTACAAGTTTATGCAAGAGCTGCTTACTAAGCAGACATATTTTTTAGCATAGAGCCACATACAAAGACCTGTGTGTCATCGATGGTGACCCTCCTACAATATGTCACATGACAATTGACTTGCATAGACTAATTATAGGCATGTGTATGTATAATTATATATATACATGTAATTATAAATATATATAAAATTATATATGTTTATATATATATGACAGTAAACTGGCGGTGGACATGGAGGAATGGAGGAGCTGCATTGCCCGATGTGCAGAATTGCACAAAAAGAACTGATGATGACAGTATGTGCCAATCAATTATAGGCCGTATTATAAGCTTACGCTTTAAGATCAGACAGCAGCAACTAAAGACATTCTGAGTTGGAATTATTGGTTTGAACTTCCTCCTCTTCGATACGCATGCTCTTGATGCAATGTCGCATATCATTTAATTTGCTAATAGGCTAAGTACAGAGAACATGTATATATAATATATACAGGGTGGGCCAGCATAAATGTCCCGACTTTGCACGCGTATAACTTCGCCAATTTTTAACATTTATTTATACTTAATGCACCAAATTAAAGGTATTTCACTCTAGTATTAACTCTAAAAAAGTCGAACTGATACTAGTTTAGGTTTTAATTATATACTTGGATCAGCGCTAGCTACCGTTTTTTGTCATTACTGACGCATTATGACGCCGTTTCCCGGGAAAATTCTATCGTTTTTTGCTAAAACGCGCGTAGACACGATCATTTTGAGTGTTTGTAGGGTCCCTACCATGAGTATATTCTAATCGCAAAACCGCGTCCTTTCAATTTTGCCAACAGCCGTGCACTGCCATGCGCTGCTTCAGACGCTTGCACGCTGCCAGTCGTTTCTTTGCGTAAGAGCTGGAGAGTTCGTGGGACTTCTCGTCGACAAATTACTTTAACTTTAGGTCTATAATCTTTTCCAATACGCTATTCAGTGCTTCCAAGACGGCCTGTTTTGCGCTGAATTTGCATGCAGGGCCTGCCCTGGTCATTGTCTTGACTGCAAATGTACGCGGACACACGAGCAATGTTAGCGGATGTGAGCGCCGTGCGCTCCGATTCCCATGTTTTGCGAGTAGAAAGTCCTGTTTTATTAATTTTCCGTAGCAGATAATACAAGGCATTGTTTATTCCATCCTCTGTTAGAATATTCGTTAATCATTTCAAACGAATTAAATCCCTTACCAGTTCGTAAAATTAAGATCGAAACGCGATCATCGTCTGTCAACGGCGCCAGGTTGCGTCACAAATGACAGCAAAATATGGTAGCTAGCGCTGTTCCGGGCATATAATTAAAACCGAGACTAGTATCAGTTCGACCTTTTTAGAGATAATACTAGAGTGAAATACCTTTAATTTGATGCATAAAGTATAAATAAATGTTAAAAATTGGCGAAGTTATACGCCTGCAAAGTCGGGACATTTATGCTGGCCCACCCTGTATATACATATACAACACGATTATTGGCAATTTTCGACAAAACACGCCATGCACGACGATATCAAGCTAATGATACTTATCAGCTGTAATCGCTCGCCACGCAACCGCATACATATTATATGGATACATGCATACAGTCAGTGAAGAATGAATACACATACGACGCAAAGTAATAATACTATCCTATATATAATAATATTATATATAGGATAGTATTATTACTTTGCGTCGTATGTGTATTATGCCTATCAAATAGATCTACAAACAGTTGCGAAAAAATCGAGGCATATAATACAGACATCCGTAAACACTCATTTTATCGAATCAAATCAAAATGGTTATTAGTCACCAAATTAAGCAAGTCAGGTTTAAGTCTATATTGATATCATTGCAATTCTGTAACAAAAAAGGAAGCCATAAAGGGATAATGAAAATCCCACAAGCCAGGACCACCAAATTATCTTTGAATTTATTATGGTGCCCATAACTAAAGTTTCCTATTTCAACATGCAGTGATTAAAAAGTGACAAAGCAAACGGAAGCAACATAAACATAGAACAGGGAACAATGAGAAGGAAAAGAAAACTGAGACACAATCAATACTGTCGAGTCAATAAATTATTTTGAAAAAGAGAACGAATGCTTAGCTACAGAGGAGAGACCCTATAGACAACAAAGCACATAAAGGAAGAAAGGTCTGGGCCGGACAAGGTCGTTTACCTTTTAATTGATACCATTTACTGCATAGATGTAAAAAACGATGGAAACGGAATAAACAAAATTGTAAAAAACGTCTTTTTTTTCGAAAAAATAAAAAACCACAAAAAAAGATAAAAAACGGAAACGGTAAATAATTTGACTTTGCTACATCTAAAACCGCATTTTAACCTTGAAAACATTGATTAGGAAAATACTACACGCAGGCTATCTCTTAAATGATGATGTGAAACAATGAAATAATGACTTTAGTTAGTTGAATCCTTGAGAGTTGGCGGAAAACATAAAAAATATCAGAAAAAATTAAAATTAAGGAAAATAATAACAGAAAGTACGAATGAATAACAGAATAACAGAATAACAGAATAATAACAGAAAGTAAATGAATAAATAAGTTAAAGAAAAATTTAAACAAACGATAAAAACCGATGGGAAAAAGAAAAAACCACGTTTTTTGGGAGAGAATAAAAAACGGAAAAAAACGTTTTTTACAACTATGATTTACTGAAAAGCGATTTTTTAAAACCTAGATGTTGGGGATAAGCATTTTTCCTATGGAATTTTTCCGAGTAAAGTGAATTTTTTAATGGAATGAAGGAGGTGTCTCGGGCAATCGACATATAGGCCTATTATGAATTCCCCTATTTGTAGAGCCCCAATCAGGTCAGTTTTTTTAACCTTAAGGGTAATGAAGATGTGAGCCGTGTGAGAGCCATATGGAGCCCCTGCAACAATACGGAAGCTCTTTTTGCATTTTATTCATGCAATCTTTTACCATATTCAGAATACCTTAGGCCTATACTATGCTACAACAAGATAGGTATGGATGGATGTGCTATATGAGTAGTAGATTCACAATTTTATCCTAATATACTAGAGGGTAAAATGTAGGAGCAGTAATAACCATTACTCCGATATTATTTTATATTTTGATGTGATGTGGGCTGTACATAGGCGGAGACCTGGGCCGAGAATTGAGGGGGGGGAAGCAAAAGATGCGAGATTTTCATAAGAATTATTGACGACCGGCGAAATCTCGAAAAAAAAGTTATTTTCGCCGCCAAAAAAGTTGATGACCTTTTTTTTAGTCATCCGGCCAAAATCTCGACGAAATTTTCTATTTTCACCGCCCAAAAAAGTTGATGACCTTTTTTTTAAGCTTAGTCGTCCGGCCAAAATCTCGACGAATTTTTATATTTTCGCTGCCAAAAAAGTCTTGACGCTCAAACATCAAACATTGGGGGGGGGACAAATGCATGGGCCGTCCCCCCAACACTTTCATTGGGGGGACCCCCTGTCCCCCCTAGGTCTCCGCCCATGGGGCGGTAAGTTGTTAATTCCATCAATTTCCATGTCAAATGACCATCAACGTAGACTCCGAAAAATTTATTTGAGTTTACCGAAGTTAGAGAGGTAAAAAAAAATTATTTTGAATACCCCCAGTGGGATTTTACTCCGTGCGATTTAAACAGGATGTAATTAGTTTTCTCCAAGTTTAACATTGGCAATCTAATTGCATGCTCTAAACCAATCGACGATTAGTTCCATGCAGTAGCCCCTCGTTTATGTTTTCAAATTGGGCATTTTATGCAGGAGTTGGAATTAAAATAAACGTTCGTGTAATGATCTGTGAACAGGAAGAAGAACTGACGACGATAGGCCTATAATTATATAATACATACCAGCCTATAGCAGCTAGAACTCAACTGGAAGTAAGCACACGATGTTGGCCTATAATGGTGTTAAGTACATAAAAAATGTATACATGAAAATTACACCATACATACATACGCATACATGCACGTATGCACGCATACATACTTTTTTGCATGAACACAGTGTTAGCCTTGCTAAGCACACATGCAAACACGAAAGTGTATTTGTTTTGAAGCTTAGGCTACATTGATTATAGAAGTGTATACACGACTGAATTCATGATATATTTGGATGGTTAACGTACTGGGCTGCCAACACAGGAGTCGCAAGTTCAAACCTCACCAGGGAGGAAAAGTTATTCAACTCTGCCTTAAAGTGAGAACATCGGCTGTACCCTGTCGCTGGAAAGATCATGCAGCAAGGGAGAGGAGTGGCCACTCTTCCTCGTTTGTATACTGAGACCAAGAAAATGATGTCACTGGCACATCGTAACCATGATTGTCATAATTATCAATTGTTCTTCTTACGTTAATTTATGCATTGAACTGCGTTTATAAATGTCCTGATTAATTTTCATCTGCCGGAATTGGCATTCTAAGTTTCTGTCTTGGAAAATCAGAGCAATGATGCCCACGTTTCTGAGGGTTGCGAATAGTCCTGAATAATGTGGATCCAAATGAGACAAATCTAACAAATATTTTACCAAACAAATTGGCAACAGGTCTTCATCTCATCTGCATATGCGTGCTGTAACTGACACACACACACACACACACACACACACACACACACACACACACACACACACACACACACACACACACACACACACACACGCACACACACACACACGCACACACACACAACCATAACAATCAATTCATGGAGCCAAAAAATATACAAAATAACATTAGGCCTATAATGTCAAACTAAACAAGTAATACACACACGCACACACACACACCTCTACGCACATACAAACACATACATGCACACCACACTCACACATACACACATGTACATACTCACACGCACACGCATACACACACACACAAACACTTGCACCCGCGTACACATGCACACACCTACACTCACATAATGCTAATGGTGTCTAATAATAACAACATTATAATTATTGAACACGTACCAGTCTGTTGCAAATGCAGATCTGATCCGAAGCTCATAATTTAGTTCCCTGCAGGTAAAAGAACACCTCATCTTCATTAACTTGTACATAATTAACATACGTTTATTTATTATCCTAAATTTGCGATTCTAGACTAGGGTGAGGGAGGCAGAGTATAGAGTATGGGAGGCAAGAGTGGAGTAGACATGGGTGGAGTAGAACTATAGGGTAGAGTGCGGAAGGCAAGAGAAGAGAAGCCGGTATAGAGAAGAGTAGGATAGAGTAGGGTAAAGAAAGAAGGGCAGTATAGGGTGGACTAGAGTAGTGTAAGGTATAGCAGGGAATAGCAGGGCAGATTAGGGTATACTAGGGTAGAGTAGGATGGAGTATGGAAGGAAGGGCATGACAGAGTAAGGTAGAGTAGAATAGGGTATAATAGGGCAGACTAGGGTAGAGTGGAGTAGGGTGTAGTAGGGAAGGAGTAAGCAGAGCATTATGGAGAAGAATATGGTAGCGTATGGAAGGCAAGTGTAGAGTAGACTAGGGTAGGGTAGGGTAGCGTAGAGTAGGACAGAGAAGTATATGGTAGATCAGATTACATTAGGGTAAGATAGAGTAGAGTAAGTCATGTTAAAGGGCAGCTAGAACAAAGTAGTGCATGGTAAGGTTGTGTAGGGTTTGGGGTATATAAGGTAGGACTGTGGTGTGGATGTTTAATGGCAGGTTATGATAGGTAGGATAGGATTTTGCAGATTAAAGTATGGTAATGACACCTGAGTAATGTTAAAAGAGAGGATAAGACAGTGAGATTACAGGTAAGGTAAATCGCTGAACTGGTGTAATGTATAGGGTATGGTATAATAAAGTACAGACAGAAACAGACAGACCGAAAATAGGATGTATTTTGAAAGGGTATATGAGAATTTAGTGCAGGGTATGTCAGGGAACGGACAGGGGGTACTGTAGAGCAGGCTAGAGTACGGTAGGGCAGAGTATGATAGGGTGGGGTAGAGTAGGAAAAGGCAGAGTTAGGCATGATAGGGCAGAGTAGGGTCTGACAGAGTAGGCAGAAATATAACTAGACAAACATCAAGAGAGACAATAGACAGACAGTCAGGGCCTCCGACAGGGGGGGCTACTGGGGCCATTTGGCCCCAGGCCTCACTTGATAAAGGGCCTCGGAATTTTGGAATTACAGAATTATTTGTAATAAATAACTACTTAATTCAGTAAATCCCTATTAATTTTCAAGCAATAATTTATTGAAATGGAGAATTACGGAACTAAGGAGTTATTCACTGAAATGTAGGGCTATCCAAATTCTAATAATTTCGGGTCGAAATCATTGACGTTAAATAATTGCAAACTGTAGACAAATTTTTCATAAATCTGTTATTAGTTGTAAAACCGAAAACTTGTCAACACTCAACAGTCTAAACTCTATCGTAACTCGTAGTCATAAGTCAAACACTCGAACCTAAATAATTTTTAATATGAATATATAGTCATCCGATACCCTGTGGATAGTGTAGCCTACACAGTACACTATACTAGGCTATTATAGGCCCATACATATTCTTACTTTCTTAGTCTCTTAGTGCTGTGGTGTAGCCAGGAGTTGGGGTTTGGGGCAGTGTAGAAAAAGAATGTGGTGGTGGACGAATTCGAGGGGAATGAGGCCCATGAGGGCACGATTAGGGGCTTTGTTTTTAACTTAGGAAATTGATATTTAATCTAGGTTAAAATAGTTTTAACAATATAAGTCAATTTGACAAAATTGACCACGATGTCAATTTTATTGAAAACATAGCAAATATTCCCCCTGACTATTAGTCTATTGTATTACTTATAAATATTATTTTAGTTTAATCTCATAGGCTGCAGAAAGATGAAGAGATCATTCGAAAGTGGACATGAGAAACGAAAGACATTGGTTCGACAAAAGGAAGCTGCTTCAGCAAGCCGAAAATTTCAAATTTCTTTGCACATCCTGATAATAGCAATAGGCTCAGCCAGACAGAAGAAATTCGAGAAATAAATACATCACAAACAGAAAGTGACCTTCAAGAGACTTTGATGACTGTAACAAACGTGACTGATACAGAATGGAGTTTTGAACCAAGAAAATGTAATTATACAGCATTTAACAATTAACAATGTAGGCCTATCAGATAATTCAAATAATTTTATTTTAAATCCTTCAATTATTATGAGACATACTGACATTGGAGCAGGATCTCATAGCGATTCAGAATTTCGACGTAGATTATAATTATTGAATGAGAAGGCCTTGAAAATTAGTTGTGGCCCTGGGCCTCCAAATCCTGTCCGAGGCCCTGCAGACAGTGTTGTCTGGGGTATTTTCAACTGACCTGGATACAAGAAAAAGGCAATCCCGGAACCAGGAAGTTCTTCCCTGTAAAATACTCGGATCGACATAATTACGCACGACCTATATCTGGATTCGAACCCCAGCGAAATAGTCGGCGAGTCTCTATCAGTAAGCACAGATCGACAAGCTAGACTTCCCGAAGTGAAGTGAAGGCAACGAAGTCTATTGACGGTTACTCATCAGTGCACAATCCTTGCTTTCAAGTTTCAATACCTTTCATAGCATGCAAGAAATGATCAGTGAACTACAAGCCATGGAATTTGACGTGCTTGAGAGATAACATTTTCAACACAGTCCAATAAATTAGCGTTGTATTTACATTGGAATCACTTACCTTTGTTTGAAGACAAAATATATGGTTAGTATCCCAAAATGAAAACCAAGTAGGCAACTGGAGTCTCAAAATGTCGTCGTTGTGTTCAGTGATCTGTCATCGTGCACGAGCCTCAACGGCCCATTGCCTTCGGGGGCTGTGGCGCATAGGTCCTTCTAACGTCTGAGACTATTGGAATATTATACACTGCGCTGTGTTAACACTCACGCTGGCTCGGCAGGTCTGCCCAACGTAGGCCTACGCTATCAAACAGTTGGCCTTTTTTCACGGTTCACGGTTGGTAGCTGAGGTATACATGAGTGCTACGTCTTTGTCTGTCTGTCTGTCTGTTTGTCTGTCAGTCAGTCAGTCAGTCAGTCTACTGTCAACCTATCGGCCTATCTGTATATTTGTACAGTAGATCTGTCCGTCAAGTGTCGGTCTATCTGCCTATCTGTCTGTCTCTCTTTCTTTCGGTCTGCCTACCTATTTATCTATCTGTGGTTCAGTCTGCCTACCTGTAGAATATAATAATATGTGTGTCTGTCTATAGGTCGGCGAGTCCGTTCATTTATCTGTCTGTTTGTTCTTCTGTCGATCTATCAACCTATTTGTATGTCTTGCTTTGTATCGGTCTGTGTGCTTGTCTGTCTCAGTTAGGCCTACTTTCATTTAAGTTCTTGTCTATGTCTGTCTGTCTGCCGCAGTTTTAAAAATCTTTGGCCGAGACAATCGCCATGACCTCGGGCTGGGTGGAACACGGACATTTAGGTGAAAAATTCTCAGGCACGTTAGCAGCCTATAATTATTAGACATTTTTTGATTACAGCAGATATATATCGTGTATACAGGTTGTCATACAGCAGTCATTATTTTACACCAAAGGCACAAGCCGTAGATAATCTACCAGGGAGACATGCATGCAGGCAAATAGCTGACAAACTTCTTACTATAGGCCTACACAGAGTCAATCCATGTTGCCTATAATTAGGTAATAGAGTCGTGTCAGCATAGCAAAAGATTGCTTATAATTGCGTTAGCGAAGTCTATTCCGTCACTTTCAATGGTTTCAGTCAACTTTTATACGGTTCCTAATTCCGATAGAGTATTGCGGTTCCTGTAGACTATTTCTTTCTACCGCAACGTGCGTTATTCTAATTAACCCAATCAATGTCATGTCTATGTCTATATGGAACGCGTGATTCACAACCTTTGAAAGCAGCTCTGCGGTGTGTTGGGATATTCGGTAACGCACTTGACCTGTTATCCAACAATTGTTGGCATGAGCCTCCGTTTAACCATCCGAAGAACGCTTCTGACACATATGTGTCTTTGTCGTAGGCCTATAGGCATGTGCGCATGTACGTATGTATCTGTGTATGTATGTGTGTCACAGTGTGTGCTTATGTATGTGTGCATGTATGTACGTAGTTCCATGTCTCTAGTGTCCTTCCATATCGTACCAGTACCCTAAGTTTGTGTTGTGGGTCCATTCAAATCTCTTTCGTTGAAGAGAAGGATGTGAGACACTCAGAGACTCCTAAGATTTCACTCCGAGACTTCGGTGCTTATTTTGGGAAAGACACACAGACTCGTTGTAGACATAACCATATATCGCAATGGGTTTATACGTGACAGACTTAGGCCTATGATTACATGGGCGGGTGTTTACTCACATCACATACGCTCTCAAGTCACACGACTCCAATACGTGAAGCGTACGCCACATTCCACAGCGCATGGCCAAACTACTGTATAGGCCTATAGGCTACTTCCTTGTTGATAATGAACTTCAATGTATAATAGGCCTACCTCTAAACGTACGCGCATTACAATTTCAGCATGCTGTATGTATGTATGTATATATATATATATATATATATATATATATATATATATATATATATATATATATTAGGCTATATTATATAAAAGATTAATAGTGACTATATAATTATACACTTAATTGCTATAATATCATATCGTAAAGTATATCGTATGTATGCCACTCTGTTTGGTTGACTGGTTTGATACTGATAGCAATAATGAAGATCATTAGCGTCACCTTCCTCCTTCGTTCAGTCTTGCGACTGTCACAGCCAAAGCACGAGCAGTGGCGGAGTTATGTATACTCTAAGGTATTTTTATGCATTGTATGTATATCTAATTATATGCATAGATATGCGTGTATATATATATATACACAGGGGCGCCCGCAGGATTTTTTTCTTGTACGCACAGAAATTTTCGAAGGAGGGGCGAACAGGGAAAAATTTTCGTTAGGTCGCCGAAAAAACTGATGACCTTTTTTTTTTAGTCATCAATTTAGAATTTCGCAAAAACATACCTTTTCTATCCGCCGAAAAAACTGATGACTTTTTTTTTAGTCATCAACCTAGAATTTCCCAAAAACGTACCTTTTGGGTCATCGCGCTGTACGCACTTACGTATGTGCGTACGTCTGCGGGCGCCGCTGCTGTACGCACTTGCGTAAGTGCGTATACGCCTGCGGGCGCCGCTGTATATACATACATACATATATATATGCATAGGCGTAATCTCCAAGTTTCTAGAGCGCCACTCGAAAGCCAAGCACAGGGCACCAGCTTATTCACGAGCGCTGTGGCAAGTCAGAAGGGTTGGCCAAAAGAGTAATCAAAAGGAGGTCGTAGCCATGGGGTACCAAAGAATCGGAGATGGCAGAGTAGCTGTTAATTAATGTGGGTGGCATTTATGTCGAGAGTTGGAAGACGGAGGATCATCAGGTGAGTCTGGGTAAGAGTGCCTATAAAAAGGTTGGACTTTAGTTTCGAATGGAAAGCCCGTGGAGTGATGGATAGAGGAGCCTATAGGAAGGCGATGGTGGTCAGGGGCGGATCCAGGGGGGCCAATCCGACCATGGCCTCCCCATTTAAAAATTGCATGGGACGTGGCCCCCCCCCATTTGGTTTCAAGAAGCCATTAAATAAATGTAGCCTAGTGGGAAAGCAAAACAGGACATCAGGCCCCCCATTAAAAAAATTGTATGGGACGTGCCCCCCCCCCCCCCCCGTTCGATTTAGCGGTTCAAATGGTAACCCAAAAATTGGTCGATGACTAAAAAAAGGTCATCAACTTTTTTGGCGGATGAAATGGTATCTTTTTCCCGGAAAATCGGTCGATCAACTTTTTGAGCGAAAATCAGAAAAATTGTTCCTCTGTTCCACCAACAAGACCGAAAATTTTGGCCCCCCCTTCGAAACGTTCTGGATCCGCCACTGATGGTGGTTGACCGAAAACGGTGGAGGAGGAACGAAAAAGAGCGGAATTCAGGAGAGAGATCATTCCAGAGGCATGGAGGAATGTTTGAAAAGGTTTGGTTGGAGAACTTGAGATGAGTATACTGGCAGGAGGTCGAGAAAGAGTGAGGCAGGCGGATGATCGGGTAGAGCGGGTTGGCTGAATGGTGAAGAGTTCACGAGATATTTGTGCTGAGAGTTGTAGATTAGGGATAGGACCAGGGTGAGAATTGCCGGGGGGGTTGGGGGGGTTCAACCCCCCCCAGTCTTTTTTAGAGCCCCATGTTAAATTGTTTTTCAAGCCCAAATTCCAAGTGTATAATGGTCCAACCCCCCCAGTTATTTTTCCACAATTCTCATACTGGATAGGACAATTGCGAGGAGCTCATATTTTAGCAGTGCTAGTCCCAAGACTGGATGAAGAAGGAGGCGACGCTGATGATCTTTAATTGTTATCACAACTTAATTGTCTTTAAACTGAAGTTACTTTTGTCTATATCATACTAGAAAAACCCGTCATGATGCGTGAGGCAAATCAGAGAACGTAAATATATAAATTTTTATCTTCCTCTGCGAAACGCTTTATAAATATCCTGACTATGCGCTTTGATGTGCTGGGTAATCCCCACATGGCTATAGGCTATCCTATATAATAATTTCTTCGCTGATGTCTATGCAGCGTGGAAGTTTCGAGACCTCGGTTCCGCAATCGCGCAGATTCCTTGTTTAGGACATTGCTTGTTACCCTTTATGGCTACGAATTAAGGTAGATAAAGCCCCGTATCATACTTAAGCATGGGCAGTGGCGGATCCAGAACGTTTCGAGGGGGGCCAAAATTTTCGGTGTCGGGCAAGGATAAATTTGATCCCTATAGTCGCCGGAAAATCTGACGACCTTTTTTTAGTCGTTTGTCCGATTCTCACGGAAAATATAGCCTACCATTTTATCCGCCAAAAAAAGTTGACCTTTTTTAGTCATCATAGATTGATTTTTAAAGGGGGGCCACGTCCTCCACGCCAAAATGGCAGGTGAGAAAGAATTTTCTAAATGAGGGACCATGGCCGGATTGGCCCCCTCTGGATCCGCCACTGAGAATATAGGCCTTCATGATTCAATGCTCATAAATAAGAGCGCGCCTTGAGTTAGGCTTTCGAGTACGGTAGAAGTTTGGAGACAAGGCCTACGATTACGATTAGGCCTACAGAGTTCTTTATCGGGCAGTGGCGTAGCCAGTTATTTTTTCATGGGGGGGGGGGCAGTGGGGTGGCAGCTTAAAATGATGGGGTGGCTACCGTTAGCAATTAAAGCGTGCATCGGCATCGGTATATTGCCATAGACTATATATTTTTAGATTTTGGATGTATTACAGTATTGGACATAATACGCATGCAAGCCTCACTAGCTTGTCTGTCCCACAGTGCACTATAGTGGCCTGTCCCACTTTCCAATCACCCACCCTATAAGAAGTTGTACAGGAAGTTGTATAAAAAAATAAAATAAGTCAGAAATTATATAGCATTCTTTAATTCTTTATCACTCGTAAAAGTAAAAAGTAAAACAAACGCAGGGGTTGGGGGGGGCAGCTGGGGGCAGCCCTTCCATTTGGGGGGGCGGCTGCCCCCCGTGCCCCCCCCGTAGTTACGCCACTGTTATCGGGTATGCCTATCTGGAAATACCGAGAGATGCATATTGCATAATTTTATACGGTGTAATGTGAATCTTCGAAATATGCCTACTTCACACAAAACCGTGTCATGACCAGCTGTCAATGGCTGTCATCAAGTCAAGTCCGCAAAGTCAGGTTGTTTTATCCGCTCCAGATCAATATCCGAGGTGAAGCAGACAATAATTAACGTTTATCTATTCTACCCCTCTCTGAGAGGATCTGTCCCATCTCATTAGAAAACTCTTTGAATTTCCACACTGTAATTATAGCATTTTAGACTGAAATTTTAAATATTGCTCTAGCCTACTCGAGATCTAACCTAGGCCTATAGGCTATCGATCAGTGCTGATAAGAGCGGTCTAAGATTTCAATCTACTTACAATAGGCCTAATCACAATTTCTATTTGAGTTTCCACATTGTAATCGTAGCATTTTTTATTTTTAAGATGCGATATGATTAGTGCTGAAAAAGAGTGTTTTAAGATTTCAATAGGCCTAAATATAACAAGCAGAGAGTGTAGACCTAATCCTAACATCTCCAAAAGGGAGGATGTTTCGTAATCTTCGTGTTCGTCCTTGAATTTGTGGTGATCCGTAGGGTAGGGCTCGGAGGGTCAGTGTTTCAGGGTTTTATCGGCGAGTCTATTAAAAGGCAATGGACAAAGTTAGCAATGCATCATTTTAAAGCTGATAGTGTGCAAGTAGCCTAATGAGCTTAGCAAGAATACTCGAAACAGTGAAAATTAAACGGTTCGGTCTATAAATGAGAAAAATTCACCATCAGAAAACATATTATATAATAGCATATAATTAATTAATTATATGCTTTCAATTAATTTTATATGTCATAATAATTATGTGACGTGTCCTCATGTACGCGCTTACTATAAAAGCCAGATGGCGCAGCAGGCGTCATTTCTGATGGTGTGAGCCAAAGAACTAGAGTTTTATAGATAACGCACTATGACCATTCGCCCCATCGACTCAATATACGTCGATGATTCGCACCTACAAGAACGCTCCTAGTGTTTGTTGAATAATCTTAAATTTGCTGTTTGCAACTACCAACTTCACTAAATGTTTACTTTTAGAGTTTTACATAGACATGTTCAATAAATTTTATTCTTTGAAATGTACAATTTTGCAATTGTATTTTTATACAACGAAGTAGTTGGAAAAAACTTGAAATCTCTAGAGCAGTTGACTTTTTGACACTAATTATTTTTGACATTCCACGTGAGTTTATAATTACATCTTTTACTAGGAGTAATTACTTCAATGTATTATAGTGGTGTTCTATGTCCCATTGTGCGTTTGCAAGTGCAGTAACAGAGAGTATACTTACTTACTTACTTTATCAGTGAGCATTTGATTGGTGTCAATTTATAATCTATGTTTCAGTTGAGTGCGGGATGAAAACATAAAGATGGCGGTGGCAATGTTTTCATGAACATATGTTAATTATTTGCTGTTGTCATTGATAATGCGTGATATATTTATTTTAGCAACTGTTTTGTTGTAGCGCGAAAGTTTTTGTATGATTTTCCGTATGATGTTAGGTTATAGAAGGAAACTGAAGTCCTTTGTCTGGCGTCGCAAAAACCCAACGAAGGGCATGAAGGAAGAGCTAGTGAGTGGGTTGGCGGTTGCCTCGCTATGTTGTTTTAACTTCTGGAGCGTATTAAATTGCAGTAATGTTACTACTCATCGATTTTTGCATATGACAGCAGGCGTAATCATTTGTAGTTTGCAGATTACCTTATTTCTCCTACTTTGACGTGATGCTTACTCTGCAGAAACCCTTGAGTCGTTTATAGTTTTTTACGTCATTAATTGCTCGTTATTAATGTAACATCGCATTTTTACCATATGTTTTATGACAGATTTCTTGGCAGTTCGCTTATTTTTTGATTGCTTGGTAGTGATTAAAAGTTGGCTGATCAAAGCCTTGAGCATGACACCACGTGAGATGGCCAGTTATAGTGTTGTGAGAAAATAATTATTCTAATTACCTTGGCCTGAAACTGTGATTAACAGTATTGAAGTCAATGCATCCATGTAAGTTTCTTTAATTTCTGCGGAGCAGAACCTACTTTTTAAAAACTGGGAATTTCAAGTATTCGTGAAATTGATGAAAGGAATTCTTATTCATTTTCTTCTTTTAACAATTTTCTCTGTGAAATCTAAACTTTTTCCTGTAACGAATAAGAAATAGTTTTAACCACATATAGGTTTCTCCTTGTGATATCCATTAGACAGGTTCTGCAAATGGCAGCATGTAAATAATCACTCGTGTTATATATTTTGGCAGTGCATGTGAGTTCTTGTAGTCTACATTAGGTTTGCGTGAGAAATCTATCTATTCTACATTAGGTTCTATGTACTTTGCTTGTCTACCTGACATTTTTTGTGATAGAATTTTACTAGGGTGTAACGCTTAGGTCCTTGTTTTAAAAATCACTGAAATTGTGATGGTGATTGGAATTTCTGTTTTGTAGAAGTCTGATCTCTTTCAGCCGAGCGTTTATCATGCGCTCGTTGTGATATTTTTGGAGTTCTTCAGCTGGGGTTTGCTCATGTCACCAGTCATAACGGTAAGTCAGGCTTTCTTTTCATAATTTATTTGGTATTTATTTTAATTTCTTGAAATTGGAACTTTTCTTGTACTGCATTGTGTTTTGTTGCATTTATATATTTGTGAAGTGCCTCTCGTAGTGCTTGCCAAATGCCAATTAGATGCACTCCCAGTGTGAATGGCGCAAGGAAATGAAAGTTGTCTTTAGACAGCAAAAAGGAGGCACTTTGCAGTTAATAAAGAGGATCATGTCGAAGAGAGGAGCTCATTCCAGTGTGTGGACCAATGAGTGCAAATGCTCAGGTTTTGGCCATAGAAGTCCGCACTCGCTGGAAGATGAGATCCTGCAGGTTAAGTGAGTGTGGCAAGCAGAGAGAAGTGGCTGAGATAGGCAGGTGATGAAGTTGCTAGGAGCTAAGCCAGAATACATGATCAGTATGACCATCAATCCTTGATGTGTTTGCACCATTATTGCAAATGATGGCGATCCAAAACAGATTTGCAGTCAGGTGGCTTCTGGGAGACTGCTCAATGATACAGAAAGTGGCAGCAGAAGAAAGGCAGATCTATTTATGTAATTTTACTGCGAATTTAGTTTGAGTAATTCTTTGGCTTTAACATTGTTTCGATGAGAACATTATCGACGAACACATTTAAGAAGTTCCTGAAGTATGCAGCAGAAATATTTAGGTGCATTCGTTTGGGGTGGGGGGAAGATGGTTGAAGGGTAACACGCTGGCACAAAGATCAGCTGGTTCCAGGTTCGATGCCATAAGGCTGAGGGGTGAATGTTAAATGAGTAGTGGGACAGGTTGGTGCCTTGCGGTCTGCCATAAATTCGAACTCTGTTAAAACTTGTTGCTATCTGTTGGTACTATATAATCATGCAGCCTTATTGCATACTTGACTACTTGTCAGTTTGAAATTTTAATAAATGATTATTTTCTTATGATTGCTAATCATTTTTCATTTGGAGAATTATAAAATGTTATGTCGTCATCCTTTGTTCTCGGATGTGCTGTAGCCGAAAGCGAATTTTGATGGCTTTCAGATATATTGATAAGATCGATAAGATTTTGAATGGTGGGTGGTATTTTTGTTTTTTGTGTTAGTTGATATTTTTATTGTGAGTTGTATTTGATACATTTAGTATGAATGACAATTGGTATTTTTATTATGAATTGTGGTTGGTATTTTTTGCATGAATGGTCTTAAGATCGTATGTATTGCCATCATTGCAATGCTGGGCTGAAGAGAACCTGCAGTATCCGATTACAATTTTTGTTACATCACAGTACATTACAGGACTGTGCAGCCTATCTTAGATCATGCATGTACATGTGGCCTGCATTGACACTAATCTATTCAGACATGCCACGCCATCTTCGCTGTGGTGTGCCATATGCTACGTCTTTTTATCGTCCGATTTCTCTTGTTGACAGATGGTTGTCTGAGTTTATGTGCTATGCAAAGTTTTGAGTGAATAGATCATGGTGTGGGTATGTGACATGCTGCTAGGAAACCAGCTTCGAATGAGTATTGATTTCTTTGGTGGAGTGTGATAAAGTGGAATAGATGAAATTCCACCATATTTCTATCATGTTTAATGGGTCACTGGAGTGACTTTCTAAACCCACAAGGACTTTCATGCCCACAAGACAAGGACACAAGCTGCTGCTCCGCTGTAAAAGTGTTCCCTGCGAACAAACACGGAAATTTCCATGCGAACACTTTTGGACCTATTCATACATGTTTTCATTGAACATTTTTGAATTCGATATTTATAGCTAAATAGTCTCTGCACAGAATGAACCATTGTTATTATATGGACGGTAGTTTAATTCTTATTTTCCAGAATCAGATACCTTGCAATTAACCAGTATTTATTGACCTGAACAGAATCAATCAGATTTTTTGTGTAGACTAAAACCTTAAGCTGTACAGCGCGTGCATGATTCACGAACGCTTTTCATGCATTACTTCACTTGAATGACTGTGAACTGCTCTATGCAAGTTCAATCTTATCATGTAAGGCAAAAAAAAAATAATGCTGTGTTTCCGGTAACAGAGCTAAAAAAATTGGGTAGGTAGGTCGAAAAATATTTTTATTTTGGTAAAATATTTTTATACAGTGACTATACGAAAAATTATACCGAAATACTCTTTTTTGCATATAGGTACACGCTGCAACAAAGTACATGTTCTAAGCAAGTATAAACTGCCTATTTCCCTGTACCTAAAATTGCTCTAGAAAACAATTCTATTAATTTCATTTTGTTGACATCCTTTCTGGTAAGATAAAGTGGGAACGGAATGGGAAGATGAGATCGAACAAAACATCACTGCTAGGGGTCGTTCCAGACTGATCGAGCCAGTGACTAGTTACACCTAGAGGTTGCTAGATTTATTTTCCCTAGTCACCGTTAGAGGTGACTCAAGTGAGAATGATAAGGCTAGAGGTTTCTCAAGACTGGCAACCAGGAAGCAGTTAGGCAGGCGTGAAACTATAAGGCAATGTCAATGTAAATAAAAAAATTTATGCAAAATTTTCCGAGTTGCTGCAATAAAAGTGAGTCGGTTGGGTTACCGGAAACACAACATTTTTTTGCCTAAGA
The DNA here is from genome assembly GCA_949752735.1 of Lumbricus terrestris. Classification (NCBI taxonomy): domain Eukaryota; kingdom Metazoa; phylum Annelida; class Clitellata; order Crassiclitellata; family Lumbricidae; genus Lumbricus; species Lumbricus terrestris. Next base: position 68,672,602 of record OX457038.1, on the reverse strand, counting down.
TCCAACTCTATACGGAAGGCAATGTCGCCGTATTATGTCAAAAAAATGTGGAGAAAAAAATATTTTTTTAATAAAAAATATTTTTTTCATAATTTTTTTTTTGAATAAAATTTTTTTACAAAATTATTTGAGTCGCGGCAATAAAAGAGGGTCGGTCGGGTTACCGGAAACACAACATTATTTTTGTTTGGCCTAAAGCATGTGTCATGAACATATGTCATACATTACAAGTATCATTGCGAAGTCTATGAACTGCTCTGCAGCTAGTGTGCAGAAATACTGTAAATGATGAGAAATTAAAATGTTATTAGATGCTGTTATTTATTAATGAAATTTGTAAAGCGCACGGTCACATGCAAATATAAGTATGAGGCGAGGTTAGTCAGCTGCCAGGAGAAGATGCAGAACTCGGTATATCCATGTACTTGACAACCTGCGAAAATGAGGCTGTGATATTTTACATTTTAAGAGCATTTCTGTCATTTTGAATAATGCTGTCAACTGAAACAAAAATGTCAGCTGTTGTGGAAACTTAAATTATTGTATTTTGCATGAAATTTGTACTTTTGCATAGAATTGTAAATTTATCTTAATATTTTGACATAAATATCAAAATATTAAACAGTTAAGATAAATTTTTTAAATGGCATATGATTTTATAAGTTTTTATTTATTTCCTGTTAAAGCCAATACATTGTCATAACAGTTGCAGTACTTAATAATAATTATAATTATTTAATAATTGTTGACATTTAAGCTTTAACTTCTAATTGTGTTTTTTTGTTGCAGATATACTAAGTGAATATGCTTGACAAATTAAAAATTATTTCTGCAATTGTAGATGACAAATTAAAAATTATTTCTGCAATTGCAGTAAAAGTCATAATTCAAGCATCACTGGAACAGCTGGTTCTGACTTTTTGAAACATATAAAAAATATGCTCTTTGAAAAAGCCATATTTTACCCTGATAGGCTCTGCATAATAATTACTAGTGCGCACTTGCATGCATGAACGCATGCACACTACATGCACAAATGCCTACAGTCAGTATGAATACAGAAGAAGAGCTGTCCCTTAAGCTTGCCCTGAGGCAGGTATTGGAACATGAAGTGTTGGCGCCTTCATTTTCTTTGCCTCTGCATATGAAGATGGAGGAAATATAAAAAAGATATTTTGCCCTGGTGAGGATTAAAAACCCTGACTTTTAGTTCAGCTCTCTAATCACTATAATATCGAGCATCCCTTATAATAAGCGTAAAAAATTATGGATATATAATGAAACTCTTTAAACTAGTTGTATTACATTCTTACGTTATGTTAAGCTGCTAAAGGTCAATTGTTTCAACTTTAAAGCTGAGCTATTGTTACTCGGTGCTTGCCTCTATATCCTGAACTATCAATAGTAGAGAGAGGTCTTTCAGGATGTTGAAGACTCATTTGTTTAAATTATGTCAGATCTTATTAAGCGGCTGCTTTTATCACATTTCCTTTATTCCTTTACTTCCACGGTCAGCGCCAACAATCTCATCTTTACAGAAGCAGCTTTTAAACTTTTGAATGGGCAAAGCCAACAACGTTGTTGAAGGCAATGTGCCATCCTTCAATGGTGTTGCTTTGTGGCAAGTGATCCAGCACACGCGTGTATTGGTTCAGCACACCTTGGTTGCCCCCCTTGCTGTCGTTCAATGAAATTATCTTAAAAAAATCCAGGACACAATCGATTTCGCGATACGCTGGTTGTTCGATAAGGTTTTCAAATGTGCTGATGACATCGAGGGGGAAAACGAATGCACTTTGTCCATGACATTTTGTTGGCGACATATTGTCACTGTGACATTTTGTCTTGTGACATATTGTCACTGTGACATTTTGTCTTGTGACATATTGTCACTGTGACATTTTGTCTTGTGACATATTGTCACTGGGACATTTTGTTGGTGGCATATTGTCACTGTGACATTTTGTCTTGTGACATATTGTCACTGGGACATTTTGTCGGCGACTTGTTGTTGGTGACATTTATTCTTGCGACATTTTGTCAGGTCACCAGCTGCCCTTCAGATTCAGATTGGTAATTTTCTTTCAATGGGGTTAATTAGTCGTAAAATGTTGTAATTCCAGGTTCTCAACGACACATTTGGCAGCAATGCTTTCTTGATGAATGGCCTCATACAAGGCATTAAGGTCAGTTCTTTCACTCGGATCTACAGGAAAACCATGCTTTGTAGTCTGAGACATCCTTAGAGTATGCACAACAAAGCATCTTTATACGTTTTTGTTGTTACTTTGTAATACTGCATTGGGGGATGGGGCCCTTCCTTCTTCTCAGAAGCGGGCTATAGTTTTGCCTTCACTTAAGCGTAGTGGTCTTGATGTAAATGACATGGCCAATTATCGACCGATTTCTAATCTATCTTTCTTGTCAAAGATAGTCGAGAAATATGTATCGTTGCAGCTTATTAGTCATCTTGAAGCAAACTCCCTTCTGCCCAAGCAACAGTCAGGCTTCAGAAAATTTCATTCCACTGAATCTGTTTTAACACGCATTTTAGTTGACATGTATGCTGCTGTTGACCAGGGGCATGTATCACTCCTTGCTTTATTTGACGTGAGTGCGGCCTTTGACACCGTCGACCATGGCATTCTTTTAGAGCGCCTTGAAACGTCGTTTGGTGTCATTGGCCGCCCACTGCTGTGGTTGCAGGCTTTTCTTTCTGAGCGCAGCCAGTCTGTGGTTTTTGGTTCCACCCGGTCTGACTGGTCCAGAGTTTATTTTGGTCTTCCTCAGGGTTCCATTTTAGGGCCTTTGCTTTACATTTTATATACAGCTGACCTAAATAAGATTCTGTCTTCTGTGGGGGTTGCTGCACATCAATATGCTGATGACACACAGGCATATGTCCAGGGTCCAGCTTTAGAGGCTGTCTCACTTGTGGAAAAAATACTTATGACGTCGGAAACGATTGGTGCCTGGATGTCATCCAATCGCCTCAGGTTAAATCCTGGTAAAACACAATTTATTTGGGTTGGAAGTCGTGTGCAAGTTTCTAAAATTGATATGCAAAATCTGCAACATTGCTTTCCTGGCATGACTTTTTCTACCACTGTGCGTGATTTGGGTGTGACCTTGGACCAAGAATTGACCCTTTCTGATCACGTGAGGAATGTTTGTCGCACTTGCTTCTACCATCTTCGTCAAATTCGCTCGGTACGTCGCTCACTTACAACCAAAGCTGCCACTACTCTGATGCATGCATTTATATGCACGAGAGTTGACTATGGTAGTGCCATCTATGCGGGCTTAACACTTTCACGCATTAATAAGTTGCAATCTGTCCTTAATGCTGCGGCCCGCCTGATTGGCGGCATACCAAAGTTTGGGCATATATCAAGTTTTATACGGGAAGAACTGCACTGGTTGCCAATGCAAAAACGTATTGAGTTTAAGATTTTAATGTTCATGCGCAATTGCCTAGCAGGCCAAGCTCCGATCTATCTTATGGAACTCTGTGTACCTGTGCTGTCCATCCCAGGCCGTAGATTCCTTCGCTCTGCTACGCATGGTGACCTGGTTGTCCCTAGGGCTCGATCTTCCACAGTGCTACATAGAAGCTTTGCTATGGTTGGTCCGTCTTTCTGGAATAAGTTACCTATTAGTCTTCGCAATGAACTTCTTTGTATTTCTTTGCCCCTTTTCCGCAAGCGTTTGAAAACCATTCTCTTTGATTGTGGTTAGGTGTCAGGTCGGGAGCGCCTCTGAGGAGTTCTCTTGTAGTGGCGCTATATAAATGTACGATTACAATTACAATTACAATTAGTTGTTATAATACACTTCTGATCTCACCATTTAAATGGAACTTACAGAGTTTGAATTGTATGTAGCATGTAAAGAAGGGTAGCAGAAGTTCATATTAATATGGCTCCAACCTCCAATTTGTATCCATTACCTACAACAGCAAGTGACCAGCTCCCTCTCCTTTGCCATTCAATCTTGAATATTTCTGACCTCATTATTGATTCAAATGTTCTCATTTTGGAGATTGGAAGGTGTTGTGGAACAAAAATGTTGTTACATCTTTCTGCCCTAGTGGGGATTTGAAATGCAAACATCAGATTTTACAGTCCACCACTCTTTTCATTGGATAGTTGTGACTCATATGGATTGCCTGTCCGGATTAACTACTTGTGTTCATTCTCTATCACAAATGCTTGCATTCATAGACACATGCTTGTAAGATAGACAGTTTTAGACCCATGTACAGAACTACAGATTACACATAATAATTATGTGGTCATTAGTCAATCTTGATCTTATGTTCCCGGGACTAGGACTGCTCTTGCCTAACAGTGGATGTTTGCTGTGGATGGTTACGAATACAATGTGTGGCTCAAAGGGAGAGTTCTAAACTGACCTAAGCCCTTCTAACAAGGGTCACCCTAGAATAAATGTTAATCAGGATATTACTGAAAATTTATGTTTTGATACAAGAGAAAAGTTTCTACAGAACAGTTTCTTCACGATTATCTAACGCTGCGATTGGAATGGACAGTACTATTAAAAGAGATGTTTTCCGTTGTTTTAGGGCATACTCTCCTTCCTCAGTGCGCCCTTAATCGGTGGACTGTCGGACGCTTGGGGACGGAAGCCCTTCCTACTTCTGACCGTCACCTTTACCTGCACTCCGATTCCACTTATGAAGTTTAGTCCTATGTAAGTCCGCACTCATTTCATTTTGGATTTCGATGGCCAGGCAAGGTGTTTAAAGTTCCCAATGTCTGTCTTCACTATCGAACTGATCAGTGGAGGTGGGGAAATTTTGATAAAGCATGGCCTGGGTACCCAAGCCCATTATGGGTGGGTACCAGACTACCCATCAGCCTGTCATTGGGTGATAAATAACATTGTGACAGACCACAGGTGAGTCATTAAGTAAGTAAGTATGTAGCCTTTATTTGCATCTGACAAGTGCACATGCATTACATTGCATAAAATGATTACAAACATTTAAAATGTAAGCTATGACATATAGCAGTTGATTTTAAAGTCACTCATGCATAGCTGAGTGTAACTGAAAGTGCAGATCTGTTTATGAAACTATGTTGAAACAAATTTGATTTAACGAGAGGCAGCATGAAAGGATGTCCTCTCTCTTGCAGAGTAAATGTTTGTCCTCATGAAGAGGTGGCAAGAGCTGATGAATGCAGAAACATACTTTTTCATGTAGTTACATCTAATTCAGAACTAATTTTGTCGGTTACTATGCCTACGAGCATGACTCAAGTGCATCTTTAATTCCACCAATATAATTGTGCACTAATTTCTATTGGATCGTTTACTGCAAATTACGAACTACCGCATGATTGTTTTGCTGTTGGCTTGCAGGTGGTATTTCACCATTTTGTCACTGTCTGGCGTATTCTCAGTAACGTTCAGCATCATATTTGCGTACGTTGCTGACATTACAACACGAGAGGAAAGAAGTGCAGCCTACGGCCTTGTGAGTAGCAGCTGTTGAGACTGACATTTATTACATGTGTGTGTATGTGGTGGGTGTGTGGGTGGGGTGTGATAGGCAAATGGGAGCATACAACAATCTTATTGTTAAAACGTGTTGCTTCCAAGTGCAGATTGTAGCTGTTTGGTGTCATTTGATCTGATAAGCGGTGCAATAGTATTGTACATGGTGATTACGGTGTTGCAGATCTGCCTTTCACAAGTTACACTCGTTTGAAACGTTATCAAGATGTGAACGCTATCACCTGCTGTGCTTTGTTGTCGGCCAGGTGTCTTTCCCCTTCATTTCATTCTCTTCTCTCTCACTGCACAATTCTATATTTCGAATTAGATGTCTAGGTTTTCCTTCCTGTGTATGATTGTCTCTTTGCCTGTCTGTCTGTCTGCTGTTATTTGCGTGGCTGCCTTTGTTTGGTTCATCTGTTATCTTTCTTCTGTGTTGCTGTCCCTGTTTTCGTGTGTCTGTCTTGTAAGTTTGTACGTCTCTTGTTACCTATATCCAATGATCATTTTGTTTTCATGGTTGTGTGTGTGCGTGCATGTGTGTGTATCTGTTTCTACAGATATGGGGCATTCCAGGTCAAATCAACACAATTTATAATTAAAATCTGCATCATCATCTCCGATTTTGATGAAATTTGGCATGATGGTAGAACCCCATGAGAAACTCTCAAAACTAAAATTTTAGATTTTTGGGTCAACCGGTTTCCGAGATATGGATCACTGAACCTTGACCCAAACGACCCGATTTGTGCAGACCAGATGAGGTTTAAACTGCTGTATCTCAGCTTCTATTGCACCTAGAAACAAAAGTGAGATACCAAATTAAAGCTGAGTGAATGCTCTGTTTGGGCAAGGTAGCTAGAAATAGTTATTTTGAGTAACAAAAATAATGTGAGCATCTGTAACCTATTAACCCTGACCCAGGTCACTTTGTACTCTCAGAATTTTATGAAATTTTTACCATTCAAAGATATCACTATTCTAAAGAGTTGATGAAAATTTCAGAGTGGGCACTCCAGTAGTTTTTTTGTTATGATTTTTTGAATGGTCACCCAAGGGCGCGAATCACGCAGTGAACGAAGGTACACATGTCAAATGAAGTCTTTGACAGCTAGGAAATATCATTTTTAGTGAAAAAGACATTTCAGACTGTCAAATCGAAATTCACAATCTAGTCAGTTTCAGGTCAAGCTATATATTCTGTTTCCACAGAGCTATTGCAGCTTGCATCTCGAGGGCACTCAGCATATATGCCTCCCGGTGCTTGGTATTTATTTATTTCTTTCTTAAGGAACAGAGTGGAATGATCCGTGGACACTAAGCGCAGTGTAACTGGGATGGCATTCCAGGATGTAGGACCAGTGACATAGAATGAGCAACGCTGTCGGATGGCAGTCTGCGAGCAGGGAATCAGAAGCTCAGCTTGGTTCATTGATCGACACTGACACCCAAGGTGGAAAAAAATTCTCAAAGATACGGTGGAGCACCGCCTTACCAATGCACAGACCCTGTATTCAATCCACTGTGGAGAAGGGAGCCAATGTAAGACATCTCACAACATGAGACATAAACATTTTTGGATATGGCCAGGTCAATGCTGTTCTCCCATTGTCGCGCCACACAGCGGAGGACTCGTTCCAGGCAGCCAATCCGGTCAGCCGATAGCCCATGATAGAGGTTGCTACAGTAGTCAAGTCATGAAATTATGAAAGAGTGAACCAAAAGTAAGAGATACCACTTTAAGCTGGTGCAACTGGTAGTAACAGTTACAATACAGCATAGCAGGTTTATATGCTTAAAGTTAACTCTTGGTCCAATATAAGTCCAAGGCCCTACACAGAAGGTGTTGGATGAAGTTCTGATGTCAGTACATCCACACAAGATATTATCAGCAGATCGCTTGTATGAGGATAATGAAAAGATTGAGAGGCCCATGAAGATGCAAAAGGTTTATTTCTACTACAGCAAATGTATGCATAACACAGCTAAGCCACCAGTCGCCATTATACTTGGCGGTGACATAACTCTCAATGTCTTAAAATTTCACTGCTTGATAGTCAGCAAGACTTAATTGAAATTGATAAGTAAGTAGGTAACTTAAGCATTGTCTTGCCCAACATCCAGTGCTAGCAAATAATATCAATTTGTTAATTATTTAATATATAGGTGTGGATAGCATTGAATAAAAGAGACAGTTGCGCATGTATTAACACTCGATTCACGCCCTTGGGTGACCATTCAAAAAATCATAACAAAAAAACAACTTGAGTGCCCACTCTGAAATTTTCATCAACTCTTTAGAATAGTGAGATCTTTGAATGGTAAAAAGTTCATAAAATTCTGAGAGTACAAAGTGACCTGGGTCAGGATTACTAGGTTAAAGATGCTCACATTATTTTTGTTACTCAAAATAACTATTTCTAGCTACCTTGCCCAAACAGAGCATTCACTCAGCTTTAATTTGGTATCTCACTTTTGTTTCTAGGTGCAATAGAAGCTGAGATACAGCAGTTTAAACCTCGTCCGGTCTGCACAAATCGGGTCGTTTGGGTCAAGGTTCAGTGACCAATATCTCGGAAACCGGTTGACCCAAAAATCTAAAATTTTAGTTTTGAGAGTTTCTCATGGGGTTCTACCACCTTGCCAAATTTCATCAAAATCGGAGATGGTCATGCCGGAACACTGTGATGATTTGACCTGGAATGACCCACATGTCTCTAAGCCTGTTGCTGCCATTTGTTAGTGTTTATGTAGTTTTTTAACTTTGTCTATGTGTCACTGTTAGCATGTCTATCTGACCATCTGTGTGTCTGTCTGTGTCTCTACTCATTTAGAGTCATAGGACTATCGCTCATGTAGACAATTGGTCATGAGAGGGTCTCTCGGTCACATGTGCAATTGATCATAATATACATAAATTTATACAATGCTGGATTAGTTAAGTTTTGCTCTTACATGTGCTGATTGAAGAGGTTAAGAACACAAAAAAGTTTGTTTAATTCCATTTACCTTGATTTTATCACGATAATCAATGTATATATTTTTCTAAGTGTGTTTTTTAGACAGGTACAATCACTTCCAAATATCTTTTAAGTTCAGTGAGGTCAGTTGATGCGTGCAAACAATTATCCTAAAGTGTTTCTTTATTGGCTCTGATTGTATTTTCTAAAACACTGAATGTTCGATCGTTTGTGATTGATACCTGCAAGTAAATATCTGAATGATATTGCTTCAGGTGCGTTTATCTTAAAAATTCAGAAATATGTCGGTTTATTTGCAGCCTATGGTGATCATGTAGGGCGTGGTGGTGTAGTGGGTATGTTCGCTGCCTTGCAGCCAGAGGGTTGCGGGTTCGAATCCACCTCAAGTCGCTGTGTAGGGATTTTGGCCAAGTCCTTCACTCGCAATTGCTCAGCGCTTCGGTGTGAAACTCCGTTGCAGTGTCCGCTCTGTAGTCGGGAGCGCCTCTGAGTAGAGAGCTTGAAGTGGCCTATAACAAATGCACATACAAACAAAACAAACAAACAATAGTGCTATGACCGATATACCCTACGACCAACAGACCCTTTGGCCAACAGACCGTATTACCTGTCGTCCTATGACTGATCATCGTAAGACCTATCGTCCTAGGACTGTCTTTGCTAGATGCTGTGCATTTTAACTGAACCTTTTTATCTGATGATCTGATGTACAGGTGTCTGCGACGTTTGCTGCCAGTCTCGTAACGAGTCCAGCTGTCGGCGCCTACCTTGGCGCCATGTACGGCGACAGTCTGGTGATCGCGCTGGCGTCTGCGATCGCTCTTCTCGACGTCTTCTTCATCATGGTTGCGGTTCCAGAGTCGCTTCCGGAGTCTCGACATCCCGATGCCCACCACGTATCCAAACTCTCGTGGGAGAATGCAGACCCGTTTGTGGTGAGCTTTCGAACTAGTGCCATGCAGATTAGGCAGTTATGTAATGCAATGAGAAGTGTATAATGTAGCTCTGCTTTATGATTGAAATTCTTGCCACATTTTTTGTAGTTAATTTTGAAGTATGCTTCAACATTTGAGGGTTTGAGCTTGCTGAGCTGACTCTGGTTAATGGCCATGGGCAGGTCATTTGCTCACACACACACTCTCTCTCTCTCACACATACACACATGCCACAGTCACTACTCTGTTATGGTGATTGCAACATTTTAGGCTGGAATTCTTATAGAATAGTCGTCGTTATTGGCTGCCGGTGTCGCGTGACAGTCTCCCCCCTAAAAGTCTCCCCTCGGAGACTTTATTTCGAAACAGATTCTCCCCCCGGAGGATCTGTTCCAGAATAAATTCGCCCCTGGAGAGTATATTCTGAAATAAAGTCTCCGTGGGGGAGAGAATATTTCCGCCGTCCACGAAATAAAGTCTCCCCGGTTCAGCGTGAAATGGGCTACAGTTGCATCAAATTCAGAGATGAGCAGGCTAAACGGTTAGTTTACGTTGCCAGATTATATAACAAGAAAACATATATTATACTTTTACTTCAGAAAATTTCTTCCAATACAGAGTTTCAGCCAGGGGAGACTCTGTTTCGAGGAGAGACTTTGTATAGGGACGAGACTTCATTTCGTGACACCGGCTTTGTGTTTGGTTTTCTACTTTGTATGTCTTATTTTTCATCATGTGACTTTTACATGTATGCGATGTGACATCCAGATTATTCAATAAGCGTAGACAGACTGCTGCAGTATTTTTGAACGAGTTATGATTCATGAATAATTATGTAAGCTATATTTAGATTAGCGATATGTTATCATCACATTAACCCGATCTGTGTTTTTCTTGTTTAGTCACTAAAGAAGATCGGTAAAGATGAGCTGATTCTCATGCTGTGCGTCATGGTATTTCTCTCGTACCTACCGGAAGCTGGCGAATACTCCTGCTTCTTTGTTTACCTTCGCCTGGTATGAATCAACGTTGCTCTTATTGTTCCTATTGTTATTGTTGTTGTTGTTACTGTCCTGTTGTAATATTGTTCAGACTCATTTAAATGTTGCCCTATTGTATGCAGGCTGATTAGTGATGCGTTGAAATAAATTGAAGTCCTGCTAGGCTGTTGTTCCTATTTGCGCTATAATTGCTGTTATTACTCAGGCGAGTGTCACCCTGTTTGGTGTTTAGTTGGATAGCAGCCTGCTATCTTCATGTCAGACTACTTTTTTGTTATTGTTAAAAGTTTTTGGCAGAATTTTGAGGTGATAGCAATCTTATGACAATTTGTTGAAGGAATTTTCTTCAATCCATTAAGGAGGCAGATGCACTCTATTGTGCATTACTTTATGTAGGACCACCTCTTTGCAATGGTTTGTGTATATATGAGTAATTGTTTCCAGATTTTTGTGTGGTACTTATTGAGAACCTCTCAAGGTTGTCTTAATTTTTCTATTTCTTTGCCCTATCTAAAAATAAGTAAGTAAGTAAGTTTATTTCTTTATTGACCCATTGCTAATTTAGCAGTTTATTGACCCATTGCTAATTTAGCAGTTTTGTGTACAGCTATCTAATGTGCACAGTTTAAAAGTATATAGTGTAAAATGTATATCTTAGCAGAATCTGAAAATGTGCATGCCCTCGTTAATAATGCTTTGGAACTTGAATTTTAAATGAGTTTTAAATTGGGAAGGGAGGGATGAAAGCTTTTGATTGTGAATTGGGAATTAGTACCATGTGAGTTTACGACTGTCTTATGACTTGTGCTTGGATGCTGCTACTTGTGTATGTTGTACTGGGCATGTTTCACTGATTGTTCTTCACGTAAACAGGTTTTAGACTTCAGTCCAGAGAAGGTGGCAGCATTCGTTGCTATGATTGGCGTCTTGTCTGTCATCGCACAGGTAATCTTACCCATGCTTATTTTTATGCAAAACAGTTATAAATGGTAATCTAACCAATGCTTATTTTTATGCAAAACAGTTATAAATGGTAATCTAACCCATGCTTATTTTTATGCAAAACAGTTATAAATGGTAATCTAACCCATGCTTATTTTTATGCAAAAAGATTGAATAGTAATCTAAAACCTCTGCTATTTTTTAACAGTTATAAATAGTGATCTAACCCCTGCTTATTTGTACGCAAAACAGTTATGGTAACCTAACCCATACTAATTTTTATGCAGAACATTTTTGGTAATCTAACCCCATGCTTATTTTTATGCAAAAAGTTATAATGGTAATCTAACCCCTGCTTATTTTTATGCAAAACATTTCTATGGTAATCTAAGTCCGGTTCGTGTTTATGATAAACACCTGATTACGGTAAATCTAATGATGCTTATGTATTTTACTAACCTTTGGCCGGCCACTGAGAAAGTACGGTCACCGGAGCGCGCATTTATTTAAAGTACCGGTACATGTAATCTCCTATCCCTATCTACGTGTGGCTGTGTAATGTAATCAATTGTAAAGTAGTTGCCTGTGCATTGTTTGAAGACGGCGCTGATGGCGATTCTCATGCGACAGTTGGGCATCAAGCAGACGATCATCGTTGGTCTCGTCTTTGAAATGCTTCAACTATTCATGATTGGCTTCTTTGCCCAGCACTGGTGAGTAGTCGCGATACACATTGTTTGGCCTTAATGTGGCTTGATAATAATAACAATAATGATAATAATGATGATTATATTCTCCAAGTCCCTGGGAGAATAAAGTATTCCAGGGCAAAAAATAATAATAATTATAAAAATGATGGCTATTTAATAGTGATAATAAAAGAAATGATAATAAGATAACACTTGACGTTCATATTTATGATAACGTCTGTTTATTTAATTCAAGCTGATAGGTAGACAATAAGATTACATAATTCAGTTAAGGTTATAACATGTTTTACAGGGTTCTGAGTTGTCTGACTAATGAGTAGTGTACACTGTGAGAGGTTGCTTTATGAATTTATAGATACAATGTGATACATTGATATTAGACAATGCATGTAAACAGGTTGATCATCTTGTTTGTCTTGTCTTGTCTTGCCACAGGATCGTCTGGATATCTGGTGCCGTGGCTGCCATCTGCAGCATAACGTATCCTTCCATCAGCGTCTTTGTCTCCGCACACGCCAGTCCTGACCAGCAAGGTACGAGCCACTCTATTGTCTGTCTCTCTGTCTCATAAAGCATGATGTCCATCACCTAGCAATAATTAATTATCATCCAGTTAATTGTACAAATCGCTGACTGTTTAGTATCTATAGAGCAGTTGTTCTCCAAGTGTTTTTCTCTAGGGATCACTTTGCTGCAGTCGTGTGCTTTTTGCTGACCACCTATGGCCCAATGATTTTTGTTGCAAATGAGAAAATGTGACTGCTATGATAAAAATGTTTGGCTCTGCATAGAACTGAGATCATCAAAACCATAGAATAGAGAAGCGTTGTTTTGGAGAATGCTATGAAACAAACAAGCTGGATTGCTGTTTAATTTATGTATGAACAAGTAAGAATGCTATTTAAGGCAAACAAGTAAGAATGCCATTTAAGGTAAACAAGTGAGAATGCCATTTAAGGCCAACAAGTGAGAATGCCATTTAAGGCAGGCATATAATAATGCTATCACGGGCAAACAAGTACGAATGCTATATAGGGCAAACAAACAAGAATGCTATTTGAAGCAAACAGGTCATGCTAAACAAACAAGCACAAACAACAAACAAGCTAAATTGCTATTTAATGCACTGCAGTAACACATTAAATTTTATCTTGTGGTGTACTGGGAGGAGCATTGCGAGACCACTGAGTTATTTACTTACCTTACAATCGTGATTATCATACTCATGCTAATCGAACCCTATTGGTCTACACAGGGCTTGTTTTGAGAACCAATTAAAGTGCAAAAAGAAGTGCGTGGATGCCCTTGACCTTTTCAGGCTGTGCTGGCCAAAATAAGTGGCAGGACATCGTTCGGATTTTACAGTGAGCGCATGGACGCCATCCATGAGTGTCTAGTCTCACTTTAACCCTTTACTCGTTAATTTTTAAATTTTAAGCCCATTTTCAGCGGATATTCTCGGGGCAAACGAGATAAAGGATTAATACCTGAATTTTATTTATTAAATGTATGTAATCGTTTTGTGCAATGTTTGTTTGTATGTGCACTTGCTATAGTGCCCTTTCAAGCTCCCTACTCAGAGGCGCTCCCGACTACAGAGCGGACACTGCATCGGAGTTTCATGCCAAAGCACTGAGCAATTGCGAGTGAATGACTTGCCCAAGGTCCCTACGCACGACTTGAGGTGGATTCGAACCTGCAACCCTTCGGCTGCAATGCGACGAACATACCCACTACAGTGACTGCACCACCGCGCCCCATAATGTAATGCATGTGCACTTGTCAGATGCAACTAAAGACAACTAACTTACTTGCTTGTATAAATTTCGATTGATTGACGCATGTTTTTTGTTGTCAGGGGTGGCCCAGGGCGTCGTGACGGGCATTCGCGGCCTGTGTAACGGTCTCGGTCCGGCGCTCTACGGCTTCATCTTTTACCTATTCAAGGTGGATCTCAATGAACCGGAACATGGTATGATGCCAGACCATCCCGCTGCCGCCCTTCCCACGAGATCACCCGCCCTCAAAGTCAACGGCAGTCTCGTCGTTGTCTCCAACGCCGACAATAGAATACTCCAGATACAAAAGGTTTCTGTCGTTCTCACCGTCGTCAGCTCTTACGTTGATTTCAAATACAAAATGGCATGCTTACAAATGGTCTAATATTAGCAAAGATGGAAAAGTAGTGTTTGAAAATGGTTAAAAAGCTGAGATAGTTTGAATGTTCTATGGTAAGTTGTTCCGTATAGGAGACCTTGATGTCTGATTGAAAATTTGATTGTGTTGGTTCTAGCAAAAGTACGCACATAAGACACGATTACTTCTCGTATTGGTTTTTGATAGTAGTGATTGAGATACGCATACTGGGTCACTAGTAGTATGTAAATGATAACATTTATTATCTGTAGGATTATTCATTCATTCAAGTATTTATATAGCACCTCTTCAAGGAACTACTCAAAGGTGCTCCCATCTCCAACATGTCCAAAACGAACAGAAGTGTTTATAATATAATGTGTCAGGGAGTGACCTAGGAAACACGCGCAGTTCAAGAGGTAGGCCATTCTATACTGCCGGGCCAACCACAGAGAAAGTTTCACGACTTTGCTGCACAATGGAGGTTCGAGTAATGTTTGAGATGTGAATTGTGATACAGATGTTGTATTGTTGCAGATTTTGTTATGTTGTTATTCTATGCATATATGTATAATTAAATATATTAGTCTGAATTATTTATTATATTTTTGTATAGCGATGGATGTGTTGTTGATGTTGTTGTTGTTAGCTGATCGTTCCTGGTCCCCCGTTCGTCTTCGGCGGCATTCTGGTCATCGTTGCTCTTCTCGTCGCGTCGTTTATGCCAGCAAGTCCGAACAACAACAGCGGTTCATCTCTTCTGGCCGCTGATGACTTGAGTCAGCCGATACCTTCAGAGTCGCTTGGTATGTGTGTGCGTGTGTGTGTGCATGTGGTGTTGTCTGTGAATTGTTTAGATGGGTTGGTGCTGTTGGGGGTTTGGGTGGATGGATGTGAAAGGAAATATGAATGGATGGATGGATAAGGTGGGTGGGTGGATGGATTTTATACGTGGATGGAGAGGTGGACAGGGGGCCCCGGTAGCGCATTGGATAACAGACTGGCATGAAGAGCAAGAGGAATCGCGCACACCTGGGGCGGACGTGCTTTGTAGGTTGCTATTAGTGTCGTGTATTGCAGGCAGTCTGTTCTGTTAGTAGTTAAGCTTGATGTTAATTAAGTTACTGCATAACTTGTACAATGTACAGTGCTGTGCATTTGCAAGCACTTCAGTAAAGAAGATATATTATTATTATTGTTTTTAGATAAGTGCATGGAGGCAGTGATTCCGTTAACGTGCGTCCGTGCGTCCCGGACGCACAAATTTTGACGCCGGACGCACAAAAATAAAAGCGGTGCGTCCATGGACGCACTGAAGTTGTGTACGGACGCACAAATAAATTAACGATGCGTTCATGGGACACCAATCAGAAATACCGTGGAGTCCGTATATGTGTAGGCCTAACTGTCTCAGTTTATGCATTGCGTATTAACTGACTGGTTAGTGGTGAATAATGTATGCAATGACCTATTTATGAATATTTCATTTCTTTGTAAGTGAGTGACGTACATAGCCTACATGCAGGCCTAGGTCTAAAGACTCTAAACCATCGACATGTCAGCAATATTATAGCGTTCAACCGTTCCCATGAGCTGGCTTAAAAAGTAATGACCGTCGTCGGATAGATCCTAAAATCAAGAAAACTAAAAGAAGTAGGCTACAACAATGCTAAAATATTTTTCTTGAGAAGTATAAAATTTATTATCGTCGGGAAAATTGGTACTATATACAGGGTGCGGCCAAAAAAAATAATCCATTACAAAAATTGCGATTTCTCGAAAACCGCTGAATATTTTGTTGTAAAACTTCGCCAGTCTATTTGATAGATAATTATCTACAGCTTGGCTAAATCTAATGAAATTCGAATCATGAAAACCAAAATGGTGCAACCCTGAAGTGAAACAATGTTATTTTCGTTTGAACAGACATTTATTGACAGCAATAAGTAACAAAGTAACGACAAAAAGAGTAATGTAACAAGGTTCCAGGTTACTTATTGTTATTGACAAGATTAGGCCCAGTGTTAAGTTTTGTGCAATGAATGTTCGAAGTGACCACCGTTTGCTTTTACTCAAGCTTGCAGACGTTTTCGAAAGTCCAGAACAGACTTCTGAATGGTCTCAAGGGGCAAGTCATTCCAGACGATTTGCAGCGTATTTTTCAGTTCAGGAATGTTCTTCGGCTTTGTGGTAAGTTTGTTGTAGGTCTCAACCATTGCACCAAACAGCAGTCGAGTGGGTTCATATCTGGGAAATTAGGCGGCCATGAATCCTTGTCGATGAAGTCCGGACAGTGACTTAACCAATCTTGGGCCAGCTTGGTGCCGTCAGCGTGCTCTCCATCTTGCTGAAAAGAGAACTGAGTTCTCATCGACAAGCTTAGGCAAAAGATTCTCCACGTAATACTTAGCACTGACCTTGGTCTTCTCATCAATGAAATGCAAGAGTCCTTTACCCTCGTATCTGACACCTGCAAAAACAATGATAGGGGGAGAGAACTTGGCTCTCTCGACCAACAGACGGCTTGGCTGGATATCGGCTTTTTTCTTCGCCCAGACGCGGTTGTTTTGAATATTAATGGGTGGATTGATCCAAATGATCTTTTCATAGGTGAAGAAAACCTTGCAATTTTACTCAAAATGTAAACAAAGCACCGTCTGCAAAGCGGAAATGGCGTAATTATGGTACACCACAGGATATTTTATGTAAAAATTTGATTTCCTATTTCGTCAATGCTGTGTTCAGTTGAAAAAATTAAGTTCTTTCTTCTACCTGATGTCATGATCACAAATATAAAGATACTGTCATAAAATTTTCACATACTATGCAAAAATATGTTACGAAAAAGCATGAAAATACTTGTAACAAAATATTCAGCGGTTTTCGAGAAATCGCAATTTTCGTAATGGATTATTTTTTTTGGCCGCACCCTGTAGTTATAGGTTATAGTGCCCTAAAAGTTCCCTGTTTATTTTTTAAATGATGTCCTTCTAGGCCTAACAATAATCGCAATTTAGCTCTCTCAGACTAAATTCATTCATTCATTTCAATAAGTTAACCTACATAACGCCTCTACAATAAACCATCTCAGAGGCGCTCTTCAGTCAATATTAATGCAATATGATGCAATCTGATTGTGCTCTAACACCAGCTTTTTGCTTCTAAATGACTTTTAATTTGTTCTCAAAATTTAAAAACCAAAAACTTCTACTTATCGTTGGCTTAGGCTATATAGGTCTAAGGCCTACTTGACCTTTCACGATTCTACGATATAGACCTATATTTCATTCCAATTTGGCCTAGGGCCTACCTCTGGAGAAGCTGGCTATAATTTATGAGTTTAGGCTATGACTTGGTAGGCTATTTTCTGTATTGGCATCGCCATCTTCAGATTTTAACCAAAAAATAGCCAAAGGTCAAATGAATTTTATAGCTGATTTTAGCTGGCCAAAATGAACTTTTGTAAACGGAGGAGGGTTAGAGCAAATTTTTGCGTACGTATGTGGCTGTTCGCAAAATCTACGAGTTTCAACAGAATGAGCGGGTCAAAAATACAAATTTTTGCGTAGGCCACGTAATAATGGGCCTAATGGTTCGGCCCTTTGTCGCCTGTATTATAAGAAGTTGAGAATTTTTTACTT
This sequence comes from Lumbricus terrestris, assembly GCA_949752735.1. NCBI lineage: Eukaryota > Metazoa > Annelida > Clitellata > Crassiclitellata > Lumbricidae > Lumbricus > Lumbricus terrestris. The sequence goes on along the minus strand of OX457038.1, from coordinate 68,654,736 downwards.
TTGTCCTACTTTGGCCCGATGGGACTCCAAAAATGGATGGGTGTGGAGTCCATGACTCTCATCCATTTGGTGTGGACTCCAACTTTTTTGATGTGATGCGTCCATGACTCCAAGAATTCAGACCTTAACGGAATCACTGCATGGAGGTATGGGTGGCTCATTTGGTGGTACATGTATCACTAAGAGATATTTGCATTTTTTAACTACGAATCGTTTATAGCTAAGACGTATGACATATTACTAGCAACTCTCATAGAATAATGAATCTCTTTCAAAGTCTGTCTGACAGTTCAAAATTCACTACGTTTTAACAAACCCATATTTGTACTTACTTACAAGGTAGTTATTGTACCAGATCAATGGATTCTGCCAGTGCCATACAACATTCCAATATTTTTCAATTTTTAAAACAACTCAATGTTTTCTTGTCTTCAGATTTCGTTTTTCGGTAGTGTTATATGTTTGCTGACTGTGGGTATTAAAGCGAATAAAGGATGATGATAATAATAATAGTAATAATAATAATAATGATCTTTGTTTAATTTTTAACTGGCGCAATGCCGAATGATTGGAATTCGTAGTGTGAACGCCGGATGATCACAAGTTATTACGGGAGTCGAATTTAACTGTCGACAGCCAACAGGGCTGTCATATCCTACTACTCCGTTTTCAAGCACTATCTGCCGATTGGAAGGTTGAGTGGACCTTTGATATAGTGGCGATCTTTGCCCTGGCCATATTTATGACTCACAACACTGTCTTTGTGCTACAACAACAGATTTTTGTAAATATTTAAAGCATTTTTACATCCCACGTGCCTTTCTTAATTCCTTTGTTTTCCAGGTTCAAGAATGCGAGACAAGAAATGCGTGGAAAAGCAGGCGCTGCTTGTATCTGGTGACCAGGACTGCCTATAAGCTGAACATGCGACGACGACTACGACGGCTCATCTCACCATCAGCACAAGAAAACGGCGTTCAGGATACTATTTCGCGTACTTCAGTTATCTGTGACTCGTCTCGGTTATGTCTCGTTATCATTCCGGAAGCCTTCGTGAACTCGCGATTGTTGAGGACGACGTGCTTCTATGATTGGATGTCGTCGACGACATTCTGTTTCGTTGCTGCTACCTGTGGTCGTCTTGTCACCAGTTTCCCGTTGACTGACTAGGTCACAATTCAGACAAAATCTCATCGTTGTTGGATGGAGAATGCCGGATGGCGTACAGTCTCCGTCAAATTAAATCGTTTGCTTAAACTGATCGGATTAGGTCATTTTACCCAAATGATCTGATTAAGACGTTTGATCCGAACGATAGGAATAGGTCGTTTGATCGGACGTAATCGATTTTCCTCTTCATTCGGACTTTGGTCGGATCGGACAATCGATCGAATACGTCACCGATTGTTTCCGCGAGGGAAGCGGATCACAGTCGGCCTGTATTACTCGAGTCCAGGATCTACGAGCGAAGATGAGGGAGGGAATTTCCGGGAATTGGTCGGACAATGTTACGCTTTAATCCAGTGTCTCTGTGATCACACTCAATCCAACAGGTTTCCGCATTTAGTCATTACCCCGCACAACCTCTAGCTCAACGTAGAATTGACACTGCTACCATTCTGGGTTTTATCCTCGTGTTTGCTGTTAACTGGCTTTGTACGTGGCAAATACATGTTATTGGTGTGTGTGCTAGTCGTAACAAGACAGAGTTGCCAGTCAATTACCAATTTCTTTTGTGTTCAAGGGGTCACTAACAGGATCTCTTAAAAGCCTAGACATGTGTGTGTGTGTGGGCTTATGGTAGAATTAAATTAATTTAATTAAAATTAAATTTAAGAACTCCGCACATTGAAGTTGGATATGTCTGTAAAAACGTGACAGTTGCAGTTGTTCCTTGTGCGGCGCTCGCTTGTAAAGATTATTAACCATAAGCTGCATTTTCATGAATGTGGAGCATATTTGCATTTTCATGAATGTGGAGCATATTTGCATATTCATGGTGTGAATCGTGTTTGCATATTCATTAATGCAGAACTTATCTGTATTTTGCTAAATATATGGTAGGTCATGCATAGTAAAAACTAAGAATTTTGCGTTATTTCCCACATTTGTCCATTTTCAATATTCATAAAATATCAGTTTGCGATGGTAATATTGACCTTCACTGTCAAATTTTCCTGCTCATTAATGATTTGATTAATGATCAAGTTGATTTTAATATGGTTATCAGAACTTTATATTTATGGACATGATGAATGTAATTTTTCCTTTTGATTTGCATAAAGATCTACTTGTTTATGAATGTTTATTTGCAACTTACGTTGAAACCAATCTGAAAATGAAATGACCGGATTGAGTTGACCATTGAATTGATCATTGAATTGTCCGTTCAATTCCATGCACACGTCTAGGTTTTCTCGTTGACCGGTTGTTTGCTTTAATTAATTAATTACTAACTATTTTTATTCATTCACAGTCAATCCATGAGATGTACACTTTGGTTAAGCTACCACGTCGTCTTTGTCCTGCTGTGGCCTTTGACCTTACTACGCCTGCTTAGCCTGTCTACCCATATACTTGTTAGGCCCCATCTGTCCAACCTTTGACTGTTGTGTAGACATTATTTTAATAACATTTTATCCCTCTTTGACCTTGCTGTGCCCATTTAACCCCTCTACTCTGCATTTTACCTAGGTGTACCCAGGGCTGCCAATAGGGTGGGGTGTCGTGTCCAGAACCAGCATGACTTAGTGACTCGGGCTAAGTAGTTATATATTCAAAGTTATGATTCATGCTTTCTCACATATAATAATACAGCAGAATTAGCTAAAATCTGTGTAACCTTCACATTAACAGCTGATATAAATTTTCTTTGTATATACAAATATAAAATCGTAGGTCATATCTGCACTTTTGTTACTTACATTTGTCTATAAAAAAATTCTAGTATGCCTAAAACGTTAAGGTAGAGTATTCAGTTTATGCCCCTTTCAGGTGTTTCTCGATTTGAAGAGAGCTAGTTTTTATTTTTATTTCAAGGCCGATCCCTATTCTTTTTGGTATTTTACGGGTGGCCCCTGTGGAGCATCTATGTTTTGCGGACAGCTGCTACCCATTTGTATTTTATGGATGCTCACCGATGGTTTCTTCCTACTGTTCATCGGGGTTTAATGCTTGCTCGAAGTTCATTGTTTCTACGGCTGTAGTTCTGCTTCAGTCTCTGTACATCAATGCTCAAATGGCTAGGATGTAAATCAGTCAGAGTAAATCACATATATGCCGAGATCAGCGTCTACTTTTAATGAGAGAAGGGCTTTTATTTTAACTCCACTGGAATGAGGCTTTGTGTGAAAGCAAAACGCTGCCGAGCATTCACGAGTATGATTTTATAAGTTATTCATGTGACGATGTGAAATAACTTGGTGCACATGACGCATCAATGTTGCACGATGCAAACAATGTAGTATTTATATTTCCAGTGAAGTAGCCATGCTTGGAAAAATTCTCAGCAATCGGTTTCGAGAAGTTTGGGGTTGAAAACCTGATTGATTAACAACTCGTGTAGCAACGTGGCTGGACTATGATACATTGTACAGATATCTTGATTGTCCATATAACTGTCATTGAATGCTACAAGAAAATAATGTTTCGTCTGTTTTGCTGGCATCGAAAGCTACTCAGAAAAAACTATTTGCAGCATATGCTGTGACAAATGTTCATTTTAAAGACATTCTATGAAATTTTTAAACTGTAATTTTAGCTAAAGTTGCATGATCTGGATTGTGCTTGTCAAGTGACTGTTAAATATTCACAGATTGGGATGTGACTGATGCAGAGATGACCAGTTTTTATTCAGTGTCTGTGCTGTAGTCAGGAGTGCCTCCGAGTAGGAAGCTTGAAGGAGCGCCATAGCAAGTGTGAGGAATAAAATGCTGCTGCTCATTATCATTAGACACTGAGCTATATAAATTCCATGGACTCTTGTTGCATTACAATGCAACTGCTTTTGACATTGTCCTTCGAAAGTTCGCAAGTTCACACGTGTCCATAGAATAGAATATCGTGTTGCTAGCAGATATGAAGGAATAGCGCGTGGATTTAACCCATAGTCTGCTCTATTAGACCAAGTGCTACCAGGATCCTAGTTACATAATTAAATGGAAACATTCGTGAGGATGAAAACTTTTAAAAGCCTCAAGTGGGGTGCGCTTTCAATATTCTGGGTGTGCATTGAACAGGTGTAGTGTGCTTCCAAAGGTGGAGTGTACTTTCTGCAGGGTGTCGGCAACTTGATTCTGTGTCAAACTGTTTGTCCAGTTCTGCAAGGCCAGTGGTGTTGCTGGAATCAGGAGTGTGAACTCTGACGAGGCTTGAATGTGCTTATTTAACCGTGGACTTTGTCGGATTTGACACAATTATTTTTTAGTGTGGCCTGCGCACTGCACAGTCCTGTTGTATGTAGTAATCTAATTATTAGTTCTTGCATGAATTCTGATCCGTGCCTGATGGAATTTCGGTTGTGGACAGAATAGTTGATCTCAAGAATAGAAACTTATTTGAAAATGCACAGAAACGTCCGTATAAAATTATCTATCGCTGTAATGTGAATTCGGACGCAATGTGTTCAGCAGCATTGATTCAAGATTAAATAGAACTTCAAGAGCTGTTGTAATTCAGCACCTGATGTTGCTCTAATAGACAACATCCCAGTCGCAAATGAAAGATTGAAAACTGTGGTATTTGTTACGGAAATTTCTTGTACAAGTAGTTCTCCTGACGGGTGTTTCCTGTTATGGCCAATTTCTGGGTGATCCATAGAAAAGAATTCAATTGAAATGTACAGATAATTGTTTTTTTCTGCTTTCATGACTAGCAAGATGGCACAGAATTTCTGGGTGGCTGTGAATTCAAAATTGATGACTGCATTGCTTTGAGTTTATTGAACTATTGCTAGACGCCTGAGAATATATTCAGTCTTTGAACATGCACATTCTTTCTTTGCTTCACCGAAATACATTACTGTATCTTGTGGGATGATAAATAAATTGTTGACCTGAAAGGGCGATACAATCTAGATAAAATTCTTGTAAAAGCAGTGCAATTTTCAAGGGTACTTGACTAGTTTGTTACTGTAGTTACTACACTATGATGTTGCTCTCTCTACTCTTTCCCTAGTCCTTCTTACGAGTAATGTATGTACATAACGGGCAGGTCTTTGTCCTAAGTCGACGAAGCTGCTTAGTACCGGAATGCTAGATGTACTGTATAATAATGTATAATATGTACTGCTTTTAGCTGTCAGCCCTTGCTGTCGCTGATATCGATGACATGGTGCCGGCATTCGATGTGTTATTGTGCTAGTGCTATAGAAGTTCGTTCATCCGTTTCTGTTGCTGGTTGTCTTTTCTACCTGCGAGCATTTTGTACGGCTTTATGGTTTTAGTCTGAATTGTTTCTGATCGTTTGATTTCATTGTTTTCCTGCTGTTTTTCCGCTGTTAGGATATGATGCAAGCGCTGCTTTACGGCTATTTAATAGTGATATGTAACTATGTTATTATTGCTTTTGTTTGATTACTTCTTATTTTATTATTTAATGTTGTTTTAATGTTTCTCGTGTGTACTAAAGGTAGACGTACATGTGTGATACCTATGACATGCACTATCTGGTTATTATTCATATTTTTATTTTGTTATTTACAACCTTAATGATAATACTTTCCCAAGGTGATTTCCATGATACAGAAAATATGAGCCAGAGAAATTAAATTGTTCGGATGTGGCTAATCTTAGTCTGGTCATTATTTTAATGCCTGAGGTACAGATTATGATCCCTCGCGACTTGCAACAAGAGGAACAAAAGCAGCTAAACTAGCCAAGTTCTGTATTGGAAAAGGTGCTTTGTAAGAGATAATAGCAATTGAAACTCTGAATGACAATGTCAACTTTAGGTCTCCCGAAACATGCGTTACCCCAAACCAATGTGTTAATAATGGGGCTGACAAAGTTTCGAAGGCCAGCGAAACAGAAAATACTGAGGCAGGAGGGATTGTATTTGATATTTACTTATATGATGAAAATTTCTGGACCCAAACAGGATCGACATCATAGATGAAACTGTGGTCACTGCTCTTTTTATTTACCATTGCTTCCAGTTCTCCTTTGTCCGATGTGTTCTTGGCTGCAGGGAAACAAACACTTTAGTTTAGGAGTTTGGATAATTTAAAATGATGATGTTGTGCTTAAATCATCTGGGGCTGAAATGACCAAATCCCATGCCATAAGTTGGCAAGAGCAGTACATGCACTGTTTCTCATTACTTTCATTAGTTTTTATTATTATGTATTTAAAGTATTTTATCATAAAGCCAACAAACTTATTAATTAATTAATTAATTTGACTGTTTCCAGCTATCTTGACATATTAACCATTTACTTTTTGGTTGCCATTAGTGTCCTAATTGCTATTATAAATGTTATTATTATTGTTTTAATCATCATTAGTCATAACTGATTTACATAGTTGTTTAATGATTATTATTGTGATCTTTCTCAATGACAATAACAGCATTGTCTTGTATGTAATTGATAGGCATAGGTAGTATCATATTTATTTCCGCGTCTCTGGTGCCACTGATGTTTATTTCATTTTTTTATCATCGTCATCATCATTGGCTGCAGTGACAACATTGTCGCCATGGACTGTTTTGTCGTCATCATCATCATTGTCATCATCATTTCGATCATCATTGCAACTGAAATTCGTGTCGTTCTCTTCTGTTTCTGGTACTGTTGCTGCTTTTATTTTGTCTTGATATAATAAACTTCTGCAAACATAATTAATATTTGATTTTAAATCATCTTATTATACATGCATTGACCTCTGGCGTAGTGGCTAATTGGTTGGTGTGCTCACCTTTTGACATGGTGCGGCGTATATTTATAGCCTCGTCTAACTGTGAAGGTTACTCTGCAAGGATATTAACCCTCTGCTGACCAATGGTACAGGATTTCCCATCATGCCATTTGCTACACTTTGGTCGATAAAGTGTTAAGTAGGTTCTTCACGGACAATTGCTCAACATCATCAACGGATGCTTTGTCAGTTATTCGTTCATTCATTCATTCTATGGACTTGTATAGCGCCCCTTCAAAATATTTGCTCAGGTGCGCTCCCAGCTCAGCCACGGCAAAAGGAAAGAGACTCGAAAGATTTATATATGTCAGATGTAATAAACGCAGCTTAGAAGGGAGGTCATTCCAGTAATAGTAGTGTTTGATAAAGGCACAGGAAAAATAATAATAATAATTAATAATAATTATGTACATGTTTCAAACCACTTGAGTTGATGTGCAGATGGAGAGTACGATTATTAATCGTTTACATGATGCTTTCATGGATAATTTACTAGTGTAATTAATTACTCATTACTTGTAATTGTAGATTACAAATTAAATTTATACAGAGCCACCTTACGAAAACCTGATAGTACAATACAGTGATCGAATTGAATATGGCTATCAGGTGCTTAGGCTGCAGAAAATTTTGTCTTGGGTGTGGGCATAACCTAATCCAAGCATCCCTGTTGCGTTACTGTTATAAATTCGAACAGTAATGCTGTAGACTTCAGTTTATGTTCATCATCATCATTCGCTTTATTGCAACCAGAAAACAAGATGACATCAAAAACAGAAAATATGCATGCATTGGCTGCAAAGGGGCCCTAAAGGGATTAACATCCCGCTGGGGATGGTCACCCAAGTAAGAAAAAAATTCCAAGAAATATTATACAAGATAGCAAAAAATGAAAACAAAATTAAATCAAATTAGGTGATGACAGATTGCAAAAAGTTTAAATTGTAAATAGCATGTAGAGAAACAAACTTAACTTAAAAAATTAATATATACGTAAGTAAAAAATGTTGGTATTAATCAGCGCTTACAGTGTAGACAAAGAAGTGCCTGTACGGTCCTTATAACCTTTCCCTGGTGTGCAGGCCAAATAAGTGGCAGGTCAGTGTTCAGATTTTAAAATAAGTGTCTGGACTCCGTCCATGACCGTCCAAGTAAGTAAGTAAGTATATTCTTTAATAATAAGTTAACCAGACACCAACTGCAAACCAGCACCCTGGTGAAAGGCACACTTTAAGCCCTGGTATTAATAAGTTCATTGCTCAAGCCACATAGCCATCATGAGTGCAGTAAAGAGCCATGAAGAGAGTTCTATTAGACATATAAACTGCAATAGTTCGAAATTTTCATAATATATAACTAAATTGTCCAGAATGTTATTTATTTCTATGAAAATATATTTTTGCTGTTTAACGACACCGTCATATTGAAGACGATTAGTGTCACCCTACTCCTTTCTCTTCGCTTGGAAGTGGCACTGCCAAAGTACGAACAGTGGCAGAGTTTCTACGAGCACCAGCGCAGTGACGTAGGCCTAAGTATCGTTATAAATGTTATGTTCGGAGTCGGGTTTATCTCGCTTACACGGAAAAGCTAGTCGGCTGCCGAACTCTGGTCCGTGCACGTCAGTGAGATTTAGACCTTGGGCCTATACTACATTTTTCTGCTACAATCTACGCTGAGGAACTGAGTACATACACATTGTTATTGGAAAGATCAAACGGAACAGAGTATTTTGACCTTGTTTCGAAAGTTCTTTTCAATCGCTAGAAGAAGCAAAAGAACATTTGTAAATCAGTCGTCAGATGGCGAGCAGATGCGAAAAACCGGAAATGTCATCATTGAAATGTTTTAGTTTCGGTGCGTGACTCACATCACATCAGTCGTCTTCGTACAGTTTCCGGAGACGCTGAATTAGGATGGTTGCAGAGTTTAAAAACACTGTTTTAGTTTCAAATCTCATTTTCGATGTTAGAAGTCATTAAATTACGTTAATTCGCGGTTCGTAGTTATCATGTAGCGATTTATGCGGTGGTTGATGAAAACCTTTAAACGACTTTCGTGGGTTATAGATGACAATGTCATGTTCGGGTGGTTGTTAAACGCAGAGTGCCCGCCTCGGAATTTTATTTAAGTAATCTAACGCTTCAGGCTGAGGAATTTGCGTCGACTTTGATTAAAGAGAGTTTACAGTTGACGTTCTATAGTTAGAAACGAACGGAACTCAGGGAGTTTGTAGACTTGGCTTTAAATATGAGTCATAATCAGCGCAAACCAGACGCCTGTGACATGTTGGCAGAAGCCTTGAAACAGATGGACAATCTGCTGTCTGGTAAGTTTAATGCAATACAAGGGGAAATTGGCTCCGATTGAATGGGGTGTGGTCGTGTTGATGTACAGAAACGGGGTTTGGGTAAATGGAATGGGAGTAGAGGTAGTACAAGGGTCGTGTCTAAACGCTGTAATATCCAGAGTCACCCGACTTCTATGGGGTTAGGCCTACACGTCAGTGCCAGTGGGAAAGCAGATAATTTGAGAGGCCTAGTTCTGTTAAGTCTTTTCAATATCTTTGTGGGGTATGTTAAACTCTGTTAGTTGATCCAGTGTTTAGCCAATGTCATGTGTCTCACGCCCCAGTTGACATCGGCCCTATACCGTACTTTCAACCTAGTGGATTAAATGTAAATATAATTTTCTCAACTCTACACAAGAGGTGGGGTCAGATGGGCCAGTTTATTTACCGGCACTACTGAAATCGAGACTGGAGAAACCAGGTTGTCGGTCAGAGTTCTGGAGGAGAGCTCAACTGGAGATGACAACTTGCCTGACATACATTATGAGTTTCTTGTAAAGTACCAAAGCAGCCCTACATATATAAAGTCGTGATTGGTCTTGCTGCTATTAAAGTTGGCAGAGGCAGAAATATACGATTGTATTCATTTTATTCTGTTAATTCTTTTCTTAGTGATATTCATTGATATCTGAATTTATCATCTACACCCAGGTTCTAGCCCTAAGATAATTATTTATTGGTCCATTTCCCTCTCAGTGGTTTGAACTTTGACCCTGTCTGATATCCTCCTGGCTTGGAACAAAATTTAATGCAGCTGATTTACTATCCTTTCCCACATATCAAGAAGTGGCAGTGACCCTGTCATGAACTTGAGCTCACAACAGGGTTAAGTTTGCCTAGAAGTTACTAGATAAGATAAGAAATTTCATATGCCCGTATCCATAAATGTTGCTTAAATTTCTGAAAGTGGATGGCGAAATCTGTGTGCTGATATTATTATGATAAATGTATCTGAGTATTATGCAGTTGTAGATTATGTATATACAATTATATATATATATATATGGTTTTAAAAATGATTAATGCCATATGACTAACATCAGGAATTGATGATGGCAATGGTTTTTATCAACTTGTAAGATTGCTTTGTAGGCTAGCAGTTGACTGTTATGTGATGGAAGTGTATGGTGTTTTCAACCATCACTGTTGAGACGTTTTTATTGAAATGTGTTTTCTGTATTTCTCTCATGTGCTCTGTGTGTGTTCTATATGAGAAATTGAGAACGTAGGTTCTATAATGGCATACTAGGGCACATATGCTTCCAGAAGGGGAAGTACCTTGAGCAAGTGCATTTAAACTCACTTGCTCATGTGTTCAGCTCTGAGCTTTTGAAAGGAGGGCATTATCAATGATAATCATGAATTTATATAGCGCCACTTCAAGAGAAACTCCTCAGAGGCGCTCCCGACCTGACAACACCAAACCACGATCAAATAGAATGGTTTTCAGATGCTTGAGGAAACGAGGCAAAGAAAGACTAAGAAGTACATTACAGAGACAGCTATGTAACTTATTCCAGAACGATGGACCGACTATAGCGAAGCTTTATGCGACACTGGAGTTTTGGTCCACAGTTGTATGGTATTAAACTGGCAGGAGAAGCAGTTGTCACGGTCCTGGGTCCTGCGTCTGGTCCTGTCTATTGTCCGATGACTAAGGCGATGATTGTTCTCGAAAGATATCCCTGTTATCTGCTCTATCTCAGCTTTATTGCTGATAAAACTTGGTTGGGATAGAGAAGGTTGCAATGAATCAAGAAGTTGTCCATTCTAAGCAACAGAGGAGATGTTAATTGCTGCCTGGACGAGGAGGCTGCCACTGAAGCTGCTGCTGCTGCTGCTGCTGCTGCTGGTGCTGCTGCTGTTGAGTGGCCTTATCTGGTTACTAAACTATGAGTCATTCAGATTGCTCCATCTGACCCAGTCGCAAAGGAACAGAGAAACCCATTCATCTATTGTTAGTGTGGGCAGCACCTGGTCGTGCCTTGATCAAACAGAGTTCGTATTTTGTTGGGGAGAGCAGAAAATGATCTTGTGTTAATTAGGCCTAAGATAATATATATCTGTCTTACTGAGAAAATTGCATAGAGTCCCTTCAAGGTAACTACTCAGGAGCGCTCCCAATCCCAGCTGAAAAGGACGATTTTTAATACTGGATAAGGAAGTAACTAAGTAAGCAGACAGTATTCCATTACAGTTACTCATGCTGTATACAAGATTGTTTCTTACCATCCGTGTTTGTTACTTTGTTGTACTGCGTGGCATTCCCAGAGGCAATCGGCTATTTCTGCTGGTTTTCTGGACAGCCAGTGCTTAAATTTTTTCTTTGATGGCTGTGGTCCCATTCTCATGGACTTGAATTGCTTTGGCTGGAGATTTTTGGGCTAAATTGGAATTGAAAGAGATAGGCAACTTGGTCACGAGGTCTCTCCAGGCTGGTCCTCACAGAGCAATGCCAGTCAGCGGTGGCATATATCTCCGATAACCCATGTTGACCTTTCATTGCTAGAACTGCCTCCTTGGTATTTGATCTCCCTTGCATCTTGTTCCTCTCTGTTTCCTTCCCCCCCCAGCCACTCCCCCACCTCCTCTCGCTAAGAAACTTGGGACTTTACCCAACGGGAGATGGGGTGACGGCGGGGGGGGTGGTAGTTGGGTTCATGGGGTTGCTGAGTCATTCCCCTCTAGGCAAATCTGGATGGGTGAGGGGACACGGTGGCGTTCAGTTCCTCTGCTAGCCTTCTAAGATTTAGATTAAAGGCCGTGAATCGGAAGGCGACTATCGCATTGGTTAAAGTAATATTCTTCAATGGGATTTAGTGTTTGATGTAGTGTCCCCCATAGGCTAGGGAAATGGGGTCATTTGCTCTTTTTTGCATATGGTTAACTCAAAGGACTGCTCTACTTATGACTGGTTGGGTTTTTTAAACTTCAGTTGCCTAAAAGTTGGTATGCTATATATTTAACCCAGGATTTGAGGGTTCAAATCACCTGTCAGTAGAAAAAGATATTGTCGGGTTCTTTGAACAATAGACTTAAACCACTGTTCACTTGATTATACAAAGAGACTGATCCTATCTCTCTCACTGTTTATTGTAAGATGAAACGATGAACTTAGATGATCTGTACTCCTGCCCTCACCTGCCGAGGCTAAGAATGCCTGGGGTTGGCTTGGGATGCACAAAGCATTGACCGATGAACGGGGATGATGCTTCGGCTCCTTTCAACAATAAGTAAACTAGAATATTGTATTTCTTGTGCACCACTTAACATCTGTGAAGTGACCAGCGCTGCAGAATCCAATCTCTTCCTGGTCAGAATTGATCCCACGATTCTGATCTTGCACTGAAACTGACAAACAACCTCTCTCTCTTGTTGACTTAATTTGATATCGTTGTATTGTATTTTTAAAAGCATTTGTAAAGCGCATCTAGTAGGGTACTGGCCTAGTTAGCTACACCGGTAAGTGCGTGCTGCATTCGTCTGTTGGTTGCAACGGACTGCGGTTCAAGCCCCGGGTTGGGAGTTGACACTCAGAGATTTAGATAACTCGGGCTAGCACGTGTGGGACGCAGGGGCGCAAGCTCCTGCGGAGCGACCTTGGGCAAGTTGCTTACCCATCATTGTCTGTGGGGAAGGCAACGGGATACCACCTCACTCATCTCATCCCCAGGGGCGTAAAGCCAATGAACCTGCCTTCGGGCAGAGCACCATCATCATCATCATCATCTAGTAGGGTGAACGGTTCAGAAGTGCTCCCAGAGTGCCAGGCCACACCAGAAGAAACAGGTTTTGAGATGAGGTAGGGGAAAAGAGACTGCCAGACAGAACTGTCAAGCAAACTGAAGGATAAAACACATTATAGCAGCCAGTGTTTAAACCAGTGAGTGTAGGACATTTCCCCCCCTGGACAAAACCCCGGACAAAACCCCCGGACAAAACCCCGGACAATTCCCCCCAGGGTAGGACAATTCCCCCCCTGTCAAACATATTGCGTGTGAGTGGTATTACTATAAAACGGCAGTCCTAAGTGTCCTAAGTTGGATTGATGACAAGGTATCTTGCTAAATAGAAGCCGGATTGATACAAAATAATTTTTACTTAAATGGAAGCTGGATTGATGAAAATATTCTTGCTTAAATTGGAGCTGGATTGATGAAAATATTCTTGCTTAAATGGAAGCTGGATTGATGAAAATATTCTTGCTTAAATTGGAGCTGGATTGATGAAAATATTCTTGCTGAAATTGGAGCTGGATTGATGAAAATATTCTTGCCTAAATTGGAGCTGGATTGATGAAAATATTCTTGCTTAAATGGAAGCTGGATTGATGAAAATGTTCTTGCTTAAATTGGAGCTGGATGGATCAAAATAATTGTTATTTAAATAGAAGTTGGATTAAACACATTTTTGCCTAAATGGAAGCAAAGGGGGGGGAATTGTCCGGGGTTAATGTCCTAGGCTAAATCAGGGGAATTGTCAGGGGGGAGTTATTGTCCGGGGTTTTGTCCGGGGGTTTTGTCAAGGGGGGGAAATGTCTGCGCCCCTTAAACCAGTAATGCAGGTTTTATGTAGCCCTGGGAGTTTACAAATAGTAGCATTGACTTTTACAAGCTAATAAGACACATGCAAACTGAGGAGGGTTTGAATTGTTGATAAGCATGCAGTTGGGGGTTGGTTTTTCAGATCTTTTTGACATTGGACATTTTTCTTACAACATAACATTGTGTCTGCAACCATTGTAAAACAGAAATGTCAACTTTTCAACAGTGCAACAGGAACTATCCGTAGATAAAAACCCACTGGTACATGGAAACTTTCCTTTGAAGCATAATTCATTTTAAAGCAAACTCTGAGCTTGAAGATTTGGAACCCAAATTTTATTTGGGTTTATAATATGACCTCTATAGTTACAATTTCATCATCTGGCATGTGATAGTCGAAGGGTTATCGTTTTAGACTATCAGTTGAGGGTTGGGGGAATTCTGAGCCCCATCATAGTTCTGAGATTTCTACAGCACTCGCACTGTAGCAGACTCTGCTACTAAATGAGTGCACACACTGCACAGGTTGTACACAGTTGATTGGAAAATCAAACAGCAACAGAGAGAGAGAGAGGATACTGTGCAATGGTAATTTTAAATGCTTGTTTATGAAGCTCCTCTTTAACAGCACTCATCACTCAGATGTGCTTCAGACCTGCTCAACACAAGACCACGATCAACTAACTGCAAATACTGGCATGCATGGAAAGTAGAAAATGCTCATATATAGTTGTAATTGTAATCGTAAGATCTCCATACTTCTAAGGCGAAACTCGAAAGCCAAGTGTGGGCACCAGCTTATTCATGAGCGCTGCATTGAGAGAAATGGGTTGTCCGTAAGAGTACTCCGAAGTAGTAACATTGTTAATTAATTATGGGGCAAAATATTATGAGTTTCTGTTAATACTTTCATATGTACAAGAGCTAAGTTTTCTGAACACTGTCCTTGCAAGTTGGATGTAATTCTTCAGAACCGTGACCCAGCCAATTATATGCAGCTATAATATGGTAATGAGTTTAGGCTACCAGGTTGTAACATGATTCCACATGACCACTTACATCCGTTGTTCTCTGATCATTCTATAAATGAGGTGATTGCATAATTAGCATTTTGATGCCTATGATTTATTTCTGATATCACCAAAGGTCTATTTAAGTACAGACGGAACTAACTATAACGGGTATGTTCCAATGCATTATGATATTATTGAGTGTAGGACATTTCCCCCCCGGACAAAACCCCCCCCGGACAAAACCCCCCCGGACAAAACCCCCCGGACAATTCCCCCCCCAGGGTAGGACAATTCCCCCCCCTGTCGAACATATTGCGTGTAAGTGGTATTACTATAAAACGGCGGTCCTAAGTGTCCTAAGTTGGATTGATGAAAAGATATCTTGCTAAATAGAAGCCGGATTGATACAAAATAATTTTCACTTAAATGGACGCTGGATTGATGAAAATGTTCTTGCTTAAATTGGAGCTGGATTGATGAAAATATTCTTGCTTAAATTGGATCTGGATTGATGAAAATATTTTTGCTGAAATTGGAGCTGGATTGATGAAAATATTCTTGCCTAAATTGGAGCTGGATTGATGAAAATATTCTTGCTTAAATGGAAGCTGGATTGATGAAAATATTCTTGCTTAAATGGAAGCTGGATTGATGAAAATATTCTTGCTTAAATGGAAGCTGGATTGATGAAAATATTCTTGCTTAAATTGAAGCTGGATGGATCAAAATAATTGTTATTTAAATAGAAGTTGGATTAAACGCATTTTTGCCTAAATGGAAGCAAAGGGGGGAATTGTCCGGGGGGGTTAATGTCCTAGGCTAAATCAGGGGGGGAATTGTCCGGGGGGGTTTTGTCCGGGGGGGTTTTGTCCAGGGGGGGAAATGTCCGCGCCCCGATATTATTACATTATGACTGTGTATGTATGTGTGCGTATGCATTTGTGTATGTTTGCCAGTAGGCCTGTGTATTTTTATATGTATATTTGTATGTAGATATATGGCTATGTGTGCATGTATGGATGTTGCAATGGATTGTGGTATTCGTTTCATTGTGTGATTTGACTGCTGAACAGTCATAATATGTGTGCATAATATGCATAATATGTGTGTGTCAGTAGTCATAATATGTGTGCATAATATGCATAATATGTGTGTGTTTGTATGTGTATATTATGTATATAAGCATGCATGTGTGTGTGCTTGTATGCTTGCATTGTATTATGCGTATGTTTATGTGCGCCTGTATGTAGTCGCATTTTATTTTATAGCACATTTTAAGTGCCTTACTGAAGCATTTCCCTGATCCTAACGGATGTTAAAGTTTTAAAATAAGGACAGGTTCATCTGTACAGAACTGTTTTTGCATGCTGCTGGAGTTAATCTCCACCAGTAGTCTCCCACAGACATGTAGCGATCTATCAGAACAATTCCCATGCTCAGTTTATGCCATGCAGTAGTGGAGGACATTAAGTCATTTATTAATTACAGATTTGCTTACTCTTTTGACAATCTGGTGGATATTCTATGCTGAATTGCCAGAGCTCTTAACCAGAGCAGTTCAACGGTCGCAGAACTATTTCTGAATTACAGGGCAGGACGACATATTTCCAATTTCAGACACAGTTCAACAGTAACATCATGATTATGCAGAACATTATATGATATAATAATGTCCTGACATGGAACCATATTTTAAATAAATGAACTTCATATGAGAATGATGTCATCTGTGCTTTATGTGTCTTAAGTTAGTATGTCTTATATGGGATATGATATGAAGCCAATATAGGAATATTGCCTCATGTAATCAATATACTAATCATGTATGTATCTTACATGTCCTGCATATTACATGTTATATCTATTCCTATATTGACTTCATATCATATCCCATATATACGGTGTTTAACTGTATTTATTGGATGCATGTACACTAAAGTGCGATTAGCAATATTTATTGGTTTACAAAGAATATACTTACTTACTTACTTGTTGGGGAACTCTGAATGCATTTAGCACAGTGGTGAAAGGTAATCTGCATTGCGCATAAATACTGGCCATTGTCAAATTTTAAAGTTTTTCGTAATTTGTAACTGCACGTTAGATATTATATGTTGTGCCGCTTCAAGGCAAACTGGCAATTTACAGGACCATTATCAGTTAGAATTCACTTAAGACATTAGCAAATATATTGCAAGATAAGTACCCAGTCAAACATAGGTACTTGTCAATGTCAGCCGTCTTGTCCATGTCGGATATCCGTACTTATCTTGTCAATGTCAGACATTGGTACTTGTCAATGTCAGACATCGGTACTTGTCTTGTCAGTGTAAAGCAACGGTAATAGTTTTGCCTAATATTGATTGTAATATTGTTAATTAATTATTGTAATATCATGATTTAGTTTTCAAGTGGTGTTTAGGAGTTTGTAGGTTACTATTACAATTGCGATTGAAGACATAACGTTTTCAACATCTCTGTTGACTCACAAACCACTGAGAGAGCCATCCTACTAAGCATGTTGTGTTAGGTGCTAATTTTGACCCTAACCATTGCAGTCTATTCACGGTGCAGAATCTTACCATAACGGATGCGGTGCAGGTGTTTCGTAACAGCGGAACAGATTAATGGTTTTGCCTGTTGAGAAACATTTCCTTCTCAGCTGATTGCTTTACAAGGTGGAATTCCAGTTAATTTCCTCAACTGTCAAACAGATACTCGTTCAGCCTTGGACATCAATTAATTTCATTCAAGCAATAAAAGGTTTAGGTTGCCTGCCAGATACCCAGACCCTTTGCACTCAGACTGGGCCCAGTTCCTCCCCACCCCCATCCCCAAGACCTCGCCCTTTATATGCTTACACTTGAGTAACTTTAGATCTGTGACAGGTCTCACATTTCTTTCTATCTTAGGCTGAGTCCCAAAACTCAATTCTGCAGTAGCAGTACCCAAAGTTCCTGTCTAAGGTAATATTATGAGACTCATACGTGATATTATATTCAGCAGGCCTCTCAGCTTTCACTAAGGGTGTGTTCCACATATGTGTTGACTGAATTCCCAAAGTATAAAGTTCTAAGTTGCTTAAATACATTGGCCCTGTTCCACAGAGCTGGTAGACTTTACCGTTTTTTATCTGTTAAAAACAGGGTGGGAATTGTGAGAGGGGGGGAATTCAACTCCCTTGTCTTTTCTTAGGACCCAATAGTAAAGTCTTCATTGCATGCCCCTGCCCCTCCCCCCCATGCCACATGATCATATAAATCAACGTCTGACCCACTCAGTTATTTTTCCACAATTTTCCACTAAGGGGAGCAATGGACTTGATGAATGTCCAAGGAGAACGATGGAGCTCATCTATTCATACCTGTCGCCACCAAATGCTTGTTGTCAGAAACTGATGATGCTAATGATGATGATGAGGATGATGAATAAGTATTATCTTGCCATTGTCAAAAGCACACGACATCACACACGCATCAGATGATGCTAATATTTTACTTTTAGTGAGGCCGCAGATTTCCAGTCTGTACCAAGTCTACTTCTGACTATGCTTTAAATTCACTTAAGCTGGTGTAGTAGGCTGTGAGAACACTGCTCAAGTTTTATGTAACCTTAGTTGAGTGTAAAGTTCGGTGGAAGGATACTTGGGCGTGGTGCACGGAGAGAATAAACCCTCAAATGCACTGAGTTAATGAAGTTCTGTTAAAATATGGCACTTTTCAAGGCACCCCAAATAACGTGAATGTACCCAGTGAACAGCAATTGCTGGTAATATTTTGTGCACTTGTTTAGAACTGTCGGGTAGCTAAGTTAAGCGTCTTTGTTGCATTGTTCTTTATGGTACATTTGGTTTCAGTCAAGTTTCAGTGTAGAACAGTTTAAAGCTGCTTTAAAGTTCTGAAGAGATACTAGTGCACTGGCACATCTGTGCAACGTTAAAAACATCTACATTACACTAGCTGTCACTTAAGTCGCACTTGATTAGAACTGTCGGCCAAGTTAAGCATCTTTGTGAGGTTAAGGCGCTATATAAATGTCCATATATACTACATACATACATACAAACATACGTACGTACGTACGTACGTACGTACGTACGTACGTACATACATACATACCGGTACATACATTATAATATGTTATGAACTTATGATACAGTACGTTATTGGATGTGTTTCTTATTCTTTTGATTCCACTGTTGCCTAATTTACATTGAAACCAATGGATATTTCTTGCATGACTATGTTTTGGTGCCATCTTGTTAATTCACTCTAATTTAGCTGAACTGCTGGACCCTTTTTAGTAAGCTTTTGCATCCTGCAAAGCTGTACTGAATTGATTTGTAATGTTGTGTAGTCTGACGATCATTTCAAGACCTCGTGTTCTCTGCTGATTCATATGCTGCACCACTTTAGTTGAACCTGTTTAAATTTCTCTTTCTTGTTTCCTTTTCTTGCTTCCCTTATCCCTATCTATCTTCCACTGACCCAATATATGAGGGGGGATTGGGTGAAGCAAGATATGGTAATTGGTCATTAATTACAGACCTATCAGTATGTGGAAGTGTGATACCGGGGTGACTAACACCTCATATATTCAGATGCATTGCTCCTAAGATCTGCTGATAAGATCTGAATTCCTGTATAGTTGAATTAGTTGATTGGTTGATTGAAATTGCAAATAAAATAATGTATCTGTACCTGTGTCTGGTTAGTTTAATGTCCACATATTTAGAACCTCGCAAAGTTGCAATTAAGCGGTCAATTGCTTAACAGCTTTTAGAATTCTCAACGAATCATAATCTTAAGAATTCTGTAGCACCCAAAAAGTCCAGTTGCTAGAACCAGTTTCTTCACAGGCGCTTGGTAAATAATTGATAGGAGGGGATAAAAGTGAATCTAGGTCAAGATCCAAATGGGTCGGGCGGACAGACAGATATGGTTGGATGATGTTTAGAAATGAAAGGCAAGGGAGGCAGAAGGAACAGGAGGATCAATGTGAGATTTGCGAAAGAGCAGTGTTTTCAGTTTAGAGATGACAAGCGGTGTGACGTTTTGTGATTTTGTATGGCACTGACTCCCGTCAAGAGTTTATCTACAGGTATGTTTTAAGTGGGTTTATCTAGTAACATATACATGGTGCAATTTGTAGGTTCGGGTAAAATGTCCTTCAGGATTCGCCCTTTCATATGCAAGGGTACACTTTGTTCTTTTATCCCTGGGTTTTATTGGTCATGGCTTTCAACCTCTATTTGCTATTTGCTCTATTTGCATCTTTAGGCAGTTTGGGTCATTTTTACCCCAACTGAAGTGCAGATCTAAACACTTTTAAGCCACAGAAGTCCTTTACAGCATCTCCTAATCCTCATATTCTAACCTGTCCACGAATATTTGCTGATGCTGGCAGAATTTCGTCGTTGATGCCTCACCACGTTAAGTATTCTATGTTGCAGATACTTCACATGTGCCTCCACTGCCGCAGAATGGACATATCTCAAAGTTGACTACACAGCAACACAACGGCCGTCCGTCACCGTTGACCGTCAACGGCGGTGGCAACTCCAACATGCCAACTGCTGCCGACGGTTCACTCTCAAGGCGTCTTCACTCAAGCAAGGCGGTTGGACTGTGTGCGGAACTTCGGGTGACGCTGGCCAAACTGGAGGATAGGACAGCGTTTCTTCAGCAGCTCCCAACGGAAACGCGGAAATTTATTCAGCAGTGGTTCTCCGATATTGAAAAGGACGGAATCTCAGTGAGAGCTGTTTCCTTTTTTTCTTTTTTGATATAGTTTTAACCAAGCATATCTCTCGAGTCATTACCACCTCTTGGTTACTATAAGAATTTTGATCTCTGCAATGTATTGTAGTGTAGACTACCAAACATCATGTTCAGAGGCGATGCGCCTTGATGTCTGTGGTAAGGTACGGCTTTTGCAGCACCATTTTTTTAAAGTGGTTCAGCTAGAACATATTTTTTCTATTCCATTTGTTTTCTACTAGAAAGCTTGAAAATATTTTAAATAAAATTGAACGTGTTTCAGTTTGCTAGAAATGGCATGAAACGCTGTCAGTATATCCGAAGCGTGTCGGTTTCTGAAACGTTAGGATTGCAAATGGTGTTGCAGAGGTTGCAAGTGGTGATGCAGTACCATGCATAGTTGCAAGTGGTGATGCTGTACCATGCAGAGTTGCAAGTGGCAATGAGTGCTTAGGAATGCTTACTCACTGACAGGTTTGTCAATTCCGTGAGAAACTGCAGTAATTATTATGCTAGCCATACCCCTAACACGGATGACCAGGCCAGGCTGAGTAATTGGCCACCACCCTGAAAGTATGGCTTGTCGTGATGCTCGCCACTCCCTCCATATGAAGGAACTGTAATATAAACATGGTGATGCAGAGATTGTCATTGTCAGTCACTGTAATGCTTGTACCATTAAAACAGATAACTGAGGACGAGGCACTGCATTGTTTGAAGTAGACTACTCCTATAAATATTCGCCTACTTGTGAAAAAAACACAAAAAATAACCATGAAATGCTTTTAGAAATTTGGAAATGCCTGTAAACTGTGATCAACTGTGGCTGGCATTTAACGTAGAACTATATTTGTAGAAAAATTTGTTGACAATGCTGTAATTGGACTGTAAATACGGGTAGTTATATGTAATTTATCCACTACTGTTTTTGTTTGCATAGCTGAAACGGTCTCATGATGTAACTTTCTGTTGTTTAAGTTGTGTGTTCCTGCTGTCTGTCGGCAAACTCCCATAGTTTCCGGCATGTTTGATAGTAGTGTGTGTGAAATTACTCACGAGATAATTACAGTGGGTAATTATTACCCGGTAGTTAATGTTTGTTTGGTCTTCACTAATTCCTCTCTTATGTTGAAGAGCACTTTGCTCTGGTTGCCCCTCATCGCGTAATGCTGCAATACAACATGCAAGACTCAAAGTGGTAGACCTGCCTCTCATTTTGGTCTTAGGGGCGTTGCCACGGAAGATTTTGAGGTGATTTTCTATTTGAGGGTATTTCCTTTGGGCATGGTCGCAATGTACTCAAAATTGGCTTTAAAAATTCGGAAATTATCTATTTGGAAGATTGAACCTGGAAAGCCATAAATACGCCCATGGCTCAAACCCAGACTATTAGACTGTATGGTGACAGAGACAGACCAGTGTACATAAACAAGTTACACGGGATTGAACTGGCAATTGTATTGGCAATTGTATGAACAAGTCAGACTCAAGTGTATTACCAAGGACCTCTGGATGAATTAAGAATCTCTGAATATTATATATAGGAGCCCCTGGCATTACCTACTGTGTTATCACCAGCACAAAAACAGAAGCGGACATACATTAGACTATGTGATATGAGGGGCATTAAAAAATGAGTTGGTGTCCCATATGTTTGCATCACGTAGCTATGTGGTTGTGGCTGCCCTAAATTCCTCCGATCATGTGTTATGAATTCGCCGTCTAACTGTGCTGTGTGTGGAAGTGTGTGTGTGTGTGTGTGTGCGTGTGTGCGTGCTTGCGTGTGTGTACGTGCGTGTGTGTGCGCGTGCGTGCGTGCGTGTGTGTGTGAGTGTTTCGGTTTAGCAGCTCGCAGCCTTTTTTGCTCCACTTTACTTGTATAATAATTTGTCTGCATGATCACAAAGTGCACCACTGCTGCTAACAGCTAATGAGTCAAATCGCCCCTTATGGCGCCATCATAAGCTCTTGGATGCCTCTGCACACACAATACACACGCACACATATACCATACACATGCACACACTTACAGACACACACACTGATACACTGATAAGTTATAGACTGAAATAGACATAAATTATACATTCATTCTTACCCACAGTTTCATGCACATTCATTAAAGATATCTGTGTGTGTGTAGATTGTGTACATGTGCACATAAATGCACACACGTTACCAATACATGCATGCATATGCATCTGCATGTTTGCATAATACACTCATACGAACTTACTGCATACTCACACACATGCACGTGATGTCAGACACACACGTGCACACACATACGCACATATAATATTCACACATGCAGAAGCGAGGAGGCCACAGAAGCCAACTCAGGCATCGTATCATGCCATAGATCTATTAATTTCAGCATGTCATCTCTTACATCTCCCAGTTTCAGCATTATTAGCACCATCCCCTCGTTCCCCCGCCTTGCCCCTCCACCCCAACCACCACCATCCTTGAGGCATACGTTGAAGCATTCAGCGATAGCTGCAGCCACGTCCCTCCTGTAGGCTAATTGGCGGAACTGTTTCTGTAATGAATATCTGAACTGTGGAAACCTGCTTTGTGTAGATGATGTCTTCTGGTTCCCTACTTACCACTTGAGGCAGTTTATTTGCAGCCAGCACTTCGCTAATTCGTAGTTTTGCTTAATGGACGTAGTCCACCAAAGTTAATTGCAGTGTTGATGATGATGGGGAGGAGGATAACAACGGGCAATTTTTAACACTTGTAGCTGCAGTGCCTGAGGGATGATAACCATCCTCGATGATGTTAGTGCTCGAGAATCATAGAAATGTATAAGTAATAAATTTTCGTTTATTCGACAATCCGGTTCATTGACTGCAACCAGTTACAGTACGCAGTTATGCAGAACGTCTTTTAAAATGACTTCAATCTTAACACATTGGCCGCCTACTACGAGTTAACTCGTAGTACAGCCAGTCATTTAACATGGCGTGTAGGCGGTGAATGTGTTAAGTACTAACAGAACAGACAACCTGCAATACAACGTTTCTAACAGAAGCTTACGAAGAAAGTAGAATGTATAATATTATATATCCTTCAGGCTTCTCTGAACTCCATGCCAGTGTGTTATCCAATGCGCCACTTAGGTCCCCATAGTGATGAGTTACTGAATGATGCTATATATGGTAGGGGTTTAGGGTAATGGTAAACATTCTGACATGAGGGGCGGATGTATGCGGGATCACTTCACGCTGCCCTACCAAAAAGCTCTACTCAACCTTCCATTCAGCAGATGGCATTGGTAAAGTGAGCAGTATAGGACGTGATGGACGCCTTGCATGACTGCTGACAGATAAATTCAACTCCTGTAATAACTTGTCATCATCCATTCATTACTGATTGTAGTCATACTGCATTGTTTTGCCAGTTTGAAAGTAAGCGAAGATTTATTACTACTACTATTATTTTTTTTACCCGGGGTATCAATGATCCCTCAGGATTTATAAAAATTAGGGGGCAGTGTTCTGGAATTTCTAGTCTTCGCAGATGGGAAAAGTGCTGCAGAAAGCGATTGCGTTGAAGTGTTGAATACGTTTTTATGAAAGCATTATTATCATTATTATTATTATTATTATTATTATTATTATTATTATTATTATTATTATTAATGGTAAATGGTTTTGATGATGATGCAGGACCAATCGGATGGTGGGACGTCACCGAGGGCAACGGATAACATGAAACTGGATCTGGTGGTTGAGAACAATCGTCTCCGGTTGCGACTCGCGCGAATGGAGAGGGAGCTGCAGGGTCTTGAGGACAAGTTCAGTGCTGCACAGGTGAGTGATGTCATTGTTGCTCTGATTGCGGAATTGATTTTGAATCGTAAGAAGTAGATGACTAATGGCTCAAAATCAGTTATACAGAGAAACAATGAAAAAAAAGAACACATGGCTATTCCATGCCTTTATATCAGTCAGCACAAGAAGTACCTGTATATACTTTTGAGTTCATTAGTGGTGGTCCCAAGCCAGGATAAAAGAGGATGGTTCTATGGTGAGGCTTCTACCCACCCGGGTTAAAAAACGTGCAGCAGAAACAGCGTAACAAATTCGCTTGGACCGGTAGAAGTGGAGGAAGTGCATTGCCCAATGTGCAGAACTGCACGGGAAGGACTAAGTGCTAAATAAGTAAGTGAGTGGTGGTATTAGCCTATATCACCAAATGCAGATTAGAGGAAGCTGAATGAGCTTATCCACTGGTGATGCAGCTTTTCCTTATGGTGATGTGGTGGTCTACATCTTAGTCCAAAACTGATTTCCACGCACATTGTAACATATGAGCTTCCTTTATTTTTTTGCTTCTATTTCGCAGGCAGTTGAAGAACACCCTGTTCGACTTTGGTCTTGTATAAATATATAGTCTGGTAGGAAACACCTATGATATACTTTCATTAAAACTGTGGGCTTTAATCGGTGGTAGTCAATTTGAAACAGATGATGTTTTAGTCTGGTAGTCTGGACCCAATCAGCGTTGCAGATCTCTTGGAATTC
Source organism: Lumbricus terrestris (assembly GCA_949752735.1). Lineage (NCBI taxonomy): Eukaryota > Metazoa > Annelida > Clitellata > Crassiclitellata > Lumbricidae > Lumbricus > Lumbricus terrestris. The sequence continues at coordinate 68,629,624 of OX457038.1, read as the reverse complement.
TTTGTATATTATATGAGTTCAAGATTGATCTCATAATGAAGTCATCTCTGGTTGGAGAATTTTTATTTCACAAAGTCATTTTAAATGAAATTTGATAAGCCTGCCAAGGTTGAGGCTATAAAAAGATTTCGGTTTATTTATTCGTTTTCTGATTATTTATATGTATGTGATGCCTCAATATATCTTGCAAGGTCTAAACAAATAGTTAGAGGTGTCAGAGTTTGCCTAATGTCTTTACTGCATACCAATGGAGAAGTTGTTTGACTTAGCCCCAGCATGAGGTCCAAGGACATAGATCAGTAGCTAAAAAGTTTAGAGAAGAAATTCTTCAGTGACAGAGTTGTGGACTTGTGGAATATTTGGATGATGATACTGTTTGTGAGTTTATTAGGCAGGATACACGACGGGCTGTTGAGTAGAACTTGAAAACTGCAGTTGCTCTAAGAGGAATGGGATGGATTCTAAACCACTGAAAACCCATGTTTGTTATGCTTTGTTTCCATGGAACCTATCTTGTGGTTTGCTATAACTGAAAGCCCATCTTATTATCTACTGTTTTTAATGTTGCATTTCTACCATTTGATCAGCCTGTCACATTGTGCTGTCACATTGTGCTTTTGTATGTTTCCACTTGAATTCATCTTATGGTCTGTTTTCACTGAAACTTTCTGAAAGTCTATGTTGTTCTTGTTTTGTAAAGTTATATTCCACTTAACTCATATTATTCAATGTTATCATTGAAAATCTATGCAAACTTATTTTTATGGTTTGATTCCACTAAAAACCTACCTTATTTTGTATGTTTTTTTAAACACTGTTGTTATTGAGTTATGTTTTGTTTAGAGAACTTGAAATGTCTGACACTCAGTGTCTCACAAAAATGTTTCCACTAAATGCATCTTGTGACTTTTTATCATTGAAAAACCAGTGTTACTTGCAAGTCATGCTGTGCTATTTTATATTGCTTGGTCTGTATTGTGCTTTTTGTGTTGAGCTATGTTACGTTGTTCTGCTTTTGCAGTAAATACCATGGTACACATAATCGTGTTTATGGTGTAACCTCTACCGTATGACACACTACAAGATGTCTACTCTATTGCACTGACGTTTCTGTTGTGCATTACATCTGTTATCTTTCACATGAATTTTTTACACGTAGGTTCTTCACATGTGTTCTTTTCGCATGTGTTGTTTTTCACATGTGTTGTCTTTCACATGTGTTTTTTCACATGTGCTGTCTTTCACATGTGTTGTTTCACATGTGTTGTCTTTCACATGTGTTTTTTTCACATGTGTTGCACAGCGACGTATCAGCGACCTGCATAGCAGTTTGAACGAGCGCACGGTCGAAGTGACTGGACTCACGAGTCGCCTGGCTCGCTCTGCTCACACATCTCCAGATCGCAACGGCCGTGAGTAGAAACCGCTCAGTGTTTAGAGCCGATAATATCCGAAGAATGAAAACCGTTATGAGGCAAATCGTGGCTGTTATTAGCCAGCTGGAAGCTGTCACGAGGCAGCTCCAAGCGCTTAACTGTGCAACTGCTGCAGGGGAGGGCTGAACTGGAGACTCTCTTAAATGGACATTATATGGACTTTGTCTGCAAAGTGTCTGTAAATGGCTGAAGAGCTATTAGGCTAATCAGGGTGTTGATATTGGTGGGAAAACAGGCAGAATCATTGAATAGAGATGGAAGTAGGTAAGTAGGTGACTGGGCCAAAGTTTTTAGAATCTACTGCCCCTCTTATCCTCTATACTGACTCTGTTGTCATTCATTTCCACTCAGATTTAATCTTTGACAATTTGCTGTTCGAATGTTGGCCTGATAATTTTGCATAGGCATCGTGGTTGATGGTTGTTTCAAATGGCAAGAAATGTCTGAAGTTGAGTCGAAGAAATGGTGGTGGATGAGGGCGTGGGCACCCAAAGAAATGGTCAAGAGCTCGAGAAATTATGCTAAACATGAAATTAAAAGCTTGGGTATTTTTAATAGAAGTTTCTAAATGTAAATTTCTCAGTTTTACTTTGCATATTATTGGTATCGTTATTGCTTTAGTGTGAAGAAATTTGTAAAAATCAAGAGGCAGTAGGCCTAATTTAAAAATAGGTGTCAATTTTCTGGCGGAGGCAAGTGCCCTCTCTTGCCCATTTTTGTCCGGGCGCCCATGGATGAGGGACGAGAAAGTGGGTAGATCAGAGGTTCCCAACCCGTGGCCCGTGGGCCAAAAGTCGCCCGCCAAGCCTAAAAATGGCCCTCATCGCTCGAAGAAATAATGAAAACATACGAAAAAATTGACAATTTGGACAGGATGAACACAATGATTTTCAATTATAAATTATTTTATTTTGACGTCTATAAATAACATCAAACATTCTATTTTGAATCAATTATGAAAATTTTATGCTTTTAGTTAAGTAAATTTTGGAATTGGGGCCCCCTAATGTCCTTCAACAAAGAAAATGGGGCCCTCGAGTCCTCCAACTTAGAAAAAGTGACCCTAAAGTCAAGGAAGGTTGGGAACCACTGGCGTAGATGAATGGTTGGAATAGGAGGTTTTCTGCACTGACTATGGTTCTTCTGCAGAGCATGAACTGGAGAAACTGAAGCATGTTGTGGAGTTACTGAAGATCGCTGATAACGAGAAGGTCAGCTTATCTAGATTATTCTCTAATCCTATCATCCGTTATATAAATCCATCTGATCTAATCATCCGTTATATAAATCCATCTGATCTAATCATCTTTTATGCAAATCCATCTGATCTAATCATCCGTTATATAAATCCATCTGATCTAATCACAAGCTAATTCATTAGCTGTGTAGTGGGATTCTAGCGACTTCGTTGTCCTATGTTCATGTATGTGTTCGTGTTCCAGTGTAATGTAGTGTAACATGTTCAGCAAACTGTATTTTGCTATTGTTGGTACGACCATAGTTGTTTGAAACGTTTTTTCGTTTTTAATTCTTTCCAAAAGTCGGTTTTTTCTTTTTTTTTCTTTTTTGCATCGTTTTATTTCGTTTTTATGTAACTTTATTTATTTATTTACTGTATGTTATTATTTTCCTTAAATTTTTTCCGGATTATCCTTTCGTCTTAACTCTCAAGGATTCATGTAAATGATGTCATTATTTAATTGTTTAACATCATCGTTTAAGAGATACATGCATATTGTAGGCCTAGTAGGTCCTTATAAGAACTGAAATTTATAAGATTTATTTTGATATATACTTCTTTGGCCTATATAAGCAGCAATTTTAAGTAGCCTACAATATATTATTTAATTAGTACACATCAATAGCCTTTGCATCTGATTAGACTTTAATTGGGTTATGTCGATCAGCATGAATTTATGGGAGCTTATGTTCAAAAACATTTTGAATTTGAAAAGACTTCAATACCTTCAGTGGTGTAGAGGGATGTTTCTCAATTTCTTATTAAGCCAGTGATAGGAGAAAAAAAGCCTGATTAATGTCACTTATAATGAATTTTGGTGAACTAATAAAATTGTGTTATTTGCCGATTAAGATAAAAATAATATTATATAAACAGGGTTTTTAAGTTTAAAATGCAGTTTAAGATGCAACAAAGTCGATTTTTTTTCGTTGCCGTTTTTTGTCATTTTTTTCAGTTTTTATTTCTTCCGAATAAACAAGGTTTTTCCGTTTTTTAACTCCGTTTCCATCGTTTTTTACATCTATGGGTATGACAATTTGTATCATCTGTAACAAGCTACGCCTTTGCACACACTGTATGCAAAAGCTATATCATGCAGCACAACACAAGTATCAGACTACTTTTAGGATTCTTTGCAGTATATATGTATATATGTATTAGCACTTGTTATAGCACCTCTTCAAGCTTTTAGCCAGAGGCACTCCAGACTACAGTGTGAATATTGAATTGGAGTTTCATGCCAAAGCACATGAGCAATTGCAAGTGAAGGACTTTGTCAGTGTCCCTACATGGCGGCTTGAGGTGGATTCGAACCCACAACCTTCCGGCTCCAAGGCATCGAACATCCCTCTACACCACTGCGCCCCACAAAGACAAGTAATTATAAATATGGCTATATAGATTTCAAGTGAGAACAGCTCTGTTTAATTCTTAGAACTTTTCAAATTTTTTAGAATTCTCGAATCGAAGAACTGAAGCGAGCGTTGAGTAAGTACAAGCAGATGGAAGAAGTCCTCTTTCAACTGAAGAAGTCACAAAGTGAGGGCGAATTCTTTCAGTAGTTTCATCTCAAATAGAATTTATTTCTGTTTTTGTGTGTCTAAAAAAGAGTAGAAAACTTCATTTGTTGAAACTAATAATCAGATGATCAGAAGTGCTTGTGTAGGAAAATGCCTGTGAGGATCATACTAACAAAATGACTTATATAAACTGTGCTACTGAGGAATACTTGGAGTTGAGACAAAGGGTGAGGATAGACTACTGTACTTGAGATAATGAATTAAAAAATTATGTCCATTGTGTATTCAGGAGGTTAGAGGGGTGGATCAGGAGGTGAGAGGGGTGGATGCAGAAGAAGCAACCCCAGGGTCGTTTGTCGGCAAAGCTTAAAATAATAAAAGAGTGAACTAACTGAACTTGCATATATATGTTGGTGGCTAGTTGTTTGTGTGTATATATACACACGTACATACACACATAAATATATATATTATACATATTGTTAAGGACCTGTCAAACTGCTGATATTTTTATTCAGTGCGGATGTTGGGTCTTTGTTTTCAGTTTTGGAGAACATTCAGCTTGGACAAGGCAAAGATGGCGAAGAGATCAGATCTAGTGGAGAGGAAGATGGTGACAGCTTATCGAACAACAAAACTAATATGGTATATTGTTACTTCTTCTTATATTGTTGTACTTCTTCTTATATTGTTACTTCTTCTATATCTGTTGGATTACAAATTATTGCTATAATTGCAATAACATTATATGATGATGAATGTCATAACATGTATTTATTTGAATGCATTATGCACAATATCCCATATAAAATCAAACATTGTAATTGTAAATTTATATAGTGCTTCCTCAAGAGAAACTCCTCAGAAGAACTTCTGACCTGACAGACCCAAACCACACTTGGGAAATGGGGCAAAGAAAGACAAAGAAGTCCATTACGGATATTGCTTGGTAACTCATTCCAGAAATATGGACCAACTATAACAAAGCTTTTATGCAGCACAGTGGAAGTTTGAGCCAGAGGGACAACCAGATCACCTTGTGTGGTAGAGCGAAGGAATCTATGACCTGGAGTGAATAACACCGGCACACAAAGCTCCCTAAGATAATTAGGGGCCTGGCCTATAAGGCAATTGCGCATAAGCATTAGAATCTTAAACTCAATGTGTTTTTGCATAGGCAGCCAATCAATCAGTAAACACTTATCAATCAATCATTCAATTGGAGTTTATATAGCTCCCCTTAAAGATCTCTTCCCGGACATAGGTGGAAGAGAACAATCATGATCTGCTGATAAACTGGAGAGGCGGTGGAGACCCTGGAGAGCCGCTCTAGGCATCTCCAGGGTGTATGGTCAGGAACAGTAGTCAGTTAGTCACCTATAGTGCAGTAGATGGATATGATAGATGTCGGCTGAGGTAATTTTATTAAAAGAAACTTTTTTGGTTTAAACATTGGCCTCTTAAATTCTAAGTTGAGACTTAAAATTGAGTAATACAAGTTTGCATTTGAATTTCTTTGCAGGACTCGAACAGTTCGCCGTCTGATGAAACCTTGCAAGATCCCGCTGGTTTGTTAATTTAAATTGTCCCTTTAAGCCTTTCAGTATCTCTAATATAATGATTGCTTGTTTGGATTCTGGCGATTTATCTGTGTCATAACCACAACAGCAGAAGAACTTTTAACACCCAAGCAGTTACAGTTCACTGTTACAACTGTTAAAGCAAACTAGTCTTATGCAGATGCAGTTTGCTCTTACAGTTGTATTATTGAACTGTAAATGTTTGTGTGTTAAAAGTTGTTGTGGTTACACATCAGCTGAGAAGGTGAGGAGTTTCAATAGCAGCTGCAGTGGTGAAGTCCTTTACTGCCAATACTCTGGTAATGCTAGAACCTAGCCTGCAGTTTTTTTTTATGGCAACACTAATCATCTTGGCTATGGCACATTGTCAGTAAGCAGTTTTTACAAAGGCTTAAGAAAAAGGCATAAGAAATGTAAAATGTGCATTTGCCTTTATCTTTCTTCTGCTGGGCAGTCTGATGTTTCGATGAATGTGTCACTGCTGCCTGTTCTGAAGGTTTCATAGGATGCATGGAAAGCTGTTGTATAGTATACTAGCTGGGGTACCCGGCGTTGCACGGGAAATTTCGATTTTTCGTCCCGAAACCCAGCTCCATCCGCGCCTGTGGGGCGGCTTTGCCGCCCATTAATTTTGGGGGTTATTTGCAGCGATCACGTAAATAACACGGCGAAAATTAATTAATTACCCGGCGTTGCATGGGAAATTTCGATTTTTCGTCCCCAAACGCAGCTCCACCCGCGCCTGTGGGGCGGCTTCGCCGCCCATTTGGGAGTTATTTATGCACCTCTGCTTGGAAGGTCTTTCCCAATTCTGCTGGTTATACTCATGTTGCATGGTGCTCCTCTTAAGTATATACTCCTTGGCCTATGGTATTTATCTTTCGACGGTTGCGCCGCGTAGCGAGGGCTCCAGTTTCATCTAAGCTCTGGGAAAATGACGTCATTTGTTACAACGATTCAAATAATGTCGTCGCAGTTGCAGCGATCGCTTAAATAACACGGCGAAAATTAAAATGTCTAATATCTGGAGTTCTAATGTGAATAAATAGGTGAAAATAGCGCGCCTGAGTAATTTGAGTGAAAGTCTATTTATGTACAATGTTTAAGGTGAGTAGCTGCAAAACTGTGAGCGTGCATTCTGGACAAAGCCAGCCAAGTCCTTTTTTATAGATATAGATGAGGTCATGGCACCATAGAAATCGTCATTGCTATTATTATTATTATTATTATTATTAAAGATGAGTTTTCCTTTACCTGTTTGCTTCCGTTGAGTTTTGTAGAGGTTGTCATTTGTAAACAGATATGTTGCTTAAACTGTTTTTTTTTTACATATATCGCCATATTTCCTGCCACTTTTAGTTCATCTGCGCTCACTGAGCGCTCCTCGGTTGGCGGCAGCTACTCATCATGCGCTCGCTATATCCGCGTCGCTCCCACTTTCATCGCTCAACAATTTTGGAGATTCGAGCAGCAGTTATGACAACCTTGCGTCATACACGACAAAGGTAAGAAACCAAGTTTTACGTTGTTTCACATTATACGTTGTCATAAGAAAGTACGGTGAAGTATATTGAGATGATGTATATGTTTTGTAAGTCTTTAGACTTGTATTCCATTTATTCATTCAATAATCGAAGACTGAATGGCTCAATCCAGATGATAAATCTTGCCTGCATAGATCCGTCTATATGGAATGAACTACCACCATCAGTTCGCTCCGCCTTTCTCTCCGGTAGTCTTTCCTCATCTTTCTCTCACCTCCTGCTTTTCCTCTTGGGATCGATTGTGCACTGGGAACGCTTCTGAATGGTCAAGATTACACTGATTACATGACTTGGAGACACCTAATCAGATTTGTAATGATTACATTTTGCTTGCTCTGACAGGCTCTAGCCGCTGCTGCGAAGAAAGATAATTTTGGAAGTCACGACGCTCTGACGGACAATGACAACGCAGTTGAACCACCATCGCCAGTGTCGCCAACAGAGAAGCGTCCTCCTCTGCCACCTCACTCCACGGCCGCTGTTTCTAGTCAAGCAAGCACGACCCAACGCAGGCACAATCGAGTGTTTGCTTCTGTTGGAAAAGGCATTCTTAAGTCACAGGGAAACCGGTGGAGTAGATCGACTCCAAGTCTTCGTAAGAATCGTTCGGCCATTTTTAGTTGTGTCTTTAGTTTCTGTGTGTGTGTTATGTACATGTATGTATGTATGCATGTACGTACGTACGACATACGTATGTATGTATGTATGTACGTATGTATGTACGTATGTATGTACGTATGTATGTACGTACGTACGTATGTATATATGTATGTATGTATGTATACATATAAAAAATATATATCTTATTATTATTATTATCGTATTATTTGACTTGACTTACTTTGACTTATGGCCGTCAGGCGATGCCGTCAGCACGCGTCAGCCGCTTTCCCATGGTAGCTCTCCACTTTTGTCGTATTATTTATGTATGTATTTATATAAATATATGAGACATGTTTAGAAATGTTCGTATGGCACCTTGGCTAGTATTAGCAATCTTCGTTTAACTTACAACGGATAAGCCACAGTATGATTACAACTCACAGAATGAAGTGATGATAAGTTTTTACAGGAGTCAAATTTAACTTTAACTGTCAGCAGCCATGCAAGGCGTCCATCACGTCCCATTGCCTGGAGTCAAATATTTTAACTGTTGGCAGCCTTTGAAGGAACCATCAATTAATTACTCTAACTTTTTTCTTTAAGGCCTTTTGTAAATTTCAATAGGGTACTGGACTACTGGCTAATCCTTTTTATTTGAATGAACTTCTATTCTCCATTCATTCTGTGCTCTTCAGTTGCGTCTGCCACTTCGACCACACCGAAAGTGGAAGAGGAAGCGGTGGAAGTGCAGAAGGAGGAGGGTGAAGAGGAGGAACGGGACAAACCAGGCAGTCAGACACCAACTAGAATTCAGACAAAGAAGTCACAACCGAGTGGACTCAAGAAATTCTTTGACAGGTACGACATTGTTTTCTGCTGCTGATCAGTCATTAGGGTTTTAAGTGGGTGGCAACCGCGTTCCCAATGCCCGTGATTTTCTTTGCTTTGTTTGTTTGTACTGTCATATCTAAATGACTTAATGGAGCATATTTTTGCGAACGATGTGAAGTAAGTGTACTTGAAGGCGCAGAGTTTAATACAACAACAGGGTAATCTTGTTTGTTTGTGCAGGATGAAGAGAAGGTCGCAAGATTTGGACGACAGATTGGAAGATTTCAAACGTTCTCCATTGCGTTCTACGGTCGGAGCACGGCTTGGCCTCTCCGAAGATATCTAGTGAGTTCCAGCTGATCTTGTACTGTTTACCCACGGTTGAAGAATTCAGACCTTTTTTCATGTTAAGGGCATAGTCTGTGCTCTGCTAAGTCTGAAAGAGGTATTCTGATGCCCAGCTCGCTTCGCCTTTCTCTCTGGGAGTCTCTATTCTCCTTTCTCTCACCTCAAATTTTTAGGGTTGATCGCATTGGGAGTGTTTTTGCTGGGAGAAGCGCTTTATAACTGGTCATGTACATATTTAAAATCAAATCAATACAATAAAATATTATACAATACAGTTTGTTTACAGCAACTTCCTCATATCAGATAAACACATCACCTGTTGTGACTTCTTTTAAGCCACTTGCTGTGAATCTACAAACATCTATAGATCAGATGCACCAGAATTTGTTTGTTTGTTATTCTGTCATTAAATCCATGTCAAGACTTACTAATGATTTATAGCAAGATGGTATTCATAAACTTAAGCAGTTTTAGAATAACAAGAGTGAAGACTGTACAGTTGTAATAATAAATTTATGACTGGTTTATTTTTCTAGCGATGTCAATCAGCCATTTGCTCGATGGGACACGGACCGTGTGGCACTCTGGCTGCACGTGCTCGGGCTGAGCATGTACATCGGCAACTGCAGACGCTGGGTGAAGAATGGAGAACAGCTGCTCAAAGCATCCAACCGCGACCTCGAAAAGGTAGGCGGATTGCAAATTGTAAATGATGCATTGATTGTTGCAGAGATGGATATCGGTAGAGAAATGGATTGCAACCTCTGAGGTCTAAATACTGTTTATTGTACTGTTTATTGTAAGGATGTTGAGTATGGGTGGGTGGGTGGGTATCAGGTGGGTGAATGGAAAATTGTGATAATTGACAACACCGCAAACAGGTGTAGCCTGGTGTACACACTCAGAAGACACAGAAGAACACCAGATGCTGCTAAGTGTCTTCATATATGCTCAGATAGAGCAAAGTTTTCACATTTTTCACTATGGTGAGCATGATCACGCTTGCACTTTAAGGAATTAAATATGAGAGAGGAATATGTCACAATTAAATAATAATAATACTATTAACTTGAACGGCTGGTAATAGTCTGCATTGATGGTTGCTTTCCAGGAACTGGAAATCCATAACCGCTTTCATCGGAAGAAGTTGCAGCTCGCTCTTCAGGCCGTCACTGCGGAGAAGCGCTCTCCAATGAGTGACCTTGACCACAACTGGGTTGCTAGTGAGTGTGCTGAAAATTTTACTACTAAGGATTCGTGTATTAACTTTCCTCACTCAAGGCAAAAAAATTCCTCAGGACTTGAAAAAATTAGAAGAAATATAATTGTATTTGTATCTAGATACTTGGAATTGGTTAGTTCTACTTATTGTAATTAGTGACTTCTAAATATAATTAGGTACTTCGTTTTTATAATCAGTAACTTATAATTGTAAAATTTGTGACTTGTAACTTTGTAAATATAGAGCTTTTTAGGTTAAGTGTTGTGAAAGTTCGTCAGTTTGCCGACGATTATTAGAGATAATGTCTGTATAAATTCCATGCAGATCCTAACAAATGGTTTTTCAAATACTGGAATTGGTATTTTAAATCTGATTCAGAGTTTTTGGTCCATGAACTACCAAGTAAAAATTTTATATTGTTAGTGTGACAGTGTCTTTTACTGAACTGTATGACTTAATCAACTAGCGCGTTCGCATTCAGTTGTATGTTCTGCGTTTCAGCTTATGTGTTTCTTACATCTGATAGCCATGTATGCAGTTCACATGCAGATTTGTAGGCTGTGCATCTGTAAAGTTGGTACATTAATGTTCAGATACATACATGGATAATGTTGCAGGGTGGCTGGATGACATTGGACTTCCACAGTACAAGGACCAGTTTTACGAGGCGCGAATCGACGGGCGGCTCCTCAATTACCTCACTATCGTAAGAACGTTGCACCATTTCTGTAAGTAAGTAAGTAAGCAAGCAAGCATTTGTCCATATGACATGGACTCCATTGTGCTGTTAAGCTAGTAATCATATTAATTACCACACTGGGCTTGGACCAAATCTTAGCCACGCCAATGAATTAGCTGGTTCCCATTACTTGGCTTTTCTAGTAGCTTAACTCTGCTATTGTTTTACATCATTATTAAAACATCATTATGCTAGGCATTGTGTTACTTGTTTTTGTGTTGCTTACTACTTGTTTTGTAGCACCATTAACAGATGTTATGTAAACATGTAACGCAGTGTTGAAACTTGTAAGACATCTTCTTACAGCACTGCATTACATGCTTACATAGTATCTGTATCTCTAAGTCAAGTTAGATTGGATTGCGATGATAAAAGTGTTACATGTTTATCATTTGATTAGCTTCATAATCATTGAACATTATTATTCGTGAAATGTTGATAACAGGATGAGTTGGTTCAGCTGAAAGTGACGAATGCATTTCATCATCTGAGTTTCAAACGAGCGATCCAAGTGCTACGTATGAACAAGTTCAACCAGACTTGCCTTATCAGACGCCCAGCCTCCGAGAACGAAGTCAGTAGCACAGAAGGGTCTGAGGGATAACTAACCCTCTTTTAAATATCTTTTTATTGTACGAGTGTCTCTATGCAACGCATCCTATTGTTATTGGCCCCGTGGTGGTGAATGGGTTCCCAATGTCTAGACAGACGCCTTATGCCGAAGGTTTGCTCAGATGCGTTTTATCGCAGACTTAAAATTGTACATTTCAGCCGATGTTGGGTTGGGAGCGCTGAAGAGGCGCTATATAAATCATAATAAATAATATATAAATATTCTTGCTTGGTGCTACTTTGCCTTCATTGGTCCTGCTCCATGTAATCAGCTCTTTTCATTACATCTTTCTGCTGTCTCAAAGCTACTTGCTTCAATTCTCAAGGTCTCTTGCACTGGTGTTCATTGTGAGAGGTGCTGTATAGATACGATTTGATATGTAGGCTTAAGGTACATCTTGTCCATAGATACCTTTCAGACACTGCTCTTCAACATGCTTTTGAGAGCACTGAACGCAGAAATCCCAGTTGCCTATGTACGTCCAGAGAACGTGGCTATATCAGCATTCTCTCCGATCTTCCAGATTTTGAGCTGGCCTATCCATTGAGTAATTGACCTGGACTATGTCATTATGATCATTTCACTGTTGTGTTTCCAGTCGCCTAAGAACTGCCCGACGGAAGTGATGTTATGGACGAACCATCGGATCATGGAGTGGCTGAGAAGCATCGACCTTTCCGAGTACGCTCCCAACCTCCGAGGCAGCGGAGTTCATGGCGCACTCATGGTACGCGTTTGTTCTGTTCATCATAGACATCACCATCTTTTCCACGGTCATTCTTAGCCATCCACAGTCATCTACTCTTATTTACTGTCATCTTCAATTTTTGTGCTGTTAAAACATCATCAATCAAACAATCAATCAATTTTCGTTTAATCAACAATTCAGGCTGGCAGAACGCAGCATGTTACATATAACTAATTTAAAAAAAAGTTTTATGTATAAGTTTAGTTTACAAGCGACATAAATAAATATTGGGTTTTAGTTAACGTTAATTGATGTGTTTGTTGTAGGGCTTGCTAGGTTTAAAAAATGTTTTTCATCATGTTCATAATTATGCAACTTTAAGATTTCTGCAATTATTGTCAGTCCATTAAATTGTTACCATGGTTACCATCAACTTTTTTACTAATTCATCTCCTTTACCTTCATCTGCAAGTACTTAAAACCATTATATATTCAATTGTAGTTTTTCCAGCTCTTTAAGTGGAGCACACGTTCATTGCAATACTCTTACAATATGAATAGCACTTGCATTTATTTCCTTGCGCTGTCTTTTTTTTTTATAAAAATCATTCTTTTAGTGTTAGTTGATTTCCTTATCAGTTTCTCCATCATCATCAACATTTTCATCATGCTGAGCATTACCGCTCTTCACTTTTCTGTGACCAGGTCTTGGAGCCGCGCTTTGGCGCCGAGGTCTTCGCTGGTCTGCTGTCGATTCCAGCGAGTAAGACGTTGCTACGGCGACATCTGTCAACGCACTTTGTCTCGTTGGTTGGAAACACGATTCAGATGCAGAAGAGAGAACTCGAATCACGTCCGGGATACACAGCACTTGCACCCAACCAAAAAGTCAAGGTGAGACAGCGAAATACATACAAGTTAGTCTTGTTGCAACTTGGTCTTGTACTCAAATATCTTTCCGACTATAATTATGCATGAGCCTCTGTCTGCGACATCTATTCTCCCCTTGCACTCTACCAACCATTTTGACCTCTGCGTTCCCACTTCCCGTGTCCGGTGGCTCAAAGTCAGGCATTTGCTGTGATAGGTCCATCCACATGGAATGGCCTTCCCTGTTTCATGGGCTAAGCTCATGTCTGGGCTTTTTCCACGTCCCCTTGCCCTCTCTCAAACCACTTTTTTCCATGGGACTTCTGTGCTGAAAGGGCCTCTGAATAGTATATGCTTGGAGGGGCGCTCTATAGATTGTTAGATACGATGCAATACAAGTTGGATTAAGCGGTTAAATGTCTTATGGATTGACTTGGTTTTGGTAACCCTTGACTGATGCCTTTTGTGCTAGATACAAGCGCTTTAAGTTTTAACTTTTACAATTTGTTCAATGGTATCAAGGCCGTAGCTAGGGGGTGTTTTGGGTGTTTGAACACCCCCCGAAAAGGAAAATGTAAAAAATTATTGAATGCATTTATGAGCACATGATGTAAAAACCATGAAATAAAACCATGAAAACACCCCCCGAAATGGAAAATTGAATTAGCTTGTGACATTTTCTGGCGATGTTTTCGGTCGAATGACTAAAAAAATGTCATCAGTTTTTCGGGCGGGAAAGAAACACCCCCCGAAATCAAATCCTGGCTACGGCCTTGAATGGTATTAAAGTTACCATGAAAGATTAAAATGGTATCAAGGTTCGTGTGGAAGGGTAAATAGTGCAAAGAAATTTTTTTAAATGGATGCTAAATCTACAGTACTTGATTTTTTCAAACCCGGTCGCGAACATCTTTGTTCCACCATCGATTCTTGGGGGATCTCTTCTGCATCTCTTCATTGCTTAAAGAAATTCCTCTTTACACGGGCCTGCCACACTGGGGGCACTTCTGAATAGCTCTGCTGTTAGATGGATTTATGACATGCAAGTCTAGTATCTGAAATGCGTCTGCGTGTTTTTCTCACAGCTCCGGCGAGGAATTTTCAAAAGTGACAAGCCAGAAGAGTTGATCTGTCCCATGGATGTTAGCATGTAGGAAGAGTACCAAGCATTGACATGTTTTGGGACTTCTTCTCAAGTTCTGGATCTGTTCTGATGTTAGAGGAAATGAACGTGTATTTCACCTGCCACTGACTTGGACTTTCGAAAGGCAGCAAGACTGGTTATTAAAATGCACCAGAACTATTCAAATGAGGCAACATTATTTTTCATGAGAATCTTCTCATCATGTCCCTTTACCTGAGTTAGGCGCCGTTAGCCGCCCTCCTGTGGCCTTAGTCAAAACATTCAGTCTTTTAAAGTTCGTGCCATTATGAGAGGACATGTTGTGAATCTACGGAGTTATCACGAGAACTCGATTAGCAATTCAGGATTTACTCTAATCATTCGAAGCATATTTCCAGTGTGTTTATCGTTTGTAATTTTTTTTATAATAGACGCTGTTATCTAATGTGTTCAAAAAGTTGAATGTTTAATTGTGGACAGAAATTTATGAGATTATAGTAATCAGCATTAGACAAATATTTTGATGCAATAACTAAATGTGCATGTACTTGGTATCACAAAAATACTGATGTTTTTTCTGTGTATTTACTAAAATTATTTGAAGGGACAGTTCGTGATAACTGTGCTTTAGTTACAAGTTTTCATGATGTTGAGATTTTATACAGTGCCTGAAGCAAAGAAAGCAATGGGAAATCATTTTACTCCAGGTGCTCAGTCAAAACAAATAACATAGACAGGTAATGTCAGGTTTGGTTCCAGGTCAAAATGTAGACAAAGGGGCAGAGTGACGGCAATGGGAATGGTTAGAGTTTAGATTTGTGTGTTTGGGGACAAGTATAATTTTATGGTCATCATACTTTGTAAATATACATTTCTCACAAAGGACGGGTCAGAGATCCCATTTCTAGCACCGGTGCTATATCAAATTAAGTGTTTGATCAGTTTTGACTTTTGATGTTTGAATCTGGAGGATCATACAGAGTCAGCTCAAATCAAATCCACGAAAATGCTACCAAAAGCCATATTTCCCGAAAGCAGTTTTATAGAAAGTGGCCAACCTCCTGAAAGATATTCAAGGTTAATTTGTTTACATGGCATAATAGTTGCTAGTGTTGCTGATAGCAGTTTATTGTCTAAAAAGAATTGTATTGTGAGAAAATTGATTTAGTGGATCCGGCCAAAATTCGTTTTGGAGATCCGGGTTTCGTGGATATGGGCCGTGCCCAGTCAGACAACGGCGTTATTATAGATTCTGTGACTTAGATATAGATACTTCAGATGGGCGTGGCCAACACAACCCTTTAACGTCACTTTCTGATTTATTCCTTCGACCTGTTTTAGGTCAGACCCGACCAGAAAAAGCGGCCCATTGTAACAATGACAGTCGTTGATTTGTCGGCAGTAGGTGCTATTAGAAAAACATTTTCAGTGGAGACTATGCCTGCTGCTAGTGTAAAGCGTGTGAGTAACGCGTTCGCTAGAGAGCGGTAGCGCATTCAGATTCTTTGTTAGTCGATAGAAATATGTTTAGAATTATAATTCCGGATAAGCGGGTGTGGGCATAACTATAGTATCGGGGACCGACGTATCGGCTTGGGATCGTACTCGATCTTACCACGACTCCCCCGACCTTCCACCTCCAATTCTCAACCTAAACGCCGCCACACGAGATTTGTCGCAGCACATTCAAGAGAACACATTTTGGATGGGGATCCCAAACTTAGTAGGCTACATCTAAGCAAGGCCGTAGCCAGGATTTTATTTCGGAGGTGTTTCACCAATTTCCCTTCCCAAAAAAACTACATTTTCCATTTGGGGGGGTGCTTTCATTATTTTATTTCATGGTTTTTACGTCATATGCTCGTAAATGCATTATATTATTTTTCACATTTTCCATTTCGGGGGTGTTCAAACACCCAAAACACCCCCCTCCTAGCTACGGCCGTGCATCTAAGCAGATTATATGCCGCCACTTCTGATCGACTGCAGTGGCAGAGTTACAGACTTGAGCAGGTTGGCAGTTTGGTTAACTTAAGTCCAGAGTGCCGCGCATGCGCATTGTGAGAACGTCGAGAACATTCAGCGCTTGGTGACCAGTGGCCACGGAAATCCAATCACGAGTCGACGAGTGCGTATTGGCAATAATTGTATCAGTGACAAGTTGAGTCTGTGACTAAGTGGCTGTACTTTTAACAGGCCTATTTGTCAAATCTGCTGTCTCATTATTCGTTTGCAAGTGTAGTATTAAAGACTGTACTTATTTAGGCCTATACAGCAGCGCCCGCAGGCGTACGCACATGTATACGCAAGTGCGTACAGCGCGGAAAGGCTAAAAAAATCATCAGTTTTTCGGCGGATGGAAAAGGTAATGGTTTTTTGGGAAATTCGCAAAAAAGTCATCAGTTTTTTCGACGGGTGGACTGATGACTAAAAAAAGGTCATTAGTTTTTCCGGCGACCCTGACGAAAATTGTCCCCTGTTGCGCGTACAAGAAAAAAATCCTGGGGACACCGCTGGGCCTATACTTAGGCCTACTTATAAAAATTATTGGTTTGCAAGTAGGCTGCGCTGCAGATAAAATCAACGACGTTTTTGTTGCGAAGTTAAATATCATCATCTTAATTTCTCTTTTAGAACAGGCTCGAAAATAGGGACCAGCAGTGGCGGTGTTAGAAAATCATCCTTTTGTGCAAAGTAGTCACGTGGTCGTACGGCCGTACAGAACGTTGTCGTGTACGTGAATGGCGTTTAAGCTGCTTCCGAATTGTATTTGTAAGCCCTAGGCCTATGTTACGTGTTCTTTTCCACTGATAAGCAAAATACCTCTTGCCTCTAAGCGTCGCGGCTAGGCTTACTGCATTTTATACTGTCTAGTCGGTGATGAATCTGATTAAACTGTCTGTCTGTCTGTCTGTCTGTCTGTCTGTCTGTCTGTCTGTCTCCTGGCGGCTGTCTGTTATATGGTGCATAAATGTGTATATATATAATTATATATGTGTGTGTGTGTATATATATATATACATATATATATATCAATTCATGCTTAGTAACTATAGCCATTGTCGCTAGGCGAAGCTGTGAGGCTGTTCCAATTGGCCAGCAAACGCCATCCGACATAACAATTGGTTAAGATCCGCCTCCTCTGTCAGAGCTCACCCAATCAGCGGCTTAATGATGTGTACACGTAAACGTAATGTACACGAGCTTGTCTGTAACGTGCAGCGAAAGTAGCCTATAAACAATCCAAACAGCAGACAGGCGATCAAATGGAAAGCAAATAGATAAGAAATAATTGCAATGCTTCCGAGCTAGGGCAGAGTCTACAACAGACACGCCCATCGGGAGACGTGACATTGTAGGCGTCAGTTTGATAGACACGGTCAGATGGCATAACATCCAACTCTGAGCCTATATGAGCAACGTGTTTTTCCTAAGATATTTATAGATCTTGTTCGTAGCAATGCAGCAACCGTGTAAAACGTCACGACTTTTGCGTGCTCAAGAAATGTAAACCAACCCAAACAAAATAATGTGCCTCTGGCTCCCACAATGCTCTCTTTCTCTTTCCCAATCCCCATCGTTAAATCTTGGCGAGAGCACCGGACGGTAGGGAGGTGGGCGTTGCTAAGCAGCTCCGGGGTCTTCCCCCGAACTGCGCCCGCCGCCCGCCCGCCTGCCCGAGCCAGTGACGTCACGTGTCAAAGGTCGGCGTTGCCCGTGCGTGTGAACCCCGCGTGTGTCGCGCTAACGAATATTATGACGGTGAGTGGTTAGTGTGTTAATAATATTTCGTAGATAAAATGTTAAGCAAGGAGGACGAATGAAGCCTCGGCCGCCCGTCCGTCCGCCCGCCCAACAGCCTAGAACGTTTGCCCGCACAGATCGCTCCATTTTGATCGTTGGACGTCGTTCCGTCTCGATCAGATCGATCCGATGGCTCGAAGAACGTGGCTTCCGGCTGAAACGCCCCAACCCTTTTGGGGCCCTGATCGGTCGAGGGGGACTCAGACTCGGATCGTCTTTGTCTTTGTGGCTGCTGTCTGCCTGTGGGAGAGACAGAGGAGGTGGTTGATCTGGTTGGTTGGTGGTATGGCTGCGTTGGACTTGGTCGATGTGTATGCCTACATGCGTAGAAGCCGTGCCTTCTTGTGTGTCTGTGTGTGGACTGAGTCGAGCCATCGGCACAAGCACACGTAGCCAGCTAGCCGAGCTAGCCAGCCATGTTTCTTTTCGTTCAAAGCCCAGCAACCGCCCGTCTACATCCAAATTTCGCAGTTCGCATGGAAATTTCCCGTACGGTGTTATCCCCTATCTATCTTGGCAAATTTTCTCGTTCTAACCATATGCGGGACTCGTATTTTGCCTCTGTATGCCTACCATATGTGTCTGTTACCGCCCTAGTCATGTTGAGAGTTTGTGTCTAGTGGCTGTAAAATGTCTGTCGTATGTAGCTCCGTATCATTCGTATTGTGTTTGAATTTGAACCATATGCTTTGTTGGGCTTGCTTCAGGAATCCATATCAATTTTAGCATATGGGGCTTGAAACCCAAGGTGTCTAGACCTATATGTCTGGGTTCATTGCTGTGGTATTTTTCATATAATTCAGAATGTTGAAGCATCCTTTTGTGTTTGCAAGCAGTTTCATGGCATTCAAACAGACATTGTGCATGTTCTGTATCATCACAGTTTCCATGAATTGACTTCGATTCATTCATTCATTAAATGAATTTGTATAGCACCTCTTCAAGGGGGACTACTCAGAGGCACCTGCAACCCCAGTGCGGCCAAGTGAAACTGTCTTAAGATGAGAGAGGAATGTGTGAGAAGGACTTCTAGAAAGGGAGTGGAACGTTAAGGGAAGGCCATTCCAGGTTGCGGGTCCTGCCACCAAGAAGGCATGGTTCTGCATAGTGGAGGTGTGACCAAAAGGGACAGAGCAGACTTTTTGAGCCAAACGAATATGGTGGTAGTGGCGAGCGTTAAGAGTAGGGCTACAGAGCTCGCTAAGGTAGACGGGAGCAAGACCTAGCAGGCAGCAACAAACTAGAACAGTGATCCTATACTTGATTCGCTGCTTCAGGGGAGCCAGTGTAATCGCAATTGCATTTTCCAAACTTCTAGAGCACCATTCCAAACCAGGACTCCAGTTTATTCACCGGCACAACATTTAGTCAGAGGAGTCCGGTTGCCAGAAGATCGGAGTGGGCAGAATATCTGTTAAGGTGGGTGTCATTTAGTTTGAAAAGAAATAAAGGTGGAAGATCAGATGAGTTGGGGTATGAATTTTTGAAGAGGTGAGATTTCTGTATAAAGTAGAAGACCCGTACAGTGATAGAGGAGCCTGAGACAGACGATGATGTATTGTATTTAAACATTTATAAAGCGCCTCTAGTAGGGTGAATCGATCAGAGACGCTCCCAGTGCGCAAGTCCCCGCGAGAAAAAGCAGGCTTTGAGAAGAGACAAAGCAGAGGAGAGACTGACAGACAGAATTGTAGAGCGAACAGAAGGAAAAAGAGAATTCCAAAGGGAAGCACCAATTGAGACAAAAGATCGAGACTGAGCCATAGCAGTTCTAGACCGAGGAACCAATAGGTCAAGTCTGTTGGATGAACGAAGTGGACGATGGGAGGAAGCTGAGTGAGGACGAAGTAAAGCATGAGTCAGATATTTTGGGGGAAGACCCCGTTGAGACTTTAGGATCAGAGTGAGGATCCAGAGATGTGGTGCAGTGTGGATACGGCTCAGTTGGAGAACTTGAGATGAGTAGTGACCGAGTTTTGCGAAAGAGTGAGACTGGAGGATGAGCTGGTAGAGCTGATTGGCTGGATGGTGAAGAGTTCCTGAAGAAATTTGGTCAGGGAGTATTGTGAAGAATGTAGGTTAGTAATATTATTTTGAAGTGCATTCACTCCGGGATTTAGCCGCTGGGATGAATTGAAGACGACAACCCATTAATGCAGACCAAGAAGGCTTTGCTGCTACCAGACATTTTTGAGGAAGATGTCATGTCTCCTGGTAGTCCAGGATTCAGCTTTCAAAGTTTGTGAATGTTTGAGAAAATATGGAAGGATAAACATGTGAGCTTGATGACGAAGACAAGAATTGTAAAGGCAATGATATTCCCAGTGGTGCTGTATGGATGTGAAACGTGGACAAAAACAAAGGCCTTAGAAAGGAAAATCGATGCTTGCGAAATGTGGATATGGAGGAAGATGTTGAGAACCCCATGGATCGACAAAAGAACAAATGAATCCATATTACAAGAGATAGGACAGGCACGAGGAAATATGTCATTGGGACAGAGAGCAACAAGGCAGAAGTTTGGCATTCTTCGGACATGTGATGCGAGCAAACAGCTTGGAAAAGGAGATGATGCTGGCCTGCGGAGAGGGAGGAAGGAGGAGAGGATGCCCAAAAATTAAGGAGGTGGATGGAAGAAATACACGAGAGAACGAAGATGAACTTGGAGGAACTGGGAAACGCGGTGGAAGGTCGTAATACGTGGAGAAGGTTGATCATGGCGGTCGCTAAGGTTCAAAGAATCGACGGCACAAGGTGACCTTTCTTTTGGCAATCGGTTTGGTCTCCTGGTAGCCCATGATTCTGCTTTCACAGTTTGTCAGTGTTTGAGAAGTGCTACCTTTCTTTTGGCAATCAACCTTTCTTTTGGCAATCGGTTTGGTGTGCCTGAGAATGCACCACTACCTGATCACACATACAAAGTCAAGAAATGTGCCTCTAGGGACTTACAATCATCCTGTTCCATTTTTGCAGACTTGACAGCATAACTGATGATATAATTGTGTCTCAGTTCAGTGTATTTTGAAGCAATGTCTTGTTTGTTGGCTGTTAAACAGTTAATATAACTTCAGTCAAGTTATCACTTCACAGACTAGTCTGCTCTTTCAGATTCACAGATGACCATCACAGAGTCTTAATTTAAAAAAAATTTAAAATATTGAAAAATAAACAATTGATTGTAACTTCCTGAAAAAATGATGTATTTGTGCAATTGTGTTTAAGTGATGAATTATCCTAATGGATTCTTTTTCTTATAGAAAGTGTATTTCGGATTCTAAAACAATGCCATCTATTGTACTATGTTTCTTAATTTAAGACATTAAAATGCTACAGTTTATTGATGAAATCACTTGGAAGTGATTTGCTGATCGGGTAAATTGCCACATTTTTCACTGAGGATTTTTGAGAACTTGCAAACCACACATTAAGAATTTCTTCTGTTGCATTTGTGTCATAAAAAATAAAAAAAGCAAAATTGTCTCGAAAATATTAGTATTTCTATAAAAAATGATTTTTGTTTTGGACAGACATTGTAAATTTTGCTCATTTGTGACTGTTGCTGATCCTTCATGCCATTATTCTGTTTTGTTGTTGTTTTTCTGAGTAAGGTCTTACTTGTGTCCATAGTTATCATTATTAGATAAGTACAGTTGTAGCCAGTTGCTGTGAAGTTGTTGAAACCAGTTTCTATGAAGTTGTTGAAACCAGTTACTTTGAAGTTGTTGGGGGACAAGTCATCCAGCACGGTATGTAGATTGGATCATGTGTAAGAGGGACTAATGCAGAAACATCTAATACAGAAACTCTAAACGAATTGTCCACTCATACAACCATGCGCCATTCCTTATATAGAAACATTACTGTTTTTTCCTGTTGTCTTAAGACTTCTTTTTCCAGGGATTCTTTGCATTGGGAGCACCTCTGATTAGGTTGGTTCTGTGAGAGGCATCTTATAAGTCCGAAATTAGTATAGTACATATAGTATTCTGTATGTTCATCCAACCATCAGTCGTTTCATCTGACCGTCCTTCATTCCATTCATCCGACTGCCCATCCATCTGACCATAAATTAATCTGACCGTCCTTCAGTCCAATCATCCGACTGTCCATCAATCTGACCATAAATTAATCTGACCGTCCTTCAGTCCAATCATCCGACTGCCCATCCATCTGACCATAAATTAATCTGACCGTCCTTCAGTCCAATCATCCGACTGTCCATCAATCTGACCATAAATTAATCTGACCGTCCTTCAGTCCAATCATCCGACTGCCCATCCATCTGACCATAAATTAATCTGACCGTCCTTCAGTCCAATCATCCGACTGCCCATCCATCTGACTATAAATTAATCTGACCGTCCTTCAGTCCAATCATCCGACTGTCCATCAATCTGACCATAATTCGTTCATCCAACTATCGGTTTGTTTATCCGACTGTCCATCCAACTGTGAGTCTATCCAACGGTCACTTGGTTCATTTTTCCATCTGCCCTTTCGTCTATCCCGTCGTCCATTTGTCTCACCATCGTATGTCACTTTGACCAATTGATGCAGCATGTTAGGTTAATAGCTTTTGGGATCTAGCACCAATTTGCTTTAGGTGGAACAGCGCGTTACCTCAAGTCCACGCTTTTCGTGCTGGTAGTTGTCTGTATGCCTCTGTTTTGCCTTTACCTCAAGTCCACGCTTTTCGTGCTGGTAGTTGTCTGTATGCCTCTGTTTTGCCTATTTTGAATCTTCTGATTACGGTATGTCCCGATGTTTCAAGGTCTACACGTCTGATGTTAGAGCAATTTTCTGCCTCCTTTCCAACAACACCAAGCAGTATGATTTGGTGCCAGCACAATCTAGGTTATAAACAAGAAACCCCTCTGCTCAAGACCTAGGGATTTGTCCGTAGCTGTAGGACTTCTGTCTTGCTGTATTGTAGAAATTGCAACAGGCTGTTGTCTATTGGTCAAGGTTGTTATATTTTACTAACAGACTGAGTAGCATAGTGCCTGTTATATTATTGTCTATTACCCAGTTCAATGTTAGAGTCCACAGATTTGTCCCCTGTTTTTAAAGTGATTGATTATTCTGTTTATCCAGCTGTTTTTTTCTGTTTATCCTTGCAAGAAATGTCTTTATGTGTTTTACTAAGTGATGGATATGATACTTTAAAGCAGTGCTGTCCAGCATGCGGGCCGCATGTGGCCCGCGAGATGATTTCAAGTGGCCCGCCTGAGCTCACTGAATTTTGCACTTAGTGTTAAATGAAGTAAAAGACAAAGTCAATAGTCGATTTCAACGTTTATTTTTTTATTCATATTGTAATGGTTGGCATTGGTTGCCATGGTTTTGACAGCTACCTGCATGGCATGGAGGTCAATCCGACAACTTGGTCCTAATCTATTCTTTCTATTCCTTGGGTTAGGTCCCTGTAGTCTATCAGTAAATTGGCACACGACTTCTGGCTTTAACACTTCTTATTCCTGTACTCAACTACGCAGACCGTCCCAAACCATTCGCTCAAAGTCATGCAGTTACTGTCTATAGAGTTTTTCCAGCGCGTCTGCTGTGGCTGTGATTGTTCATCTCTAGAGATAGTGCGGTTCTAATCGTAAGGGTTTGAAGGGAACATTGAAGAGTCTCCAGGGCCGACAAATGGCGATCTCGGCCGATGACTATGACTGCCCCTCGCACCAAGGACTCTGGCTTTGACGACAAATCTTTATAATAGCCAGAGCAGGATGATGGCACCTGCTCAGCCTTTAAGTAGAGATGAGCAAAAAAGCTGGCTATAGGTGATGAACTGAATAACACACTGAGTGCAATGCAGGGGTAGATCTAAAAGCCCTCCTTTTATTCTTTTTGGTGCTAAAATATTACAGAGCATGTCAACCATGGCATGTGTAAACATTCTACATTCGAATGAATTGTTATCAAAAAATCTTATCCGCTGCTTTCGAGTTTACTGTTGCGGCCCTCAACTTCAGAATCATTGCTTCTGCGGCCATGGTGACAAAAAGGTTGGACAGCACTGCTTTAAAGTGATTGATTGATGATTGATGGATAAATAAAGTGAGTAAATTTACTACATCGCTTGAAACACTCGATTATTGCAGATAATTATTTTTTGGTATCGCTGTTTGAACTGTAGAGAAACGAAAGGTGAGACAGCCAAAGAAGAAGAAGTGCTTAGACGACGATGTAATTCATGTGAAGTGAACACAGACGCGATCTTTCATTCTGATCTGCATGAAATGGACAATGACCTCAAACTGTTGGATGTCATCAAGTAATTGTTTCTCTGTATTTTGTTCTAATTATTCGATAAATCTGCATCTGCAATTTGCTGTAAAAATGCACAATGCATTTAATGAACTATAGCATCGTTTCAGCCAGAATGTGCCACACCATTGTGAGGTACTTATTAATTAATTGTATATTATCATATTTTTTTAGCATATGTTAAGTGCCAACGCAACTGTAAGGTAAGTGTAAAGAACTTTATGTTTCCAGGGGAGGAGAAATAAGAAAAGAGTTTTTTGTACTAGCCTGAGAGGCGTCTATGAGTATGAAATGCCAGCGACTTCATTATTTTATTTAGACTCTACTCTTGATGGTGGATGGCCACATCTCTCCCTCATTCTGTTCTTTCCTCTGATAGTGTAAGGTCAGTGCTGATGGGGAGGGGGGTATTAGGGTGACGAAAAACACTCTGGCACGAAGAGTGCATGGACGCAGATTCACTTCCCGCAGCCGTCCTAAAGGTCCACTCAACCTTCCATTCGGCAGATGGCATTGGTGAATTAAGCAGTAGGATGTGATGGGTGCCATATTGGCTGCCGACAGTTAAATTCCTCTCACATAATAACTTGTGATCATCCGTTCATTGCTGCACTTAAAATCGTAGTGCGTTGTGTCAGTAGAAAGTAAACAAAGATTATTATTATTGTTATAATTATTAAATGTTATTATTGTTGTTGTTGTTGTTGTACTTGATCATTAGAGCTGAGTAAAACATCGACTCGGATACCCAGCAGAATTCTCTGAACAAATTTCAGCCCTGGCATCGATTTGAACCCTCGACATCGTGGTTGACAGGGCAGCATGTTTACCACCAGCTGTTAAAGTCTCAAGATTGTGAAATTGTGGGAATCTTCTTCTGAGAAAAATTAGACTGTAGAAATATATAAATTTTGAGATGTAAATTTATGGACTTTGTATTTGTTGATTCTAGTGACCCTGATGCACTTGACCAATTTCTAGATTTTACTGCAACGACTTCTGCTGCTCAGCAAAACTCCTTTGAAGTAAGTCAGTTGCTGTGTTTAGTGTATATTGTCATCAAGACAGTCAAACTGAGAATTTGTGAGGACTGAATATCAAGGGATGAGGTTCCCGAATTATGGTGTAGATTTAGAAATGGACTTGTTTTAAAAATGCTTAATAGAATAGGCTAATGTTGAGCTTTGCTTAATGTTTTAGGCACGATGTACACCCATTTGCACACGCTCAGCAGACCAGTGTCTTTCTTGATTGTTTTTGTGGCTCTTGGTCAGCTGTAATTGTTTGCATGCTTATTTTGCTACATTTAGTCATGTATTCTTGAGTAGTGTATGTTACTCTAGTAACAGTAATATTTGTTATAATTATAGTAATAATAGATATGCTTTTAGCAGTGTGCCGGGAGACTGTTCTAGAAAATACAATTCTTTGGTTAAATTCCATTATATATAAAATCATCATATTGTTTTTTAATTAGGATTCTACTGGCGAGTTCTTTAATTTCGAAAATGGTCAGCTCTTGAATTCATCGACAGAAAATTCCAGTGATATCCACTGGAGCTACACCCCTTCCGCTTCAGTCTCTGACGCATTCTTTGAACATTCGCTCGGGTCGTCCGCTACCCAGATCACAAACGTGCCTGTTCCAACTCTGGCCTCAAAATGCAGAGCAGGTTCTCAAGTGCAGAACCTCCCGCCTGGAGTTTTAGCAATCAACTCCACGGGTAACTATGCTTCGCAGAATGTCGGGCATCTCCAACAAACAAGAAATATTCCAGATCAGTTTTCTGGGTAAGTTGGGTCACTCTACTGGGGAGTAAATTTTCCATAATGTTTGTGTCTGACTGTGTTTTAATTTTTCAAGTTTCTCTTTTAAATGAAATTGCAATTGATTTATCACATGTATGCATGTCTTAATTTGTCATTGTGTGCATTCTGCATCAATCTGTCTAGCTAAACGGTTTCTTTAAAAGTGATTTACTGGGTGCAGATTAAATTTGCGTATTGTTATCTATAATTGTTTACAGAAATCTGGTAGAAATTGAATTTGAATGAATTTTTTAATTATGCTATGAAAATGTTCAGTTACATTGCATAATATTTAGTTTAGTTTGCTGCAAGTCTTTAGCTAGTTATTTTATAACTTTGTTGTGACAGCTGTGGCTGTATGCATTTAAACTTATTTTATGGTTTTTATTGTGTTGCAGCTTGACTGTGTGCTAGCAGTTCTTAAATTATTATTGTTATTTTATTATTCTTTTCTGTTATTATTATGATTATTATTGTTCAATTATGTCTGTGATTAGATAAAAATTACTCAAGAACTATGTTTAAAATTGTTGTGTTTGTTTTACAAGTGTACAGCAAGGAACTAAAAATTTCGCTGGCAATCAAGGATATTACTTAGGCATATTGTTTCAGCTCAAAAGTGTTTATCTTCATATTTTTAATGTATCTTTTTATGTACTGTTTTATTTATATATTTCTAATTTAATTGTTTTTTCTACAACAGTGCAATCGTCACAGACAACTCCCTGCAACGACCGCCATCAGCAAACAAAGTCATCACGAACTTTGCCGTTGCAAGTCCCGCAAGTAACAATTCCCTCATTCTGTCGAACAATGTTGGTACCACAGTCGCTGGTAACAATGGAGGGCAGATGCTGATGAGCGTACAGCCACAGACAGTGGTTCAGAATGGTGGCGTTCGCATCCAGTACGTTCAAGTGCGCAATCAGAACCATCCAAGCGTGGCCCAGCTGCCAACGAACAGTCTGAACTCGGTTCAACTGCAGCAGCAAGGTGTTCAGATATCGCACGGGGTGCCGGGAGGCATCAACCTGCAGGGGGCTCGATTTCTCATTCAGACAGGTAACCAGTCTGTTTCAGGCAACAGGACGGGGCAG
Organism: Lumbricus terrestris; assembly: GCA_949752735.1. Taxonomy (NCBI): domain Eukaryota; kingdom Metazoa; phylum Annelida; class Clitellata; order Crassiclitellata; family Lumbricidae; genus Lumbricus; species Lumbricus terrestris. The sequence continues at coordinate 68,602,281 of OX457038.1, read as the reverse complement.
CAGGTCAATCTGCAGCAGATGCAAGTGAGCGCCTCAAACTTAGTAGGGATTACGCAAGGAACTGGACTGCAACAGGGAAGCATGTTGCAGCAAGGAACCTTCGTACAACAGGGAACTGTTCTACAGCAGGGAAATATGTTGCAGCAGGGAAAAATGTTGCAGCAAGGCACTGTGCTGCAACAGGGAACCATGCTGCCGTCTGGAGCTGGGCTGCAACAAGGAGTGCGGTTGCAGCAGGCTCGGTTGCCTACTGGTTCCCTTATGGGTAGAACGAACACTTTGCCAATGACCGGCCAGGTGGTTGACTCCAACTTGAATCTTTCCAGTGGTGGACAGGTCGTTCTTCAGAGAGCATCTGGTCAGAATGTTGTGTTCCAGACGTTGCAATCCCATCAGCAGCACCAGCATCAGCAGCAGCAACATGGCATCGCCCTTCCTCATCAGCAGACCATCGGATCACACGACGGTAAGCTTCCAGACGGTCTCGTAGTTCAGATCGGCGGACAGGTTTATCGATTTGAACAGACCCACCAGTCCACAGGGGGCGTTGGTGTGCCCGTGAAACAGGGCGCCATCTATCCCCATCCGCAGGGCGGGGAGTTTGGTGAAGGGGGCGGTGTTGCGCACGACCCCGTTAAGATGCTCCAGCAGAATGTTCAGCTGCAGCAGATGCTGATCGGGAATCAGATGAACGTTCTGCAGTTGCTGCAGCAGCAACAACAACAACGACAACAGCAGACGACAGGCAACAGCCAAGACGCCTTGCAGACCGGCTACGCCCCTGCCTCCGTCAACAAAAACTTTGTCATGGTTGGCCAGCAGTTTATGGGATCGCAGGCTGCGACGCAGACGGGTAATTCCGGGGGTATGATGGTTGTCGCCCCGCACCAGGCCAGCGGCGGTGGGGTCGTTGTTAATCCGATGGAGGTCACTGGTTCCATGTCGAGTGGCCTTGGTTCCATGCAGTTAAGGCCGGCCTTAGCTGCCCCACCGCTTCGTCCAACACTTGAAAACCCCTCCTCCTCGGAGGCAACCCTCATGCGGATATTACCAAGTCCAATGGTGAGACCCGGTTCCGCGTCATCCGCTGCCACTTCTGTACCTCAATCCAGCCTTCAGTTCATTCAGCCGAAGCCTCCTGCCACCTCCGTGTCGGCGCTGCATGGTGTTACGTCGGGCATTTCCAACTTTCCATCGGGGATTTCCAGCCATTCGGTGAACGTCCTGCGACCCGGAAGCAGTGCGTCTGTGCAGCAGCTGAACCTAAGACTGCCGTTGTCGGGGGCAACTGTGCAGTCGGTAGCGCCGTCGTTGCCTGGCAACCAACAAGCTCTGAAGCCAGGTATGCTTAACACCTGTGAAGCTCTTTACGTAATTTAGACCAAATTTATTTAACGTAATCGATAAATTGCGATTGAAATTTGTAGATTAGTCGCTAAAAGTTATTTTAATTGGCGCTAGTTTTATTGTAATCGGCTGGTACAAACATTGACATACTTAGCAATTTTTTGTTGTTGTCTGGGCTACTAATTATGCCTGTATACATAAGTAATACAATTACATTAGCTGCCTTTTTTCTGGCTGTTCTTCACTAAATTTTCTGCATTATTTGCAGACCATGATATATATAATTTTATGTGATAGCATACATACAGGGCCTGTTTAGAGGCTTTTGAAGCTGAGATAAGACCCAGTGACCAGTGCTGTAGCTAAGTCTGCACTGACTTAGAACTTGGATTAGAAATGTCAGTCCTGAGTGGTAAGTTTTCAACAATAGTGTATTGTAATGTGTTATTTCATTATTTAAGTACCGAGAAGTACTTGCTTTAAATCTGAACTTGTCATGAATGTCAGTTCTAATACTCAGCGTAAGGATTGGATATCTGACCTTTGTGGAATCTTACCTTTGTGGATTTCATACCCTTGTGGATTGTATTGTATTGTATTTATAAAGCGCCTCTCACAGTGCACACCAATCAGAGACGCTCCCAGTAGGTTAGATCAAGAAAGAGAAAAGTAGTCTTGAGACACCGAAAAGAGGCATTAGACCCACCAGTTAATATGGAGGAACGAGTTGAAGGAGGAAGCTGGTGGATGTGGTACCTTTGTGGATGTATTACCTTTGTGGATGTATTACCTTTGTGGATGTCGTTTTTTTATGGATGTCCTACCTTTGAGAATGTCCTACCTGTGTTAATTTCTTACCTAAAGTTGAGAATGTCTTACCTTTGTAGGAACTCTTCAGGGTCCGCAGAGCGTCCAGCCTATTATCGGCATGAACCAGTCGCTGACACCTGCTCCTGCCGCTCCTGCTGCTGCTGCTCCATCATCATCATCTCAGACTGTGACGACCGTCCAGTTGTCGGCCGATCAGCAGAACCTGCTGACGAAGATCCAGTCGCAGATGAAGACGCTGCTCGATCTGCCAAAACGCAATCCCGATCAAGAGAAATACCTGCAGATGTTGATCGGCGGACAGCAGCGGATCATCAGTCAAGGAGTGGCGCAGTACCTCCACCAGCAGAAGATCAACAACTCCTCTGCGGCCGCCGCTTCCTCTGGGGCGACCGGAGGGGGATCGCAAGTTACGGTTACGCGTCCGGTTCCGAGTGCTGGGACGTCGGTTGATGCCAGTCAAACAAACTCAGGTAGGTTTGTAATGTAACTCAGAGATGGCACCACCATCGGTCACGTCAGGTCATTTGACTTGCTGCCTATTTTGCTCATGACCTGACTGAAATTTTATATGGCTGGTGTTGCCACTGACGTAACTTTTGATGAAAAAATGGGTATAAAAAGAAATTATTTATTTTTGACAGGTGTTAACTGTTGATATTGGAATGGCATAAATCGCCATTTATTATTTAATGTTGTTGTGTAGTGGTGTGTTCTGTGCCCTGTAACCAGAGGGTAGCAGGTTCAAATCAAACCTCAAGCGTACCCACGATTGTCTGTGAGGAAGGTAATGGAGAATTGCCTCACTTGTCTCATCCCTGGGTGGCATAAAAGACAGAGAACTCATCAGTGTGACTAATGTTGGTCTCCATGAGAATGCCAGTGTCAAGTCTCTTACCATTTTCTGATACCTTTGTAATGACATTCCTTTAAAACATCTTTTTTCCCCATTTTGTTACTTGACCCTTCAGCCTTGGCTTTTGCTGGAGCACCATGTATTACAGAGTTTATTTTTCACCGGTTGATTTGGTTATGTAAGTTGCATATTTTTTTTAGCCAAGCTTGTTTTTTTCACAGGTGAAATCCATACAACAGGTGGCGCTAGTGTAGCATCGGCTTTGAGCATTGCAACATCTACCAGTTCTGCACATGTCCAGCTTTCTTCGCAATCTGGTGTCCAGAATTCGGCAACACCAGTCAAGGTACCATTTTAATTGATTTTAATACAATGCTCAACTGATTATGATTTACTCTGAGAAAAGATTGTTTTTGGTCTTGGCAGATATAGGGTAAGGAGTACTATTTTAGAATGGTGGGTCTGGCTATATTGTGGCAAATGAAGTTAAGTTTGTTCATAAATATCACCTTAAGATATTTGCAAACTATGAACATTATGCCAGATCTTTCTTTATAACACACTGTAGCAGTGTAGCTGAACATTACTAGATGCTCTTTCAGCTTATTGAGGTTTTTTGCAACTTGCTATTTGTCGCTCGCTATGACTCCTTACATAATTTCGGCTAGTTAGTGCAGAGAGCACCTCTGAGTAGATATCTTGAAGAGTCGCTATATAAATTCTCAGAATGAATGATTGAAATAGAAATAGGTGTGAGTGCATCAATGTTCATTCAACTACATGACACAATAAATATTCAATTGAAGACGTACAAAAGCCATAACCGCAGTCTTAATACATGAAGCATTGAAGCTGCATCGCTTTTTTTGTCTGTTGGGGAGATGTTGAATTAAAAGTCTTTGGATTAGAGGTATGTAAGTAAGAGACTGCATGTAATTTTCCATCATGTTTAGTTTTCAGATACGGTAGTCTTGACTCATTATCCAGATAATCAAGTCAAGTTTGAGTCCTGGGCCTTTAAGATTGACCACTGACCAGACTATAAAATTGCTTTGAGTGATACACTCGTGTACAACTTCTTCACTGTGATGTCGCTGATGTATTGTAATTTCTTGTGCGTTTGAATTCAGGCGGAGGATCTTTTCCAGGCGTTTCCTTACCTAAAGGAGAAACTGGAAGCGCAGCTGGCCAAAATGCCACCTGAGCAGAGGCAGTGGTTTGCGAAGAACCAGTCCGTTGTTTTTGCCAAACTCCAACACCATCATCGCCTCCTCCAGGAACGAGATAAGCTGCAACAGCAACAACAACAACAGCAGCAGCAGCTGCCTCCAAAGCATCTTGCCTCTGCCCAGCAGGTCAGTGTTAACTGTCGTCTGGGACACTGAATAGTTCCGACCTTTGAACTCCCTTAAATTGCGTATCTACCATAGGCTGTCTTTCTGTCAGGAGCAGCAAGCTGATGTTCTGGATGGTAAACTTGGTGAATCATTGGCTGAATTTAGTAAAACCATTGGCTGATATACTTAATCTTTTACCCGTTTGCCCCGAGAATATCCGCTGAAAACGGGCTTAAAATTTAAAAATGAACCGGTAAAGGGTTAAGACACTTAGTCTGTATACAGTGTATAAGTTACCAAGATGATAAAACCGTGTTTATGATAATCTTTATATTCAAGCAGCAATGCAAATATTTAGCGCTGTAGGCTGAAAAAATAATTATAATTTGGTGAAAACTTATGGGGGTAATGTGATGTAGCCCTGTGGGGATGGGATGGGGACGGCACGTGTGAGGAATGGGAAGACTTGTGGGACAGAAATGTGTCTCTCCCGTATCACTTCAATCCAAAGTGAAATTTGTTTGAAATTCCAGTTTTGTTATGCGGAATTAGCAGATCTTGCCACGATGACACAAAGAGAAAGGTGTGAGTCATTATTGTGACTTTGTTACTCGTCACTTTCATGATAAAAAGGTGTGTGCTGTTTTGCATTCTACAGAGCTAATTCTGCTCTGCTACATGCTCAATGTAAATGACACTTTGATGTTGTTTCCTTGTTTGCAGATTTCCACAGACATCTCTGCTGCTGCTCCTGCCCCTGATGTGACAGCCACTCGTGTCATCCGCTCCTTTCATCTCACTCGTGCTCAAAAGTAAGGGGGGTTTGCATCGTTTTCTCTGTTTGTTCTATTTACCTTTCAGATTTTTTATTGAATTTGTTAATTTCTTTAGTACTTTTGGCAATATAAACAACTGTAGAGTTGGGGTGAAATTACTGTGAGAGTCGTAGAAAGTCTTAGTTGGAGCTGTAAATGGATGACTGTCTAAAGTGACTGATTGTGGAAGGAAGAACATAAGAGGAAGCTGAAAAGAAGAAAAAGCCAAGAAGGGTTAAGAAAGACGACGAAGTTGAGGAGTTACAAGTCAAGAGAAGTTCATGCTGTTCAAATGGTGTTATTGTACATTCAGACAGTTTTAAATGTGACATGCAGAAGTGCCATTAATAAAGGTCGGACGCTGTAAATCACGTGAAATATTTTGGGGTGTTCTTTGCAATCTAGATTCCATTTATACCTTCAAAAAGACCAGAAGCGGGCAACACATCCCGAGTCCTCAAAGCCATTTGAGAACTTCAAGGATGTCATCCGTGGCCTGGTTCCGTATCACGTCTTTCAGACGAGGGAGCCACTGGTTAAAGATGTGGACGCAGGTGAGTTTCGACTTGCTGGACGAGTGAATAAATAGCACGATAAGAATAAAGGCTATGAGGAAATATTGTCAGTTTCAGGCAGCTTAGAAGGACTGAATGCATTCAGGACTTGACAACGTAGAGTTTGCATTTCACTTCACTTGTGTAAATGTTCCTGATGGTCTTTCCAATCTGATCTTGGCCATGTAAATGTGTAAAAAAAATTGGAGGGTTTATTCGTTAGAGAAATCAGTTTTTTCCAGCTTTCTGGTTATCTAAATTTATAAAACTATGGAGTACACGATAAAATATTAAATGGGGAATTCTTATAAATATTATTGCATACAAAAAGGAAGCGGAGTAGTCTTTAAACTAACCCAAAGCAGCCATAGCAGGGACAATGTGTTTACAGTTTATGTTTCTTAGCCAGTTGGCTAATTTTCTCCCTCACTACTCTGATCTCAGAATGATTCAAACAGGAATTTTTCCAGTCATGGATTTAAATCTCTTGTGTCTTTAATTAGCTGTCCACCATTCTGAACTTAAGCATGTGTCATGATCTGTCTGTCTGTGATTCTTTTTGTTCCAGTGGAGGAGGCGTTTGAAGAGAAATCTCGTGAATTGCTCGATCGGAAAGACTGCATGCTTCGTAAATATCGACATCTACTGTGGGAAGAGTCTATGGTAGGAGGCTCTCTTTGGTGCATAGTTGTTACCACTTAAATGCCGAATGGATAAGCTGCATTATTCGCTTATGTGCATAGAAGCTGGCCAGTCCAGTTGAGCATAGGGTATATCATTGGAAGACAACTCCATATGTGCATAAGTGGGTTTGTGCATAGATGACTGCAGGTCGTACAGGCCCCTCATGTTCAGTGTATAACTGTATGATCAACATTGTGTAATTGAACAAGCGGCTTCAAAAATTTTTACATTGTTCTTTTCTACTTGTTCATTGTCTTATGGCTTTTATTTCTGACTGACTCTTGCAGCGGCCACAACTGACATCTGAAATGGTATTACTAGAACGAGCATTTCACAGCGATGAAAAGGCGCTTCTGTTGGACGAGAAGAGACAGGCTGAGGAAGATCCTGGTAAGTCAGTTCAGACTGAACAATTAGACATGCAAAGTTTTTATCATGTCTTGTTTTCTAACTCTCCTCTCATGAAACGGTGTCCGATTTTCTGGCTCCATTCAAGAACCTGAATTGAATTCTATGTTGGACATTTTGTTTCGTAATTTCTTGATGTCTGAATTAAACGAAGCTTGAAACTTTTTATTGTTATTACACAACTTGGAATTAATTGATAGGTCTATGCATGCTTACAAGCAAACTCATAATATTCTGCAGCCACAATTCTATGGTAGAATTGGTTGAGATATGTGAGACGTTCTGAGACACTAACTCTTTGTTTATGTCCTAGAGGAATTGAAGCCAGTTGTTTCATAGAAACCCATGGTAATTTGTAAGGCTGTGATTGTCTTTAGTAGCTTCTATTGCACTGGTTTCATCTAATACACAAGTGTTAGCTGATGGCGCTCCAGAACTAGTCCGTAATTGGGTCAATATCCAGAAGGTCAGTCTGTAACGTAAGGCAGAGATGCTGTGTAACTAAGTATAATTTTAATCCCACTGGACTGATCTTCGGAGTATTGGCATCATTCATTCATTTATTTCAAGAACTTATATAGCACCCCTATATAGTGGGACCCGTCCCTTCAGTTGTGTTCAATGGAAACTGCCATATAAATTCTGGTGTTTAATCATTTCTTTGTTATCTTTATTCAATTGCTTTTCTTTGTTATACTTGTTTAATTGCTGTTTTGTTGCCGTAGTTGTTTATATTTACTGTGTTCAATAAACAAACTGAATTGAAAAATTGAATTCAAGGAGCCCCCAATCAGAGGCACTCAATTCATGTTGGCATGCCATTCATTGATGCCTTGCACATTCAATGCTTGGACCATAAATAACAATATAACCAATGTGAATAATTGTTGTAGATTCATTTGTGCCTCGACCTGTGTTGAAACGTTTAAAATTGGATGACAACGACTACGCCATCAAGAAGGAGAAGGCAGAGGAGGAGGATGAATGCAAAGACGAAGATATAACCGATGCAGATGACACCAAAGTAGACTTTGAGTCGTGTGATAAAGACAATCTCTTGAAACCAGTTAAAACCGAAGACTCGTCGCCATCGCCGTCCGCCCATTCTTCTCCTTCGAACACAGACTCTTTGAAGAGTCCACGTCTTGACACGGCGCGTACCAGTCGGTCTTCCTCGATCGAGTGCTACAAGAGCTTACAGATAAAACTGGAGAAGCTGGACAGTACAGAGTCAGACACGTCTAAATGCTGGCAGGTCACTCACGACCGGAGCAGTCAGCACTCGCTCAACTTGCATATCTCCGCTCGTAAGATCACTCGAACTAGCGCTACTAGCAGTGGTGAGGTGAACGCTAGTAGCAATAGGCAGGTAGACAGTGATAAATGGTTTTCAAGCCCCGATGCAATAGCAGTCCCAACGACGACAAGCTCTGCCGGATTATTTCCGAGCTTTACAGAAGATGACGCGGCCGTCGCCAGCTTGCTCAATACAGAACAGTTGCCATTGTCCAGTTTTCCAGCTGGCAATGGAAAAGTGGTGCAGCCGTCACCGCTGCCAATGCCGTGCGTGGCAGACGTGAGCGCGATGGCGCGCAATCAGCGGTTCCCAGATTTAGACGATAGCGTCAACACGTTGGGCGAATCCATGGATGACTCGAGCAGCGAAGATGAGTTGTACACCGACCACGAGATGGGTTTTGACACCGTGGGGGGCGTGGTGGCAAACGCAGGCGAGGACGACGAACTGATGCAGGGTACCCTCGACAGTCTGATGGCCGACCTGACCCAGTTCAATCGCGACCTGAGCAGCACGTCTTGGACGAGTATTGACTCGAAGAACTTGGACACGCCAAACGGCAGCTCAAGACGGACAGGAAATCAAAGCGTTTCATCAAAGTACAACTCACCATTGCATCCATCTTCTAGCTCGATCCACGAAGACTCCGATAATTCGTCGTTGCAGCACGAAATTCAGTGCGCGATAAACAGCATCATACGACTTCAACAGCCGTGGGCGGACAATGCGGGTGGTTCAACGGAGGCGCGGGGGAACGCCCCGAGAGCGGACGATGATGAATCGAGCCTCGATGCGGCGGTTAACAGTATTCTGTTATGAGTTGTTTGGAGCAATTCTCAATGTGATCTTTTGAAAGAAGAAGGGTAGGCAGGTTGCAGGGTGCGAGAGGAAGGTTCTTGGCTAGAGATGAGAAAGGGAAATTGCATGAAATGTCATGATCACCCTCTTTATATCATGCTGTTAATATGAGATGACGAAGGTATGGATGCTAAATTCATTAACCTTTACACTATGACCTCATTTTAAAGTTCCTCTTAACAGAAGTACTTGATATGTCTCCAGAATTCAAAGATTTAAGGAGGTTTATGAGTATTTTATTGGTTATGAATATTTGAATGTGACAGAATTTGGTGACCGAATTGATTGGTGTCGAGCGATGTTGATACGCCTCTGATGCGCGTTCCATGGCTTTGTTGGTCTAAGCGATAACTATATCAGAATTCGAGAGTATTTTTCTAATGTTTGTTTCTTTATTTTGTCTGTTTATTGAGTCACGATTTCTTTGCTTTCTCTGAAGCCGGCCTCTCAGGTGTAGTTGACAGATTCTGGCCAGAGAATATAAACGAGCTGATGAAATCTTTTTTTCGGGTGTAGTCTTCACTTCATCTGTGCAGGTTCTCACTGAAGATAGCTGCTCACTGCATTAGCCTTCGCCTTATTTCTCAAACATGCACATGAATTATACGTGAATGTGGTGATGATTCACTGTGTGTGGTCAATGTTTTAACATATTTATGAATTATAAATTAGTCCAGGGGAATATTCTGTGATTAGAATGATTCCTGGGTAGAAATTAACCATATTATAATATAATTTTATACTTTGGAATGGGGGGTGGAACGATTAAGGGGAAAGTTCCTCACACCCAACCCAAATTGTATATGCTGCTGGTTAATTTATGAGAGTTGGTTCTTCAATGCAGTTAATTGTCTTCTATGGAGATCACTTGCTCTATGTATTAAGTAAGTCTGAGATTTCGTCTGCTTGATGCCCACCGTTTAATTGTCACGATCTTGCACGCAGTTGCCTTTCTTGCAAGCTACATGACTTGGTTTTGCATCAGCTGAGAATGAAGCAGCAAGTCATGTCATTCAATAACCCACATGTCATGGTAGACTGAGATTTGTAATATGCTAGCTAGGACTGTATGAGGAATTTATATATAACGGCTGGTTTTTCTGATTAAGATGGGCTTAGGTGTGAGCTGTGAGGCATCATTCTGCTTTCGTAAAAGGCATGTGACCAGCGTTATGTGTTTCCATAGACACATAATCTGTTGATGATTTTACTTGGTTGATGTGATGCATTTGCTGCCTGATGCCATTCAGCACGACATGCTTTTGAAGGGTCTTCCATAAAGAATGTCAACAAAACTGAAACCTACTTTGCACCCTTCCCCTCTGCATTCTTCACATTTGGCTTCACCATCCCCACTGATTTGCAGGCGTCTACACTCACAAAGTCTTAGATTATGCTACTCTGTTGATTGTGCTATTGAGTGAGGTACTCTGACATCCAAAACCCAGCGCAGACTGCCTGTTGCATTGAAGTTGGTGTTTAAGACACAGGTTCTACTCAGGTACCAGGTAGCTGTTTGACATGAAATTTACGGGCAGGTGTATGCATTGGGCATGACCCCTCCCGTTGTCTACACATGATTAATCTCTTAACCTCTCCATACCCTATGCAGATGAATGACTGAGGCACTTCTAGAATGAGTTGCATTAGAAATTAATTAGAGAAGTGGTGTATTCACTGCATTACAAGAAATTCTGGATTGACCAAATTTACCGGGTAAATTCATGTCGTAGTTTGTGCTGGCTCCTGTACACAGCGTCTTGAAATTAATTAAATCTGTAACGTTTCCAGTTGATGCGTGTGTGGTTCTTTGACAGAATCTGCATTTTTAAGAACCTCTGAAAATACGTTAGTTACAGTTGTGAGAGCCACCAAATGACTAACCAGATATATTACTATTTGTCTTTGTACGAAATGCGAACCCGATGTGTGGAGTTCGCAAATATTCATTCACCAAGGAACGGAGCAGATGTCTGCTAGCGTCTGAAGCGCAATTTCATCAGATTTGTAGCGTTGCGTAACTATTACTGCATGTTCTTAATTCCAGTATTAAATGAGTAAATCTGTTCTGCTTGTCTTACATTTCGTCTTCAGAATTAATTTACAATGGTTTTGTATATTTGCTAGGAAACTTTTGATCTCTAGCACAAAATCTTGGTTCTTGTTTGTTGCGTGTAGGCTCTGGTGCAGACACTTGATCTGCCTTGTCACACAGGTTTTTACGAAATGCGTGTGCGTTGGTGAATGTTCAATGCGTGTAATTATTTGCAACGTTACAGATTGTTGGCAGCTTCTATTTTTAGTATATTAAACGTCAATATTATAAACTTTTGTTGGTTGACAATTTAGTGTTTCCACGTAGCAACTTTATGCTTCAGCCTTCAGGAGCAGATTATAGGTTACAAGTGGACTGGAAACAGAAAGCAGGTTGGACTTGTTTGTCCCACGAGCTTGGATCATTGCTCAAACTCGATCCTTTACCATCATTGGGCCTCCTTATGAAATTCCATTTCTTCCACTCTGTGTGGGACTTTTCTCTCTGGGAATTCTGGATCACTATCTATCTCTGTCTTCTTAAGACCTTTTTACTCTTGGGGTTCTCACACTGCTACCGCAACAGAATGGTCATGGCTGTGAACTGCTATAGAAATACTAATTACATTACAAATCATCAGATCCAGGCGGTAGTAGGTCTAAAGTTTAATCTAACAGAGTCGATGATTAGTGCATGTCGAGTAGGCCTACATGCCACTTGTAACGTAAGTGTAGCAGACGCGTAATGTACTGTTAACTGTTACGTTTATTACTAAACTATAAGATAAGCTATGGCACAAGAAACGTGTATGCTATAAAATCTAACTTTGTAAGTTGTAATGTTGGCCTATAATTGTCCGAGCGCCTGAATACCGAATGCGACTGTGATAGTGTCAGTGTCCAGTCCGCATTCGGACGGGTGGCTATGGGCGTGGCCTATTGGCGTACGATGACCAGCCTAGCTATCTATGTTGACTCACGTCACAGTAGTATCACTAGGTATTCTAAAGTTTAATCTAACAGTATTTTTAGTACATATCCAACTCAGCTACGGTGTATAGGCTGCACTCTGTGTCAGTGAGCAGATAGAAGAATAAGTCAGTGGCCCTCGTATGATGAGACTAATAACTATGAAGCCTGACTGATATACGCTTTATTACAAGGATTCATCGTAAGATGATCACCTCATCCAAAAATATACACTCTTACAGTTATGCAGTGTGATTTAAAAAGAATGTGTACTATAATAGATACATAATAGGCCTATCAATAATATAGTTAGATTGTCCATTGTATGTTGCCGTCAGGTAGCGGCACCTGGCGAATGTGATATAAGCATTTTAAGTTTATCGGTCTCATAGATACACCGTAATTCCAATAACTGATTACTCCCTATAACATTAATATTTTTATTACAATGTAATTTTTGTCTATCTCGATGTACCAGGTTGCGGTTTGCCAACCTGTTTTTGCTTATTAAACGAATACACACACCGTGACATTGCGGCATCTGGCGAAAGAGCCATAGACATTTTATATACGTATCGTCCGCCAAACTATGAAGCCGCTAACACTTCATTATATATATGTAAGGTTGCTTCTCCGGGTTCTCCATTTCTGGCCCTATTCCACTTCGATGAGGCAATTCAAAAAGGATGAACTTCTAGCATGACAATTGGAACTTACTGCTCACCAGTGGCGTAGGCAAGGGGGGTTTCGGGGGTTAAACCCCCCATTGGCTCCGGAAAAAGGTTTTTTAAAGGCTATTTTTCCATTTAAGTAAGAAAAATAGCAAAAAACGGTTTCCGGCCACAAACCCCCCCATCAAAATTCCTGGCTACGCCACTGCTGCTGACCAAAGATAACCTTGAAACCCAGCTAGAGGGCAATTCGAAATGCTGATCGAAGGGTGTTCTCTGCCTGCGTGTCCATATCCATACAACTTTTCCCTTGTTATTTGCAGTGGCGGCGCCAGGATTTCAGGTTTTGGGGGGCTGAATCCTCGCGGAGGAAATCGTCCATTTTCATCCGCCAAAATTTCTGACAACCTTTTTTAGTCATCCGGTCGAAATCTCATGTATGTATTTCATTTTTATGGGGGGGGGGGGCTTAGCCCCCTCTGGCGCCGCTACTGGTTATCCGTGATCCTACTGTCTTAAGGTCGTTGGTCTTATCTACACGTATTGTTACCATTCATCGTGGGAACTATAATATGGCGAATGAATGGCTCAGAATAATCATCACGTCGAATTTTCTGTGTGACTTTAGCATTGCCATCTGGTGAATAATTGAACGCAGTTTCGGAAGCAATGGTACCGTTTCTATAAAGGTTTATTATAGATAAGCATATCAGTCAGATAAGTGAGCTCGGAATTTCAGAATTTTCTTATCTCCATATTACAGTTTGTGATAAATTTCTATTGCACCTTTATCGAAGAACACTTACGGCAAACTACCGATGTTGATTTTAAATACCCAGTCAGTTATCAATACGATGTCTACGGCCATATCACGTTGAAAACACCGGTTCTCGTCCGATCACCGAAGTTAAGCAACGTCGAGCCCGGTTAGTACCTGGATGGGTGACCGCCTGGGAATACCGGGTGCTGTAGACTTTTCACATTTTTTACACCAAAATAATTCTCGCCTGAGAATTATCATCCTGTATCTCTATTTTTGAGAATTCCGAGATAATCAAGGTAGAAGTTTTCGTAAAAGTTTACGGAAAATAGAAATTCAGGTCAATAAAAGAAGTCAGGCACAAACATTTGCAGTTACTAAGTCCCTGCAGGGCTTAGCGCCTAAATACCTGTGTGACTTAATGTGTAAGCCTCTTTCTGCAAGATCTTCACGCCCTCTTCGTTCTGCTGACCGCTTTGATCTATTTGTACCCAGATCACGAACATCATTAACCCAACACCGAGCTTTTGCTATTGTTGGTCCTTTAATTTGGAATCACCTTCCTTCTGAAATTCGTGGCAGGATTCTTGTAGGAAATTCACCTGCATCTTTTCGCTGCTTGAAGACTTTTCTTTTTTCATGGGCCTGTCACGCTGAGAGCGCTTCTGAATAGCTCTGCTGTGAGAAGCGCTTTACAAATGCTTTATTAGATTAGATTAGATTAGATTTTACATTAAAACATCAACATCATGGTTCATTGGCTAGTGAGACATAAGTAATTCATTTTAAAATATTAACTTCTAAAAAAATTCAGAAATTTGTATAAAATGAATTTAAATAAATGCAAGTCATCCTCACAAAAACACTAACATGAAATGATAAAAAAGCAATATGTTATATGTTAGGCCACAGTAGGCCTAAGTAAGTATATACTTTATTGTAATTGCAAAGCTGTCTGTTCAGTTAGTAGTTAAGTTTAATTAAGATTACTGCATAACTTGTAAATGTAAAGCGCAGTGCGTCTTGCAGGCGTTGAATTAAAGAAAAAATATTATTATTATTATTATATTATTATTATTGAACCGCCTGTGACACGAAACGGAGTATCCCCTCTGAAAGCTATCCGGGGGGATGAATTAATCTATCCCCCCGGATGGAATTAACCGGTCTATACTATCCGGGGGGATAAACTATTATATCCCCTTTTTTGAAAAATGCGCATAATAAAAATATTTATGCTGTAATCAAAATTTAAAGTGACTAATTGTTTGAAGTGTCCTAAGCAATGCTCAGATAAAGGCAACTCGAATTTATTTAGTGACTCTTGAGTGTTTTTAAGTGTTTTAAATGTTTCAAGTGGTCCAAAAACAGGGTAAAACAAATTATCTAGTAGGAATAAACATACCTTTTAGTGTCATTGTTCAAAACAAAGCAGATGAAAATTAATTTGCAAAAGAAAATTCACGCGAAAACGGTTTTTTCGACTTTTTTTAATTTGGGGGGATACAATTAATACGGGGGATACTCTATTTCGTGACACCTGCAAACGCACAGTATAGGCCTACATAATGCCGGATATTTTATTCGCTAGAGGCTCTTTGAAATATAACTTTTAAACGTAGGCAGTTAATTATAGTGATTAATATTCGACAGAGTGCCTTGAAAAGGAGACTCAACGGCGAGTCAACGCAACATAACACTGTTTGGTTAGGTATATATATACTTCGTTTATTCAAGAAAAACTAAGTTGACACACCGCAACTTATTACATGAAACAAACAAAAAAGTATTTTAAAGAAGTAAATAGGCTGAAGTAACGATTGTCCACAGAATTCAGGCTGGAATAGGGTTACCATGCGTCCGGGTTTCCCCGGACATGTCCTCTTTTTAGGCCTCTGTCCGGGCGTCCGGGCGGTTTTTCAGAAATATGGCTTTTGTCCGGGTTTTCACGTTCGTACAAAGATCGATCGATCTTACTTATTTTTCCGTGTTATATAGCCCAGAGCCGTATACGGCTCTGATATAGCCTAGTAAGCCTACTACTTCGTTCCGTGAACTAAACACGCGTTCCAGCAATATTGAACTCAATGGCGTGGTTACCATTGGACTTCCGGCTCATGAAGCGGTTTTTTGCAAACCAAGCGCAAAACTATAACGCGAGTTACGTAATGACAATATTAGATCTAAATAACATAATCAATTTTTCAATTTAACGAAAAGAATTTACATAAAAATGCCGAAACGTAAGTGTTTATTTGCAGACGCACTGAAAGCCCAAGAAGCATACACAGGTTTTCGTGCAGGTCATTATGACTGAGAAGCTAAATGTCTGACATGCGGCAGCGGAATTTATATGTCAGTTGCCAATAAGGGTAGGCCTAATTGGATTTAAAGGCGTATAGCCTACGTCGAAACGCCGAAGCATGTTAAGAGTGCTCGGGGAACTTCATATGACACAGTAACCAAACTTTTCGTAACACTGTGTTCGAAAAGTGACGAATCTGTCACTGTTTTGTTTCTATGTACAGACAGTGACAGTAATATAATGTGTACTGAACTGGAGTACTGAACACTCACTAAATGAAGTTTAAATTGAAATCAGGTACAATAAGAAAAAAATTCTGTGTAGTTTAACGTTACTTTTAACATGGTACAAGAAGGTTAGCAGCCGGCTACGGGATGGTAACCGGATGAACATTTTGTGTCCTCTTTTTCATCCGAGCATGGTAAACCTAGGCTGGAAGCATGCGAAAGATCAAAGATAGATTAATTTCTAGTTCCTAGAGTTAAGTAAGTAAGTAAGTAAGTAAGTATATACTTTAATGGACCGCCTGCAAACGCACTGCGGGAACATCAATCAGTTATGAACAACAATGAATATATATATATATATATATATATATATATATATATATATATATATATATATATATACATAACACTGCGAACAGTCTTAAAAAGAACACGAGAGATGAAATTAAAGTCATCTTTTCTAGGCAGTTCAAAGTTGTGTGGTCGCGAACGCAGAGCATAAGGTAGGCGTAACGTTTTCCAAAAATGAGCGATTGTGAGCCCGGTTAGCTCAGTCGGTAGAGCATGAGACTCTTAATCTCAGGGTCGTGGGTTCGAGCCCCACATTGGGCGCTATGTTTTATCGCTATCTTATGGACAACCCTTTTGACTCAACGCAGCGCTCGTGAATAAGCCGGTGACCCGCGCTTGGCTTTCGAGTGACGCTTTAGAAATTAGGAGATTACGATGTAGGCCACCCATATACCTATTCTTAGATGTAGGCTAGTTGGCGTCTGGAACTGTTACGGTGATGGATGGATGGATCCGATTTGACCAGGGTCTATGACAACAGAGGCCGTTACCCTGGACAGAAATTTGCTCGGCATATTACAGCACTCAAGAGCTTTCTTCTTTCGAAGTTACGGTGATGCTAACGTTGAACAGACCTAATTGCTGAACTTCTGCGACCTATGAACTCCACGGCCCTCATTCAACAGCTCAATATTGTCTTGAACTTTGCTCGCTGTGTTTACGATAATATGAACCAATCCCATTGCACGTACGTGAATCTGGGTCAAGAGGGCGGTCCTTATGTATCTGCAGATGCTATTGGACCGTGCTAATGTTTACACTAATTTGATTGGCTGTTTAAAATTCATTATCCAATCAGATCTGTTTCTTCGGTGTTTTTTGGGTCGGAAGCGAAACTAACGACAATATGTCTTCAGTGGCGAAAGATTTAATTGAAAAATATAAGAAATTTGTGACCGTTCATTCGGAAACGGTTGGTAGTATCGAATCGGCCGCCCGAATTTTGTCTTATGTGGCGCCTGGTGAGTGAAAAACTGCTGTGTCGGGGTTGTCACTATTGTACCTAACAGTGTACATGGCCGTGCCTTGAATTTTAACCTGCAGGTGCCTTTTGGTCACTCAGCGAGTTGGCCTAGATATAATTTTATGCCTTGGTTAAACTTCTTCTCATCCTCTATTGGCCTGAGGAGGCTGAGGTGTTATTATTCACAGCACTATATGAAATGTTTCTTTGAGTCTTTCCCTTGACAGTTTAATAATGAACATTAATGGTAGCTGTGAATTCGAGTTTTTGGAGCACTACCAAGTGTTTTCGGCGCTTACGACGCTAAAGTACACATTTACCCGTTGCTTTCAAGTGGCAGTATTTTAGAAATTTGGAGATCATGATTATGTGTTGCACCATGTTTTTTCAACATTTAACCGAAGTGTCTGTGTGCATTCTGTTTAAGTCACTGTGAATTTAATTATTGCGTTGCCAATGAAAAGTGGGTTTTGATTGAGCAGCTGCATGTAATGGAGTGGTCGCTGTTAATGGCGATTTATTGGTTGAGGCTTTTACTTTAATTGAGACTTGTATTGAGACTTTACCACGGTGTTCCAAGATATGGCCAGGCAGTGCAGAGATCTTGACGAATTAATGCTTCGTGTTTATGCTAAAACGTAAAACCAGATGAAAAATGATGCACAAAC
The DNA here is from genome assembly GCA_949752735.1 of Lumbricus terrestris. Lineage (NCBI taxonomy): Eukaryota > Metazoa > Annelida > Clitellata > Crassiclitellata > Lumbricidae > Lumbricus > Lumbricus terrestris. Next base: position 68,584,348 of record OX457038.1, on the reverse strand, counting down.
CTTTGTAAAATTTATCATTTGCAGCTGTCTTGTGTTTGTATTCAGTTTGCTATCTTTTTTAATTGCGATGTATCGCAATAATTTATTACTGATATCGATGCTATGGAAGTCTTAAGAATATATTAATCTTCATTTAATCACACAACCTGACACACCGCAGAATGATTACAAGTACAGGTTATACGAAATATGGCCCACTATAGCACGACACGCAGGTCGGCTTTACAGTAGTGGGTTTGGTAAACTTAACACTAATGGCCTAAGTACTGGATCACTCCTGGTCGGCCAAGCCAGAAGTGGGAGGGGCTATCTTTATTTTTAGCAGAACCCGAGTCAAGCAACACTACAGCAAAGCGCCAACGGCAGCTAACAGAAATTTTAATAAATTAATGCCCTGAGCGAGGCTTGAACCTGGGTCGCGCGGATGACTCTCAGTTTAACGACCAGCGATCTCACCACTGAGCTACGGGACTCCCCCATATAGACTAGTTTAGAATTATATATCACCTGAAGCACTAGCGTGACACCAACAAATGGAAAGGCCAGTTACTATTATTCATGTGCTTGGTTATTCTATGATTTAGTTAACAGAATTTTGTCATTGACCTATTTTATGATTTATTTGCTGTTTTTCAATGCAGGTGGTTCAGCCGCTGTTTCTGAGCTTCTCAGTTCAGTTGTCAGTTTGTTGGTTCTGCTCAATGACTGCATTTTGCGAAATGCTGCCAACCTTCAGCTGCAGTTTGTAAGTGATTGTTTGCTTTCGCTAGTTGCATATCGTAATTAAAAGGTATAAAAATTTCTATAGCCCAATCTATGACCAAGCTCAGTGTATACTGTGTAGTGTGTTTTTCTTGAAGTGAAGGTCGGATTTCTTGAAGAGATGTGCTTGGAAGTATCTGCTAGTTATTATTGGTACTTTTTCTTCAGAATAAATTAGGCAAGTTGTAAAATTGGATTGCAGATATTATTAAAAGGCCGTATAAGAATGTTGCATATCAGTACTTTATGTTAAAACTGAGGCTGATGTAACCGCCACCTGAAATTTTCACTACTGCAACTTTTTTCTCTAATTACATAAATACATGGATGCACAGTTGCACACGCATACTTCTGTCAATAATTGTGGCCTATCAGTTTCTTAAACAAATTATTCCACTTGGAGTTTACTAATACCTGTTCTTTTTTAAAGGAAAAAATAAGCAAAGGGGACCAAAACTACACTGGGTAGATGATATAAATGAGGACATGACATCACGTTATGGTTTTGTTTATCATATATTTTGATAGCACTCTTTCTGTTTCAAATCTTAATTTAAAACCTGCATTTATTCACTTACTAAGCTATTCCCATCAGTTGATGTTCATAAAATTGTGACTTTGTTGTCATTGATGAAGGATTGTGTCTCTTTGTGTATGTAGCCTCTGCAGAAGAAGCGTCTGGCATTCTGCCTGACGATCCTAGATCACATCGAAGTCTTTCTTGAGCTTGCTGCTTACGAAAAGCGTGGAGATCGGGCGAGATGGTTTGTCGTGGTTGCCCTACAGATCCTAAAGTAAGATTTTACTCTGAATTTTTTTTATATAGTAAGCACTAAGCATGCTAGCCTTGCTAGGCTTTCCACACAGAGAATAATGATTGTTCTGCTTTATTTCGTATCGTATTTATAGAGCGCCTCTTGCAGCATAGACTAAATATCCAGAGGCGCTTTCAGCACAGAAGCCACGGGGAAAACACAACTTGAGAGAGCGGGAGGATGTGGGAAAGAGTCCAGACATGAGCCTGTGGAAGTGAGGGAAGGCCATTCCATGAGGAGGGATCTATCACAGCAAATGCCTGGCTTTGAGCCAAGGCACACCGGACATAGGAAGTGGGAACGCAGAGGTGAAAATGGTTTGTAGAGCCCAAGGAGCGAACAGGTGTCGCAGCAAGAGGCTTGCACATATAGACAGAGAGATATATTTGAGATTGGGATTTGGAAATCAGGAGGATGATCTTATATTGGATCTGAGAGGTCATAGGGAGCCGGTGTAAGACTTTGTTTTTTGCCTTAGTAAACTTGGGTATAAAATGAGTTCACTGATTGTGTGTGAGAGGGTGAGAAGGTGAAGGATGGCTGCAGACCCTTAGTTACCAAAGTAAATGTTTGAATTAAAAATACCAGTGCAATGAATCACAAATGTTTTAAATTCTTGGTTGCCTTTCAGAGGTTACTTACGGTACTGCACTCCAATCAGAAAGCTCTGTTTCTTTTCTAACATAAATGTTTAATTTATGAATTTTCTAAATTGTGGATCTATGACTTTCTGTGGTATTGCTAATTGCAAACATTTTAGGTAGATAATGCATTGGAGGAACTTTAATTCTGAAAACTTTTTTTATTTTTCATTTTGTGTGTCAAAAGAGCAGTTCTTAGTAAAAATCTTAATGAAATTTTAATATCCAAATTAGAACGATATAAATTATGCTGATTTTCCAGGTCCGTTCTTCGTTTCATTTTGCTCTTCAAACATAATGCTGGCATTCTACCGAGTCCTCCGATTCCATCGCTGAAACGAGACAAGCTGCTGCACGCAAGAGTAAAAGATTCCTCAATGCAAGAATCAGCCGATGAGGTACTGACCAAGTGTCATTGGGGGTAGTAATTGTTATTTAAACAATAGAAGAAGAAGAAGAAGAAGAAGAATCTTGAAGAAGAAGAAGAAGAAGAAGAAGAGCTGTTCCTTTAGCTTGCTCTGAGGTATCCGTAGGTACGAATTCTTAGCGATTTCCATTTCTTCACCTCAGCGTATGAGGGTGGATAACCAGTCCTCTACCTTGTCATGTCATCTCCCACGAACAGCGAACAGTCGGTGTGCTCTGGTAGGGTCACATGTGGAGCAGAGAACTTGAATAAAATTTCTTTCCCCGGTGGGTGTCTGAACCCCCCCCCTCCACCTCAGCATTGACAGTCCAGTATGCCTAAGCAGAACACTTCTTTGAGCTGGTTAAATACGGTAATCATTAGCAATGAATGCTTTTAAGAACAGGCGATTCTGAAAACGTTGCATGGCTGGAGTTAATGGTAGTGAAGAATGATAATTTTTACTGGTTTGGGTTGAGAGCGCCACTGACAAGGTTGTCTTGAAGTAGCTCTTTATAAATGTCAGATTTCAATTAAAAATTGCAATTGCTGGCTGAGAATAAACAATTTCTGATGAGACTCTCTTGAAGAGTTGCAATTATGAATTATAGGGTTACAGTTGCAATTATTATAAGTGTTGACTTGCTAATAACATGAAGTTGTTAAAAACAACTGGCTTGAAGTAAGCAAAAAAGAGCCCTATTGGTTGGAAATGAATATTTATAAGTGACGGTGTTTACAATGATAACGAGAGATTGTGACTAACAAATAAGCCATAATTGACAGCAACCGATTACAAGAATAAAATATGCATTGGCACAATAAGACGAACGAAGAAAGATATAATGAGGTGATCAATTGCATAATTTACCAAAATATACTTTCAATTATTGCAGGAGACGAATACCGAGCGAATTGTTTCGTTTGAGAGCGATGCAGAAGCGGATGAGATAACTTCAAAGACGTTTACCCTCAAGTCAACGGGGCGTGTCGTTCGCTCCCTCAATTCCACCAAGTGTCAGTTTGACTTACACGTGTGATAAAGCTCTTTTCTCTATGCGTTGTGGCCATTTTTGTATGTGATGAAACCATTATTGTATGTGACATGGTCATTTACTGTATATGATGAGACCATTTCTGTGTGTGATGAAGTCATTTCTGTGTGTAATAAGACCATTTTTATTTTGATGAATGCAGTTAGCGTTTGGTCTAATGAGACATTTTTAGTGTGCTAAATCATTTTTAGTGTGCTAAACCAATCTTCACTCTGATTAGACAATTTCAGGAGCGTGAAGGCGGTTTTCAGATTGATAAAGCAATATTTCTCTCTTATTTAAGAAAAGTCAGATAAAAGTATTTCCAATCTGGCAAAACCATAGGAGCCTGTTGTAGCCATTGCCAGGTCATTTTTAGTATTGTTTTAGACTATGTTGAGCCTAGGAGACAATTTCTAGTCTGGTAAGCAGCATGACCATTCAAATTAAATACCAGTTGTATAATGCTACGCTTATTTATAAATATTTGAATACTTGTATTGTTGCATGTTTTTTAATTATATTTAAAATGTTCTGCATTATTATGGGTTTTTTTAATGTTTGATTACTTATATTATTAAATATATATTATTTAAATAAGTTTAGTATGTTATTTAAAAATGTTTTAATACTTTTGCTATAATATTTAAAGATAGTTAAATACGCTATTTGGTTATGTTTGAGTTATTATATAATTAGTTCTGTTATTTCTGACTATTTTGGCTATATATTATTTAAAGACAGTTAAAATACATTATTTGGTTATGCTTGATTTATTATATAATTAGTTCATATATGTTTGAATGCTTCTACTTTATTTTATTTAAAGCTAGTTAAAATACATTATTTTATTATGATTAATTGATTATTTATTTAATAAAAAGTTATTTTGTTTGCAGCGTCTGCAGCCAGCAGACGACCTTTACACCACATACCAACGCCATCTGGTGATAATGATAATGATCTGGTGGCGCCCTCCAGCGATGACCTTGGTTCGACCTCGCTCAACGACAGACAGCTGTTCGCTGAATGTCTGCACGTCATTCGTCCTCTTGTGCACTGTATCCATCACTCGTTCATTTATCCATTTGGATCTATTCTAAGGCATCTATGTTTGATGCGAATGTTCTTGTAAGGAGATATGTAAATGACCATATATACACACACATACATGCGTAATTACATACATGCATGCATGCATACATACATACATACATACATACATAATTACATATATACAATATTACGTACATACATGGATGCACTATTGCTCATGCGTTCATACTTCTGTCAATATTGTGTCCTATCACTTCCCAACGTTGATTTATTCCAATGTTCAGAGTTTACTAATGCCTGTTCTTTTTAAAGACAGTCAAAGGCAGACCCAAAGTCGAAGACTACACTGAGGAGATGATTAGAAATGAGGACATGACATCATTGACTAATCCTAAGGAAACAAACAACCAAGGACTGGGGGGTCATTTATTCGTACCCAATGCTGTCAGATTACTGGCGTGAGGAACTGATGATTTTGATGAATAAGTGAAGTTGCAGCTATTTACGTATGTAGAGACAATTGTGTCATATAAGAATTTATGTGAACTTAATGAATTTCTCAGTAGAAGGAAATTCCTTGACAGCATTTTTAGTAGCGGCTATGTATTTCTGCGGCGAATCATCATGGAAACCGTGGCTGACTGCATGCGGAATTGACATCTCAAGGTAAACTATGTCTTAAATATTTGTAATAAATGGCTTAAATTCATGATCACAGTCCTGTTAAGTCAAATGAATTGATAAGAAATTTGTTAGTTTATTGACCACCATGTGTAAGTGTTTATTTCATGGTGATTTATTATGTAGATTTATATTGTTTCAAGTCGGTTAAATGCCATCTGACAAATTTCAGTGCGATAATGACAGATTTTATCGTATTTGAGAATGAACACCACTTTCTTAAATATTCTGTATTTATTCAGCATTTATGCATGTGATTAAATTAGTAGGGGTAGGGTGTCGGAGGGGAAAAAGAAGCTGCAGAGGATTTTCTGCAGAGGTGATTCTGTTGAACTAGCATGCATAGCATATGTACAACTGAACAACTGGTAGCAGAACTTTTTATTGTGTGAATTATTGCAGGATGTGTATGCTGAGTATTAGTAATAATTGTAAAAGAACATTTTTCATATTGTAAATTGTGACGATATTTATTGTAACAGGACAACATTTTTATGGTGTGAATTGCAAGTTGCAACTTAACATTTGTGTTGCATAGAATAATGTAATGTCAGCAGTTTTATGGTGTGAATTGCAAGTTGCAACTTAACATTTGTGTTGCATAGAATAATGTAATGTCAGCAGTTTTATGGTGTGAATTGCAAGTTGCAACTTAACATTTGTGTTGCATAGAATAATGTAATGTCAGCAGTTTTATGGTGTGAATTGCAAGTTGCAACTTAACATTTGTGTTGCATAGAATAATGTAATGTCAGCAGTTTTATGGTGTGAATTGCAAGTTGCAACTTAACATTTGTGTTGCATAGAATAATGTAATGTCAGCAGTTTTATGGTGTGAATTGCAAGTTGCAACTTAACATTTGTGTTGCATAGAATAATGTAATGTCAGCAGTTTTATGGTGTGAATTGCAAGTTGCAACATAGCATGTGTGTTGCCTAGAATAATGTAATGTCAGCAGTTTTATGGTGTGAATTGTAACAGGACATGTGTGCAGTGCAGTGAAGCAGGGATTCATTTTGCATTGTCTTTGTGAACTTATTGTTGTCTGGCATTGTTTCTGTCTCAGCCTTGTCTTGATGGGTGGACCAGAGAATTTCAGCCCAACTGAAAAAGAGGAACTGAAACGAAGAACATTTCTGATGCTCCTCTATCTGCTACGATCGCCATTTTACGACAGATTTTCCAGGTTAGTTGTGTCCTGCTTTTCCCTTGTTTCCAGCACTTAGTTTGCAGAAACTTTCAAGAGGAGGGGAAGTTGGGTGGGGATACTTTAAAAATATGTGGAGTGACCTTACGCCATGATATTGCGCAGTTCTGGTTTTTTGCACTGGCTCTCTGAACTCAGAGGAAGGTATTGGCTCCTGGAATTGCCTTTGTAATTCATGATTAAGGTGCCTATAATATTATTGTATGTATGTACAGGGTGCGCCAAAAAAGTAATCCCCTACGGTTTTTAGCCCATATCTTGGCCAAACATACGAATTTTTAAATGAAACTTTACAGTCTTAAAGGCAATTTATATCTACGTACAATGGTCAAATTACTAAAAAATATTTCAAACGGAAAAAAGTTACACCACTTTTAGGGAGGCCACCCACCGTTTTTTGACGATTCAAAAACGAAGCGCAACAAAAAATTAGGTTTATGCCAATATCTTGGCCAAAATTAAGAATATCGAAATGAAATTTTATAGACTTATAGACAATTCATATCTGCACATGGTGCTCAGATTTCATCAAAATATTTCAAACAGGACAAACGTTATACCACTTTTAGTGAGGCCACCCACCGTTTTTTGACGATTCAAAACGAAACGCAACAGAAAGTAACAAAAACACGATTTTATTAAGTCTCATCTCAAATAACTGTTGTCAAATGACCTTGGTAGTGCTTCACAACTTGTGCTCAATGCGCCCACCACCCGTGCCAAAACTTCTTTTGAGTCTCTTTGCAAAGTTCTTGATGGACCTGTTGATTAAGCTGATAGATTCCTTATTTACCAATTTGATCGTCATCTTGCTAAGTGACTTCTCAGTGGCGCGCAGCTACGCTGGTGCCCTGTTTCTTTTTTAAATAGTAACAATAATGATCATCTGGCAATATCAAGGCTGTTTGATACCAATTATTTGAGGTTTACGAAAAAAATCGTGTTTTTGTTACTTTTTTTGTTGCGTTTCGTTTATGAATCGTCAAAAAACGGTGGGTGACCTCCCTAAAAGTGGTATAACTTTTGTTCTGTTTGAAATATTTTTATGGAATCTGGCCATCATATGCAGATATGAATTGTCTTTAAGTATGCAAAATTTCATTTCGATATTCTTACTTTTGGCCAAGATATTGGCCAGAATAATTAGATTTGGTTTTTTGCTACTTTTTGTTGCGTCGCGTTTTTGAATCGTCAAAAAACGGTGGGTGGCCTCACTAAAAGTGATATAACTTTTGTTCTGTTTCAGATATCGCTATGAAATTTGGCTATTGTTCGTAGATATGAATTACCTTCAAGCCCGTAAAACTGGATTTGAAAAATTCCTATTTTTGGCCAAGATATTGATTAAAAAGCCGTAGGGGATTACTTTTTTTGGCGTACCCTGTATGTATGAACTTTGAGGCATTTTTTAAGCTGCAGTGTAAATTTATGCTTATTTCTTATTGTATTTCTGATTATGTTTGCGATATCCAATCGAAAATGATAATTCACACAAATAGAAAGTGAGGAGATGCAACAAAAATAGATTAACCATTGTTGTCTTAGACTGTTACCATAACTTTTTGCTTATTTGATGTTGACACAGCACTACTTTTCATTCTCACTATTTATCATTTTCTACAAGGCAGGGCCAAGCTTTCTCGGTCACTGGCCTTGCCACTTGGAATGGTCTTCCTGTGGCACTTTGCCCATAGTGCCCAGGGATCACTCCACCATGTTCATCTCCAGTCTTAGGACTGTCCCATTTAGCCGAGGTTGGGCCAGGAGTGCTTCTGAATAGATAGTCTTGAAGTAGTGGTATATAAGAGCTCCTAATAAATAAACTGAATAAATAAATTTAAATCAATTTAAATATTCGAATGCATTCCCTGTTTTTCGCTTGCATTCTATGCAAATTTGTGCCGCTGTTGTTGTGAATTACGTAGAAAGTTGATCGGTTTAAGTGTTTTTGGTTTCATAATTTTTCTTTCCAGAGCGAAGCTGATGTTCCTTCTTGGTTTCATGGCTCATAACATCCCAGTCGTTAGAGTAGTCGCTCGTAAGTAATCATCTTTTCTAAACTCATCTGAAGTGTTCATATCTTGTGGATGATTTTTTAATTGTTATTAATTTATTTATGCATAAAGGCAATACGCTCATACACAGTATCATTAAAATTTACTAATTTTAGCTGATGACTATAAACTGTCAGTTGGTATTTGGTTGGAATCGGTTTCCTGTGATGATAACAATGATGATGATGATTTTTTTAAAGCCTGCAGGTGGCAACAACTTAACTTATATTTAAATTAGTATTTAATAGTAATAACCTCTTTGTAATTTAATCTCATCCAAGTTATTAGGGCAACACAGCATTTTTAAAAGAAACATTTGTTGCTGAATGGATGAACCAGAAAACCCATAGACATCTTCTGGATTTCTTTAGACTTTGATGCATGTGACAGTGTGATCAGATATCTAAGTAGGTAATATAAATAGGCCTAAATGAAAAGTAGCACATGCATGGAGTGGACATGGGCGAAGTTTATCGGGGCTAGGGGGTGGGGGGGGGCTAAGCCCCCTCCCAAGAAGACCCAGATTCTTTTTTTACGGTGTAAATGGTATCTTTTCCCGGGCTTAGCCTCCCAAGAAGGCTTTAACCCCTCCAAAAACGGAAACCAAACTCCGCCCATGGGAGTGGATTTATGGAGATATGCCTGCAATTCCTACTCTTCATCTTCAGTTTGTCAATCATGGCTGTACTGGCAGAATTAGAGATGAGTACATGCTACAGTTGCCTAGATCTGTCTGCAAGTAATTTCCCCCGTATATTATAATTACACTTCAAATATTTGTGAGGTGAGCAGTGAGCACACTATATAATATACCCATGTATATGTTCGATTACAGCCCAGCCATCAATTAAGTTGGGGCGGTGATTCCACAAAAAAGCAAAAAAGTCATTTGACCTACCCTATTTTACTCTTTACATTTCTTGTGACCTGCCAACAATTCTTTGGAATTTCAATATCTTTTTCACATTTAATATCTTCGGTCTGCTGAATAACCTCTATGATGCTGGAAAGTGAGAGCGCTTGCGAGTAAGTTGGTGCCCTGAGCTTTGATTTCGAGTGGTGCTTTAGAAGTTTGGAGACATACGATTACGAAAAGTCTTTGTCTTTTTCTAAGTGTCGTGAGTGCCGTTCGAATCGTCGTTTAGTTAATGTTCAGATTTTGATAGTGTAGATCCGCTTCCCCTCCGGCAGTTATGAGAGGAGAAGATGAAGACCATCAATCCGCACAAAACGAAGTCGTCGGCATCTCTTTGAAGTGTAGTCGGTGTCTGTGAAGTAGATCTATGGAGCGGTGCTTGTGGCATATAGGGCTACTGATGCTGCTGCTGCTGCTTTTGCATTACGCTGGTGTAAACATCCACAAGTTTCTTCATCTGCTGATGGAGAGGAGGAGGAGGAGGGAAAAGGAGGAAGCGGGTGGAGAAGTGGAGAAACAAGAGGAGGAGGAGTAGTCAGAGAAGAATTGGGAGGAGGAAGAAAGGAAAGTGAAAAGGTAAAGGAGGAGGAGGAAGAGGAGGAGGTGGTGGAGGACAACCAGGAACATAATGTGCTGGAGGTGGAAAAGGGGGAGAGAGGGATGTCCGTTTGAAATGGAATCTCCTTCATACGTCGTCGTCACATGTTGTAGACTTGGATTTATGTAGCGGCAATTTAATTATAGTCTCAGCAGGATTCACGACGACTGATACCAACACCAATCGTCCATTGGATGACGTCTTCACAATAATTAAAAGACTGTCGTTTAAAAGTCTGACGGGGAGTGGCTTTCAGAGAGAAGTACTTAGAAGGACCTAACAAGCAAGGATGGTTTGCAGCCTTTGGCTGTGCGTGTGTGCAAGTGCGTGTGTGTAGGTGTGTGTGTGTAGGTGTGTGTGTGTGTGTGTGTGTGTGTGTGCGTGTGTGCAAGTGCGTGTGTGTAGGTGTGTGTGTGTATGTGTAGGTGTGTGTGTGTGTGTAGTGTAGGTGTGCATCTGTCTGTCTGTGTGTTTGCGTGCGTGCAGGTACTACGATGTATACTAGGCCATTTCATTTATGTATGGGGAAAAACTTTTTTAAAATTTTTTATGGTGCACTCCTACTATATTGTTTCTAATGGCAAAATGTGAATGTTGACCAAATTTTAGGTCATTTCGTGGTGTTTTGACCCCCGCCCAACACGATCAACTGATTTAGTTAATAAATCATTGTTTTCCTGCATGACAAAATGTGTGTAAAATAAGACAGTTTACTATACAAAGAATACAAACTACATATCTAGTAACCAACAAGTTTGGTAATTGTGTTTGTTTGGTTGTATGTGCACTTGTTATAGCGCCTCTTCAAGCACCCTACTCAGAGGCGCTCCCGACTGCAGAGTGGACACTGGATCGGAGCTTCACGCCGAAGCGCTGAGCAATTGCGAGTGAAGGACTTGCCCAAGGTCCCTACGCTGCGACTTGAGGTGGATTCGAACCTTCCGGCTTCAAGGCAACGACGCCACCACTATACACCACCGCGCCCCACAATCTCAATAAGTGAGATGTGTATACACATTACACAATGATATCATGTCAAATCACGTTACTGAATTTAAGGTTTGTGGAGGAGAATGTCTCTTGTTGAAAGTTGGGAATTTCTCTGCGTTGGTATTCGACCATTTGCAATAAAACTGTTTTTGTGTTTCATCATTGGTAACACTAGTTGAGAAGTCTTGGATTAGTTTCACACCCCATTCCGACAGATTATTCACCACTTGACATGCCGCACATATGTATCAGCTTCTTGGTAATGGAGATCATTATGCCATTCACTAACAGGTTTTCCTAGCCAGTCGACGCCAATTCCCATGCTGTGAAACAAGAACCAGGATTTGGGCCCAATAAGGGATGATAGCTTTGTACTGTGGCTCAGAATAGGAAACGTTGGATGGCCCCTTTCAAACTGTCTTGGTCTAGGAATTCGGAGCAATGCTCGAGCAATCTGCTGTCTTTCTGAAGTGGAAAGCCTGTTTGAAAAAGAGAGAATACAGCACATTCTTCTGTTAAGTACCAGAAGTGCCTTTCCAAGGTTTTCATGGCTGCATTGGCAACTTGTGGATCATGCCTGCAATACTTGTTCAAGTCATGCCATAGCTTGAGTTCATTATACGTTGCATCGGCCCCAATGGATTAAGAGACCCAGTTTTCAACGTAGAGTAGCGCATTAAATTTACATAGTGCTTCCAATTTGCTGATCATGTCCTAAACTACCTATGAGCCACGCTTCAGGCACTTCTCTATCATCCTTTCTAAGTAATGGGCGGTTTGGTGCGGATGAAATTGGAGGAACTACTTCCTGAGTGGTTCTTTTTTCATATATTCACTCCCTGCTGCCATGGTTACAGCCTCTAAAAGGTAAAGCAAAAATTTTACAATTTGCTACCATGTTGTCAATGTCCGTTTTGAACGTAAAACTACTTTTTAGGTGGGCGGGGGTCAAAACATGGCCTACAGACCTGAAAATTTGCAGGCAATTATGTTTCAGTAATAGTAACAATATGGCAGGGGTGCACAAAGAAAATTTAAAAAAATATTTTTTTGCAATGGCCTAATGTATACATATCCTCTATCTTTACATATGTGGACTCTGGAGTATTGGCTGTTGAATCGTTGTTGCCTCAAAGTAATGGACCAAAGTTGTTCATCGGATAATAATATTATCCCTAGAGATTGTCGCCATTACTAAGCTGTGAGTTGTGGCCATTAGTTTTGATTGGTTGAGTTTTTCTTTGTGTGTTCGTGTGTAGGTCCGTTGCTGGAATATCTTCCCATCTGGCAGAAGATCTACTTCTACGTCTGGATGAGTTAGTCCTCTGCCCACCCCCACCCACCGTCTAAGCCAGCGGAACAGCAATTACCCTCTGTAGACTGATTTAACACGTGACCTTCACCTCTGTCTCGTTAGGTGTCGAGGCTCAGCTGACTCCTTAGTAGGAGGCAGGGTGTCCTATGTGGTTGGCACTTGGCAACAGCGGGGCGGAGACCATGGGTTGTTGCAAAATGATGTGTAGTGCAAATTTATATTCAATGAACGATAATGTTAATCAATGAGGAATTAAGTATGAATTGAAGCAGAATGTTTAAGAAAGTGAATTTTCACTTTTTATGATTCGGCAGAAGAGACTCGGGGCATTGGAGAAATGTATGGAGGAAATGTATCCACGGTGAGATGATATAGGCCTACCGATGGGTGCCCGCACATAGGGACAAGAGGGGCGCTTGTTGCCCCCTGGAGAATTGATGCCTATTTTTAACTGCTAGTCTTTGGTCTTTAAACAAATTTTGCACTTAAGCACTAATGATATGCATAATGAAACCGAGAAATTTACATTTTGAAACCTCCATGAAAAATACCAATATTCTTAATTTCCTGCTTTGTAGTTTAAATTAAAACTTTTTCTAGCAATTTCAACCATAGCCATTGAGTTTTGCCCTCTCCTGCATAAATTTCTGCGGGCGCCCATACCTTTACCAGTATGAAAGTTCATCCTCTACGGTCTACCCCAGTGCTGTCCAACATTTTTAACACTGCGGACCAGCAAGAACTTTTCTTGAAGCCGAGGGCTGCACTGGTGAACTGAAATATATCAACTATGATCTAATGTAAATTGTTTAAGCTATATTAAAATTTACTGTGGAACAATTATACCGGATGCGTCGTGAGAACTTGATTTTTTATTCACATTAATGTCAAATAATAACACAACAACTTAGACTATAGTCATTAGTTGGTCTGCGATTTATTATTTTTATTTTCGCAAAATTTGAAGGAAAAAAATCACTAGTTCAGGCGGGTCACTTAAAATCAGGGTGTAGGTTGGACAGCACTGCTCTACCCTTAGAACTGCACTCCGTTTGTAAGGTTGTAAGGGATTTCTCCCTTTCCCTGAAGTTTGTTGACAGGTATAAATTAGAACGCTGTGTAAAATGTTCAGTTACATTACGTTGCATCTGTTAAATCGTGTGAAAACTGAGAGAAGATCGTGTGCTGCTGGTCAACTGTGACTTTTTATTTCAACTTTTGATTATGTACATGTATACATGAGAAGTTTATCGATCAAATACATGATGACATTAAAGAATTTTATTTTAAGCAAGCATGTTAGATTTGTATCGAGATCTGTTTTACTTTTTTTACCTTTCAAAACCTGCCGTGTCCAAATCAAAACACGGACTACAATCTCACTGAGAACAAATTCTGTAGTCTAGTGTAAGGTATGCCATGTTAAACTCGGTTTCAAACAATGGCATAGCCAGAAGAGCTGCTGAGACCTGGTTTCTCACTCAAAGTGTGGTTCAGAGATGATTCTGGCCTTTCAATTTTAATTCCTATTGAAAGATGATTTTTCATTTCAGTTTTTATCCCGAAAGTACAATAGGCCTATTGTGTAATTTGTGTGTAATTGTTTGCTGCAAGATCTCGCACCCTAGACTGTAGGACTTGTAGAAGAATTATCTGAATACATTCGTCAGAAGCTGACAAGGCTGGTTGTCTTCATCACAGCTAGAGTAGGAAAGTTTCAAAGCATAGCAGTCTAGGGATCTGTCACACGAAGTAAAACGCTTGTTACATGTTTAACGACACTGCCATATCAAAGATGATTAGTGTCGCCCTCCTCCTTTATCCAGGCTTGGAACTGGGACTGACAGAGAACAACCAGTTGACTCATTTCGTTTAAATTCTGCTGCTTGACTCTGCAGGGGTCTCTTTTGCCCGATCGAATACCCCCAATTAATTTCACCCAAATTAGCGTATCGCATGCGCTTGGGGGGACTGCGTCGAGAGAAGGGTAAATACACCCTAGTGGCCCAAGTAGTGGGTGTCGTTTAGATGCGGTGTCGCATTTCAAAGATGGCTTCAAATGACCACCCGCTGGTAGGTCTTAGTTAAGCCTACACTCGGAGGTTTTCGATCTGTTGAATATGATATGATAGGCTTGGGACGGAGAGAGCAGAAGGAAGGACGGATGAAAGAATGAGTAAAGGAAGATATGAGGTAAAGCAAAGGAAATACTCCTAGGGTTTGTTAGCATTTAACGACACTGTCATATCAGAGATGATTAGTGTCCCCCTCCTCCATCAACCAGATGTGGGACTGGCACACTGCGGTGCAAACATTGATGGCCTACTGCTAGGGGACAGATAACCTGAATTACAATTGTGGCTGCAGTTAAATCTCCGAAATTTCTCAGCGCCATTTATATTTGTAGGCCTAGTGTAGGCCTAAACGACTGCTAGGCCTAGACGTTTGAAAGCGGAAGGGGAAGTATTATTATTTTTCTATTAAAATTAGTGAAAGTGTAGGGTTATATAGAATTGCAAGTCGTCTGTTCAATAAGAAATTTGTAGGCCTAGTGCCTACCATCATATTTCAATCTACTAAGGCCTACTGGCAACTTCGGTTATAAGCCAGCAAAGCTTTTAGAGAATTTTTATTATTAGGCCCTATATAATTAGTAGCAGGCTTATTGGTAGCCTATTATTAATTTTTATCATTAAACTGTCATTTATAAAGAACCTAAATAGAAAGAATCCTTCGCAAAAGAGTATGACAGAAGTCCAGACCTACTAAACCATGGATAGGGTAAAATAGGCGAAGTTTTTTAAAGAGCGATAGGCCTACGTACGCCAATGATCGTAATCGTAATCGTAATCTCGGGATTTCTACAGCGCCCACAAAAGCCAAGTCGCGGGAACCAGCTTATTCACAGGCGCTCAATCAAAACAAAATCGGTAGGCAGCGGGTCAAGTCCAGAGAGTCAGGCAGGCAGATAGATGGACAGCTAAGGTGGGTGATGTTTAGAGTTGAAGTGACGGGGGATGTGAGTAGAAGAGGAAGAATCAGGATAGGATTTTTGAAAGAGCAATGTTTTCAGTTTTGAGTGAAAGACCTGTGGGGAGATAGCGAGAGGTGGAGTTTTGGTGAGTTCGTATGATGGGTCGGAAGTTTGCCGAAGTGCTGGCGGAAGTTTGTTCCAGAGAGGTGGAACGGCAATGGCTATGGAGCGGTTTGCGAATTTCAGTGATGAAGTGATGGAAGGGCGAAGCAGGGTAATGGAGGATGAGGAGCGTGTTGAACGAGGTGGCTGGATGGTGAACAACTGACGAAGGTAGAACGGCTGGGATGATTGAAGTGTATTGTAAGTGAGTGAGAGGTGATGACGGTTTGCGAACTGAAGCAGCCAACTAAGAAAGTAATACCTATGCCTACTTCCGTGATTTTACTCTATGGAGTTATAGACTACTGATCGATGTTGGTCTGGTAACCTAAGCAAGGATTAGCTGTCTAAGACAGACTTTGCCAGTTTTTTTATCATTATTTTGTATAGATTTAGCTTATAAGATTTATGACCTTTTGAGGCTCCGATGGCTTAACCCCCGAACCATTACAGATGGGGGAGGGCATTGGCGGATTTGCCTCTGAATCTGCGCTTGTGTAGGTCCTGGCATAAAGACACTGAACGAGTGAATGTCTTAAGTGTGTGCACGTGATGCATCACGTGATGCATGGAGATGTGGAAGTTGGTCTATCACTTTCTTGCACCTGATGACCCGCCAACTCGCCTACCGCTATCTGAAGTTTGCTATCGAGATTATTATGCTGTGTGCTCGAGACATCTAATTCCCTGTCTCTTCCGCAGTAAACATTTTAAAGGAGGTATATATATATATATATATATATATATATATATATATATATATATATATATATATATATATATATATATATATATATATATTATGGTATCGGTTTGTCCCTTTGTCCATGAAAGCTTCGAACCTAAACTGAGCCCAAAAAACTGCATTAGCGGATTTAGCGCAACCTTGACTTTGCGATAGAGAGCGCTAAGCATATACAAGATGAGACTCGGGTCAGTCTAGGCACACTCGGAGTTGCACTCTGTGACCACGGCACTTGAATTCCTGCACCGGATCACTCACACTTAAGACCCCGCGCATTACTCTGCGTCTCGCCCGCTTCAATTTTCGTACATCGTGATAACTTGCTCGCCCCTAGCAGCCCCCACTCCCCCCACCCCAACCCCGCTTAATAATCAGCCGAGTTTATCTTAGTACACGACCGAGTATATCTGGTTTCGCCCCTACGAACATATGGTTCGCACACGTGGCGACCAACGCGCCCATCCCTCCATGCGCCCCTCGTTTTCCCTCCATAGCTCTCTCTTTCTCTGTTTCCCTGCGCGGCCTGGCTAAATAAATGGACTCTCAAGACGACTGCGAGATAACGTCAGGTGCAAAAACAAATATGGCGGCCATGTGGTCGTCTGCTCCGGCGTTGAGCGATAATTGGCCATTTACACGGTTTTAATAGCATTCCGATTCAAAGCAAACATCTGCATCGTGCGCCGCATTTGGTCGACGCGACTTACGCTATAATTGTACGAAAGAAGAAGTTTCTTGTAGCCTACTAACAGTTCTGCGCGGCAGGAAAACTTATCCGTAGCGTCTGTGATTTTTTACATGATGGTAAACTCGTGCGAACGTGCAGCGATGTTTTGCATTCTGGACTAGTAAGTAGGCTAACCTATAGGCCAGTGCTGTCCAACCTTTTTGGTACCACGGGCCGCAAAAGCAAGATATTTGAA
The DNA here is from genome assembly GCA_949752735.1 of Lumbricus terrestris. Lineage (NCBI taxonomy): Eukaryota > Metazoa > Annelida > Clitellata > Crassiclitellata > Lumbricidae > Lumbricus > Lumbricus terrestris. The sequence continues at coordinate 68,567,068 of OX457038.1, read as the reverse complement.
GCCGAGGGCCACAACACTAAAATCAAAATTTATCGATATATTAACATTGAAACGAGTGTTGAAATTTAATATGGAATGATTGCAACCTATCTATCAATCTATAACTTATAGCTATCTGCTATGAAATTTATGTACCGCAGGTTCAAGATAACTATTCAGAGATGCTCCCGACCCAGAAATGGCCAAAGAGGTCTTGAGCAGTTTATCGAAAGAGTTCGGCGAGTCCCACAGGAATAATAGGCCTACTAATGAATAATAGCATGTAGACTACACAAACCACGATTGTCATGCTTCACAATAGTTGAGCACCAAAATGGGCAAAGCAAAGGTGGCGTTTATCCCGGCCTCGCACTCAGTTTTGTCGCCCAGCACAGTTTGGCCAGCTCAGTTCTTCAGTAGCCTATACGTCGACCAATCAATTTTTCTGACTAAGATCTGCTTCATGATTAGAACAAATTTACATCCTCCTTCTCTGACTTTCATTAAAAAATTCGTCGAAGCCAGAGTCTCTGCCTAAAGAGCTAGCACTATAGTCCTCGGACCAGACAGAGTCAAGACATCGACGTTCATCATCCCTGGTCCCTGGGTCTCTTATCGATGGGTTCTTTTTAATCCTTAAGAACTAGAATTGTAGACTATATCTCGAAATGAATGGTCGCAGACACCTGCAGACATGTTGGAACTCTGTAGGCTACAGATCTAAGAAACTGACTAGATGTGACCGGTTTGCGAAGTGAGTTTAGTTGAGTACAGTAATGGGGTTTGTTAAACCAGAAGTCGTGGGTCAATCTCCAGATAGACTACTGGAGCCTATAACCCTAAGAAGAAAAAGAAAAGAGTAATTTTAGTTTTCGGATTGGCCTTCCTGATAGCATTCCAAATCGGAAACTGTCAATAAAAATAATAAGAGCTCAAGTCGACCAGTGACTTTACCCTTTGCTTCATTTTACAAAATTAAAGTGAAAAAATTTAGCGAGCCCGGCGGGCCACTTCAAATCGCCTCGCGGGCCGCATGCGGCCCGCGGGCCGCACGTTGGACAGCACTGCAGTATAGGCTATAGGCCTTTAGGTTAGCCTATGTCTTCTTCTATAGGTCAATACAAAGCCATCGTGATCTTTAGCTCAGCATTGCTTGTGTAAGAACTAGATAACTCCTGAGAAACTGAGAATAGCCTATTATGTTGCTTACCATAGTAGAAGAAAATTGGTTCCGAGTTAAAATCCAGAGTTGCGATGAGCTTATTGACGAAATCTCTTGCAAAGCCTATGGCTTAAACGCGGACTTACATAGCCTACAGAGAGGTCCGTGGTTTGACAGATTTTTTAGGACAAATTTCACTAGGCCTATACTTTCATAGCGACACTTTTTTAAATTATTGTTTAAAAAATGTCCATGCATGTTGTCGAGGTTCCCTGTATATTTTTGCTTTACTCGCTTTCTCTTGATTCTGTACAGAGTCTAATCGATAATTTTGGCAACTTCAAGCTATAGGGCCTAGTAGGCTTATGTTGTTGCCACTTGCTATTATCCTACTTCGACTTTCGTAGACGCTATGAGCCTAGGAGGCTAACCTGGCTAGACCTATATTCCGCAGAGACTATAGGCAGTGCTGTTGCGAATTTCTTGTTTCACAAGTAGGCCTATAGCTACGCTACAAGGAAGCTCTAAGCCAGCCAAGAGCGGATACAGAAATTTAGAAATTTTCGAAGGGGGGGGCAAAAGTTTCGGTCTTGTTGTTGGGGTAGGGGAAAAATTTCGTCTTCTTCGTCGCCGAAAAATCTGATGACCTTTTTTAGTCATTCGTCCAATTGCCAGGATACCATTTTAACCGCCAAAATAGTTGACGACTTTTTTAGTCGTCAGTCATCATAGTCGGGAGTGCATGATGTTATCCTTCTTTTCTCTCCCGCTGCATTTATTTAATGGCTTGTTGAAACCAAATGGGGGGACGTCCCATGCAATTTTTAAATGGGGGGCATGGCAGGATTGCCCCCCTGGATCCGCCCCTGAAGCCAGCCCTTCCGAACGGTCGTAGAACGCGTCAAATCACATGGGAACATTGGTCACCTAATTCCACCTCTAATTTTTGCAGCAAGACAGTGGTCATATGAAATGCATGAATGCATCAGAATTCGATCTGCAGGAAATTACACGCAAGAGAGATGTCTTGACCCGGTTGGATATCCCCGAGTTCTAACTCGGCATAGTAACGAAAAGAGCAACCTGACTATTGCATTGTTGACTTGATAATTAGGCCTATAGCGTCAGTGGAGTGGCCTATACATGTAAGCACTGAGGTAAATTTAGGCCTACGTTACATTACGTTACGCTTAATTGCATTAGGCCTACGGTAATTAGCCTACATGTAAAGTCACGATAGAGCAGAGCAGTTTGCAAGACCTGTCACAATGGATGTAAAAAATCAGTCTTCTATCGTCGAGTGCATGAAAACCCATAATTATTATAATACCAGCCGAAAGTTAGACCAGTCGCTGCAAAGTTCTAAGCGTGCGCAGTGGCGGAGACCTAGGGGGGGACAGGGGGGGACGGTCCCCCCCAATAAAAGTGTTGGGGGGGACGGCCCATGCATTTGTCCCCCCCAATGTTTGAGCGTCAAGACTTGTTTGGGCGGTGAAAATAGAAAATTTCGTCGGGATTTGGTCCGGATGACTAAAAAAAAAAAAAAAAAAAAAAAGGTCATCAACTTTTTTGGCGGCGAAAATAGAAAATTTTCCGAGATTTCGCCGGTCGTCAGAAATTTTCGGAAAATCTCGCGTCTTTCCGTCCCCCCCAATTCTCGGCGCAGGTCTCCGCCTATGAGCGTGCGCTAATAAAATTTCAAATAAATAAAATAAATAAATTTAAATAAAGTTCAAAGTAAGCCTATGAAATCATTCACGACCTTCGCGAGTAACGCATCCAGGAGACAACAGAGACGAAAGATTATTTGAAATCTCATTAAGCCTGTATATATCTAGACAAAAAATTTATAAAACAGGTCAAAAACAGGAAACAGACCAGCGGAAGAAGGCTACACATGTCAAGCCGAAGCGCGAACCGTGCACAATCCGCAAAATGGCGATGACGTAACAATGACTATAAAGTAGAAACTTCTGTAGCCAATAATAAAATAATCTAAGAATTTGTTTAGTGCGGAAATCGTACCGATGACGTAACAAACGTAACTATAATAAAACTTAAGTCTACCAACTTCTATGACGTCACGGTTATTGTTCTGTATTGTGTTTGAGCTTTGACCATTTATAAAATGCCTCTCTCAGCCAGAACCTTTCAGAAGCGCTCCCAGTGCGATCGACCCCGGGAGAAAAGGCGAGAGAACGATAAAGACAGACTAGGCCTACTAGCAGGGTGGACGGTGGAACGAACTGGCAATAGTGATGCAACAATGACGTCAGTGACAATAAAAAATTATAATAATCAAAGAACTTCTATAGCGCCAGAGTAATTACTATAAAGCCAACAGTGGATGGGCGTCACTAAGTGAAATCTTTGTGCAGCCAAATAACAGGGTGATCCCAGACGAAAAGCCATAGCAACGCATTGTTTTACCAGTCAATCAAGGAATATTATTTTAAAGTATTTTATGGGTGATCGCTGTGTAGGCATAGTGGGACGATTATGTCAATTACTGACGGAATATTCATGAAATCGATGACAAACGGGTCATTGACCTAGATTATGTATGTAGCTACATCCGGGATTTTTGTGGGGCAAATCGGCCAGTCCCGTTTGTTTTGTTGCCGACTGTCGTAGCGAAAACGAATTAATTTAATCAAGAGGACTGCCGTGTACCCGGATAATAGGTCGCATACGTCACCTGTGACGCATCGGAAAAGAAGAAATCTGATTGGCTGACAGGTTGGGGCTTCATATCCCTTTGATATTAGTCCCAGGTTGTGTTGTGTAGGACTGTAGAGTGTAGGTGACCCACAAACTGAGAAAACATGCACTTTATGGTGATGCGAAGGTAAGCCCAACGTAAAATATCATATATTTTATTACATAATATGTAATGGTTATATCTGCAAGGTCACTTGATAAAGACATAACATAAAATATGACCAGATTGTCAAAATGACGTCACGTTAATCCAAATGATTTCTTCTTACGATGATGTTGTCGTATACGAAACAGTAACAGAACTACATTGTCCGATCCATCGCATGAAAAAGTAGTCCCCGGCGGATTGCTACAGGAGGGTGTCACCAGAATAAAAGCCGTCGTTGTCCTACATCGAAATACCGTGAACGTCGAGCACGGCTCGGCTGTGTTCCATGGCCTTCATTCGCAGATTAGCTATGCTCGAGTTCAGTCTCTCCGATCCATTCAGGGCTCCTAGCGTCGCTGCTGTCGGCGGCTCGTATCCGACGCCGAGACCGGAAGCAGCGGCAGCCGCTGCGTAGGCGATGTACGTGTCCTCGGCGGAAGCAGCCCCGCCACCGCCAGGAGGCGCCACATGACGGGAGAGTCCGACGAGTGGCGACACTTGCTGGGCGGAGTAGGAACTGGCAAGTACGGACGCGTAGGGATATGCGGAGGAGGAGGAGGAGGAGCTGGAGTCGATGGGGCAAGACCAGTAGTTGTAGATATGATCCGGGGCTGAGGAGGTGGCAGATGGCGGTGGCGGTGGTGGCGGCGCACACCTCTGGATGTCGACGGGACGCGGGACACCGGAAAGACAGAGAGAGGTCGACGACGGGGTCATCATTTCCGGTTCCGGTGCCAGATGGCGTACGGCTGAGATGGGATCGTAGCGCTGTCGCTTTCGCCATTTCGCACGACGATTCTGAAACCAGACCTGCAGAAGAAAGAGAAGTTTTTAAGTCTTTGTCGGGAGTCAGAAGTCAGACATTTTTATGGGGAGAATTAAAAAGTCTAAGAGCTGTTAGAAGGTCAGAACTGATAAAGATGAGGCGGATGAAAATATCGCGAAAGACAATGGAGTGCATTGTAAGATTTTAGTAAAGTAACCTGTTAAGAGACAGAGACACATACACAGACAAAAAACATATGCAGACAGATGGACACAGACAGACAGAGCAACAATTCTGATATGCAAATTGGCAACGACTATTATTATTGGGTGAAGAATCTCCAACGTCAATGGACCAATGCAAGAGCATGTAACTCTGGCCCTTCCCTTCCCATCGCTTCCCTTCCCTTCCTTTCCCTTCCCATCGCTTTCCATCGCTTCCCTTCCCTTCCCTGCAGTAATGTAAAGGAAGGACGCTTCGAGACCGGCTGCCGCTAGACCAGAACAGGCTACAGCTGCAAGTGCCATCAACACATGCATATTCGGCGATATATATGCACCAGGCAGAAGGTCAACGAAAGGTCAACTTACTTATAGTCTATGTTGCTATTAGGATTATTAGCTTTGTGCCATGGACTTTTCATTGTGACTCCCTTTGCTTTACAAACGCTATTATACTACGTCATTAATCTTGCCTATGGACAGTTGGCATGGTGAGGCTATGTTTATAATATAGATCATCAATTTGTGCCATGACGTCGTATAGTGACGACTTCGCTTTGTTATACAGTTTCACTGCGCCATTGACTTTATGTGATATGCAATTTGCAGCTACGATTATAGTTTCACTCTATACCGACTTTGCATTATGACGACATCTCCTTGGTCTGCAACACTATTGTGATGTCATTGGCTATATATAAAAATTATAGTCACGTGTTCGCTACTAAGTCTTGTATGATAATTCGTATTGTTATATTCTTTTATATAGAAACACTGCTGGGACAAATCTCTTTGTTCTACAAAGTTATTATTACGTCATTAGCTTTGTTCATGAATAATTATGTTGCTGTTACGAATATAGCTTTGTTACATGGATTCCTTATTGATTGTGACGACATAATTTTCTTTGCTGTATACAACAATATGTAAATGTAAATGATCCCTTTTATATAGTGACCGAATTTTGACCTCGATACTGATAATATTTTTCAATGAATGGATCGTTTGAATGGGTGACACGACATTTTAGGTCCCTCATGTACATGTAGTGCTGCAGACATTTAAATACTAATCGATGGGTGTCATTCGTTTGATGTGAAGGAAGATTAATAAGACCCAGTGAAAAGAGATTGAATCATTTTCGATCCATTGTGGAGCGCGGTGGTGTAGTGGTGGCGTCGTTGCCTTGAAGCCGGAAGGTTCGAATCCACCTCATGTCGCCGCGTAGGAACCTTGGGCAAGTCCTTCACTCGCAGTTGCTCAGCGCTTCGGCGTGAAACTCCGATGCAGTGTCCGCTCTGCAGTCGGGAGCGCCTCTGAGTAGTGAGAGCTTGAAGGGGCGCTATAACAAGTGCACATACAAACATTCAAATCAGATCGTGTGACGTGGAATGGGATAAGATGATCTGACGTGATGCAAAATGATTCAACCGAGCATGACTAAAGTTACCGAGATCCGATCAAATTACACTGGATTGCATCAGATACGTTCTACTCGTGTTTTCTACCCGATCCGGGAGATCAATTTTTCCCCAGCCTCTATAGCCTGCCTACTAGTGCCAAGGTCTCTCAACTGCTGCACTCACTTGAACTCTGACGTCAGTGAGTCCGCACTTGGAGGCGAGCTGTTCCCGCGCGGCGACGTCTGGATAGTGTGTTCTCTGGAAGACCTTTTCCATCTCCTCCAGCTGGAAGTTCGTGAAGGTCGTTCGGTTGCGTCGTTTCTTTCCCTTCCGGTCCTCCGTCGTGGCACTGGTCGACCCCTCACCGTCCCCATCTCCCTCGTCTCCACCGCTGCCGCCTTCGTCGCAGTCGTCGTGGGTCGTATCGCCGCCGCCGCCGGTGACCATGGATCCAACGACGACGGAGGAGGTTCGGCTGGTCGGCCACATCTGGTGCTGGTGGTCAAGGTCGCCCAGTCGGGTGAGGTCGGAGGATGGAGGGGGACACGACCAGGAGGCATCCATCGCTAGTAATTAAATAAATAAAATGATTAATTGATGAATTGATTAGTCAGTAAACCACATTAATGCATCTGTCAGTAAATCATTCAATGAATGCGTCAATCAATGCTTCAATCAGTCAATCAATCAATCAATTCAATCAATCAGTCAATCAATTCAATCAATCAGTCAATCAATTAATCAATTCAATCAATCAATCAATGCACCTGTTCATCCAAACGTCATTGATTTCAGACAGTCAGGACAGCAGACACCGAATTCAATCATGCACGATAGGATAGGTCAGACGGAAACCGGTCACATCTTCTTCTCTCGTGCACATGTGTAGTCTATACAATGTGGATCAGACTCATCAGAGACAACCTACTAATATTATAATGTTATAATCTCAATGGTTGAGAGGCTTCTCCCAAGTCACAGATGTGAGATCAAATCTGGATCTGACAACAAAGGTACTTCTTCGTAATCTCTAATAATAATAATAATAATAATAATAATAATAATAATAATAATAATAATAATAATAATAATAATAATAATAATAATGACGACAATTTCTATGGCGCCGTAACACAGCACATGCCGTTACAAAGGCGCCTCTACACACACAAACATAATATATTCAGTCAAAAGTACGCCTTAGAAAACAAATATGTCTTCAGACGAGTTTTGAAAACCCCAACAGAGTTGGCAGAACGAACTGTGGAAGGCAGACTGTTCCAGCAGCGGGGGCCAGCAGTTGAAAAAGCACGCTCCCCGAAGCATGTCTTCGTCCTTCGCACATACAGATCTCCTTTCACACTGGATCTCAGCGTAAGACCAGCACCTGACTGTAGCGGTAGAATGCTTCTTATCAAACAAACCTATTAAATGATGCATTGTATAAGTATTAAATAGGTAAGAATTAAGCTAGACAATATGTGGCGTATTGTAGATTATAATTAATATTACTTGTGGCATTAAGTTAGATAATAATAATAGCGCTATAACAATTCTTGAATACGCGCTACATCAATTATCGAAACACAACGAAGGGCAGAAAGCAGCGTCAAACTTGAGCAGACGGCAACAACGGCAGACGAAAAGTTAGACAGCGAAAAGATGGCGAAGGAAGAAGACGTAGATTTCTGAGCAAGGGCGGCCATTGACGATTGTGGCGTTCCTTGTCGGTAATTCAGAAGATCTGACGGTGAATTGGGTGTGGAAGGCGACACGTTGTCGGCCTGTCCCACTGGTGAGACTATAAGTCCTTGGGAATAGAGATACCAGGGCTTGTCGTACGGAAACTTTGCGAAGTTTGGTGAGACACTTGCGAGTGCACTGCGATCGACATCGGAGAAGATCGAATTCGGAACTACAATTGCGATTGGAGTTCGACGGCAGAAGAAAGGGGCGAAACTACAACAAGACGAGCAAGCGACGAGAAGCTACCGTTGCTTGTGGAGAAACAACGAGGTGGACGAAACTACAGAGTGCTGTGCCAGCTACAGCATTCTCCGTCTACGCAGCTACGGAAGAGAATTGGAAACGACGGCAAGCAAGAAGAAGGTGACCTTCCTTCCTCTTCAAACCTTCATTCCAATCCATACGAACTGAAGAACTTCTACATCTACGCTGGAAAAGTCCAACGTGGAAGATAAGAAACAAGCTATAATATTATTAGATAATACGCCACAATAAGTAGATAGGATTATTGATTGTATTTTACTGTTTGATATTGTTTTATTATAATATAATCTTTAAACGAATCTCAGCTACATTTGTTTTAGGTCCTAGTTCATTCTAATATTGATCACCCAATGGCCTCTGAGCATAAAGTTCCCTATTAAAGCTAGATTTAAAACCCTAGATTTTGATGGCAGTGACACGAGTGGGGGCCCGTCCGGGATAAAAGTCAGTAAAGATTTAAGTCAGTAAAGATTTGAGTAAGTAAAGATTTAAGTCATTAAAGATTTAATTCAGTAAAGATTTGAGTCAGTAAAAAACTGTCTTTTGAACAGTATTAGAAAAGCTTTGAACAATTATAGCTAGGAGATTGTTAGAGACTAAATCTGAAATTGTAGATTGAAGATACTGCAGTAGGTTGTATGAACTACTAATCTCTAATAGTTTAATAGATTAGTTGTTGTTGTGGAACTGAATTGACACTTTGCAGAATTGAACAATTTCTATTTGTTAGAAATTTAAATAGCGCACATAGTTGCCAATATTTTTGTCATAAGTTGCTAGTCAGCAAGTAAGACAGTAAGTATGTCTGTCAGCGATTTTGAAGCTTGGTTAGAAATTGCCAAACGGATGAACATGGAAGGGGACGAGACACGTGCCTTTGTCAAAGAAAGACAGGCAGAGTGGAGGCAAGATAGAGCGACTGAGAGAGAGATCGCCAAAGAGATGAAATTAGCTGAAACAGCAGCAGAAGTCAAGAGACTTGAGATAGAAGCAGTAACGAGGAAAGCTGAAACAGAAGCTGCTACGAGAAAAGCAGAGATGGAAGCTGAAGCAGCAGCAGCAACGAGAAAAGCCGAAGCAGACGCAGAAACGAGAAAAGCTGAAATAGAAACAAGAAAAGCTGAAACAGAGGCTGCAATGCAAGCAAAGAAGGCTGAACTGGAATTGGAAGCAATCAGGAGTGCTGAAGCAGAAGCCAGATTGAATCGTGAAGCAGCTGAGACAGAAGCGAGAGAAAGTCGCTTGGCAACAGAAGCCAGAGAACAGCGTGAACACCAGTTAGAGATAAAGAGACTTGAAGCACAGGTGAGAATGCGTGAAATTGATTCGAGAGGGGAACAAAACCGAGAGCACGAGAGTGACTACATGAGGATCGGTGATGGTCAACAACAGGGAGATCACCGAGAAAACAATAAAGGAATTAGAAATATCAAATTCCCTATATTCAACGAGTCAAAGGATTGTTTAGATGCCTACTTGTTGAGATTCGAGAGAACCTGTGTTGCGTACGAAGTTAAAAAAGAAGTTTGGTCGCTGACGCTAGCTAGACATTTGGAAGGCAGAGCACTAGAAGTATACCAAAGGTTGTCTGCAGATGAAGTGCAAGATTATGAGTGTTTGAAGACTCAGCTGTTGAAGAGATTTCAACTTACTGAAGGTGGTTATCGAAACAAGTTCAAAACCAGTAAAATGGAATCAGGAGAGACACCTTCTAGTTTTGTGCATAGATTGAGAAGGTATATGCAACAGTGGTTAGCACAAGCGGGATTTGAGAGAACTTATGAAGGAGTGGAAGATCTCTTGTTGAAAGACCAGTTTTACCTGACATGCAGTACTGAACTTCGTATGTTTATAAAAGAGAAAGGTAAAATGAGTTTGAAGGACATGTTGGTTTGTGCGGAATCACACATTGAAGCACACGGTTACAAATACAGCGAGCAGTCTGCAAAATCAGACGTGAAATTCCATGGTGACAGGTTGAACGGTAGACCGTTTGAACACAGACCCAAGGAACAGTCTGGGTACAATTTGAACAGGAGTAGAAGTGATGTGAAGATAAATCAGGGTGTACATCAAAACCGAGGGTTCAGTAGAGAAAGAGAAATTGCAACTAGACATAAGATTACTTGTTTTTTCTGTGGAGAACAGAACCATAAGGCATATCAATGCCCAAAGAAAAACAGGGGTACATTTAAACACACTGCAGCAGCAGTACAAATATTCGAAAGTCGAGCACACTTGGTTAAGCCAGAAAGTGAAATACAGAGAGTGGTTGAAGTTACAAGAGGAGAACAACAGATGAAACAGGGTGAACATAATAAAATACCACCAATGTACATGGCAGCTAGTGCAATGGTGATAAAAGACAATGATGGATGTATTAGCCTTGAAGATAAGAGTGAATACCAGGTGACAGTTAATGGAAACACAGTGGGATGCTTATACGACACAGGCGCAAGTTGTTGTATTGTAAAACGTTCTTTGATAAATGAAGAAGCGTTGACTGGAGAAGAAACACATTGTGTATTAGTTGATGGGAGTTTAAGATGTTTCCCATTGGCTAAGGTGTATATCGAGAGTGAACATTTTAATGGTGAAGTACAAGCGATGGTGATGGAACAGCCAATAAAGCCAGTAATAATTGGGAAAATCAAAGGATTGAAGTACATGGTTAAGGATGAAAGAACTGAGAGTGTGACAAATCATGAGCCAAAAGAAATAATTGAGAAATGTACTGAAGTGGAAAACAAAGGAATATTGATTAGAAAAACAGAACATGAAGAAAGACCTATTGGTGCAAAGAAAACAGTAAGATTTTCTGACAATGTGATGAGGAATCAAGATGAAAAATTAATGACAGTAGCAGTTGTGGAGACTAGGGCAGAAGCTAAAAAGGTAGCAAAATACAAACCATTGAAAGTGGCGGAGATGCCGAACTTGAATGTGTCAGTAAAAGAGATACAGGAGTTGCAGAGTCAAGATGAAACTATGTCGAAACAAATGGAAAGAGCAATTGAATGGGATGGTAACGAAGACAACATAGAAGATAAACCATATGTGAAAAAGAAGGGATTGTTGTATAAAAGATACAAAGAAGTACAGAAGGATGAGGTGAAATGGCAACTAATGGTACCTAAACCATTGAGGGATAAAGTGTTAGCAGTAGCACATAATTCATTGTTGTCGGCTTATTTAGGAATGAGGAAAACACATGATAAAATTCTAAATGAATTCTATTGGCCTGGAATAGGACAAGATATACGGAGATATGTGTTGAGTTGTGATATTTGTCAAAAGTCAGTTGACAAGAAGGTGAACCACAAGGCGCCTATGGGTCATCTACCTGTATTAGATGTACCATTCAAACACATATGCATAGACATAATCGGAGAAGTTAACCCTATGTCTGCAAGGGGTTACCGATACATATTGACCATCATAGACTTGAGTACAAGATATCCGGAAGCTATTCCATTGAAAGGAATTAGTACTGAGGAAGTTGCAGAAGCTTTGTTCGGATTTTATTGTCGTATGGGAGTGCCTCAGAAGATCCATACTGATCGTGGAAGCCAGTTCACTTCCGAACTCATGGCTGAAGTAAATAAGATGCTATTGATAAAACACACCATGACGAGTCCATACCATGCAATGGGCAATGGATGTGTAGAAAGACTTAATGGAACCATCAAAGCGACGTTGAGGAAGTTGATTGGTGAACAAGCGAAAGAATGGGATCGTTATATAGCTCCATTACTGTTTGCGTTGAGAGACACAGTACATGAGAGTCACGGTTTCACACCATTCGAACTAATATTTGGTAGATCGTGTAGGGGACCAGTGCAGATCCTGAAGGAGTTATGGACCAATGAGACAGTGGAAGAAGAAGTGAAAGACGTATATACGTATATGCAGGATTTGAGAGAAAGGATTGAGGAGACTTGTGATATGGCGCAGAAAGCGATACACAAAGCGAACGCTAAAAACAAGAAGTATTATGACAGGAAAGCGAGATACCGGAAGTTGGAAATAGGTGATAAGGTGTTGTTACTATTGCCTAGTTGTAAGAACAAGATGTTAGTAAAGTGGCAAGGGCCATATGTTGTGAAAGAGAAGATTGGAGACTATGATTACAGAGTTGAAATCGAGAAAGGAAAGATAAAGACATATCACATTAATATATTAAAGAAATATCACGAAAGAGAAGATGCCGAGACTGTAGCGTACATTTCAGCAGTAGTATATGACGGAAAAGTGGGTGAAGATGAAGAAGAAGAAATATTGGATTTATATGTAAGTGAACAAACAGAGACCTATGAAGATGTAGATATAAATCCTGATTTGGATGAAGAACAAAAAGGAGAAATGAGGAAACTACTGAAGAAATATGAAGACATTTTCACAGACAAGCCTGGGAGAACAGACTTAGTGAAGCATGAAATACATTTGACGAGTGAAGAGCCAGTAAGACAAAGAGCTTATCCAACACCATACCATTTGCAAAAAGAAATAGATAAGGAGATCCAGACGATGTTAGACAATAAGGTGATAGAAAGATCAGAGGCAGCTTATGCAGCACCGCTGGTGGTTGTCAAGAAATCAGACGGAAGCAATAGACTGTGTTGTAATTACAAACAGCTAAACAAACTTACAATATTTGATCCTGAGCCTATGATGACAAATGAGGATATTTTTAATAAGTTGAGTGGTAGTAAAATCTACAGCAAGTTCGATTTCTGCAAGGGTTATTGGCAGATCCCTATGAGTCCAGAATCGAAAGACTACACTACATTTGTATGTGCCAACGGGATATACAAGTTCAATGTGATGCCTTTTGGATTGATCAATAGTGCGTCAAGTTACAACCGTTTAATCAGGAAGATTCTTCAAGGAACAGAAAATCTTCAAAGTTATGTCGACGACATTCTAGCACATAATAAAGGATGGAGAGAACATTTGAAGACATTGGAGATATTTTTCGAAAGAGTGAGACAAGCGAATTTGACATTGAAGCCGAAGAAGTGTTCAATAGGATATGGAAAGATTGACTTTTTGGGACATACGTTGAACAAGGATGACATAAGTCCAAAGGAGAAATCAGTGGATAAAATAATAGACATGCCACGTCCAAAGACAAAGAAACAAGTCAGGAGTTTCCTTGGAGCGATAAACTATTATCGGAAATTCATACCACACTGTGCGGAAATTATGGCACCGTTAAGTGACTTAACGAAGAAGATAGCACCTGGGATAGTAGAATGGAATGAAGAGCTGGAGGTTAGCTTTACAAAGTTGAAGAACGAATTGGCGAAAGAACCAATTCTGAGACTTCCAAATTTAGAGAAGGATTTCATCCTACAAACTGATGCAAGTGGGAGTGGAATCGGATGTGTGATAATGCAGCAGTACGAGGGGACGAATCATCCCATAGCGTATGCGAGCAGGAAGCTGTTAGAGCGAGAGAGAAGATATTCTGTGGAAGAGAGAGAGTGCTTAGCAATCATGTGGGGTATAAGCAGGTTCGACCGATATCTTTGTGGAAAGACATTTACAATTGAGACAGACCATTGCGGATTGCAATATATGAAAGAGGGTCGAATGAAAAATGCAAGGGTGATGAGATGGAGTTTGGCACTCCAAAATTATTCCTTTAACATTAGATATATTAAAGGGTCCGAAAATGTTATGTCCGACTATTTAAGTAGAGGGGTTGTGTAGTATAAGTTGAGATAAAGTAAATGAAGAAGTGTAAGCCAGTGAGTAAAGTGTATTAATTGTCATGTCGTGTATAGTAAGTGAATTAGTTTACTAGGTTAGTTTGTTAAGTAGGTTAGTTTGTTAAAGCCTGTAAACAGTCTTTTGAAGGAGGGGCATTTGTAGCGGTAGAATGCTTCTTATCAAACAAACCTATTAAATGATGCATTGTATAAGTATTAAATAGGTAAGAATTAAGCTAGACAATATGTGGCGTATTGTAGATTATAATTAATATTACTTGTGGCATTAAGTTAGATAATAATAATAGCGCTATAACAATTCTTGAATACGCGCTACATCAATTATCGAAACACAACGAAGGGCAGAAAGCAGCGTCAAACTTGAGCAGACGGCAACAACGGCAGACGAAAAGTTAGACAGCGAAAAGATGGCGAAGGAAGAAGACGTAGATTTCTGAGCAAGGGCGGCCATTGACGATTGTGGCGTTCCTTGTCGGTAATTCAGAAGATCTGACGGTGAATTGGGTGTGGAAGGCGACACGTTGTCGGCCTGTCCCACTGGTGAGACTATAAGTCCTTGGGAATAGAGATACCAGGGCTTGTCGTACGGAAACTTTGCGAAGTTTGGTGAGACACTTGCGAGTGCACTGCGATCGACATCGGAGAAGATCGAATTCGGAACTACAATTGCGATTGGAGTTCGACGGCAGAAGAAAGGGGCGAAACTACAACAAGACGAGCAAGCGACGAGAAGCTACCGTTGCTTGTGGAGAAACAACGAGGTGGACGAAACTACAGAGTGCTGTGCCAGCTACAGCATTCTCCGTCTACGCAGCTACGGAAGAGAATTGGAAACGACGGCAAGCAAGAAGAAGGTGACCTTCCTTCCTCTTCAAACCTTCATTCCAATCCATACGAACTGAAGAACTTCTACATCTACGCTGGAAAAGTCCAACGTGGAAGATAAGAAACAAGCTATAATATTATTAGATAATACGCCACAATAAGTAGATAGGATTATTGATTGTATTTTACTGTTTGATATTGTTTTATTATAATATAATCTTTAAACGAATCTCAGCTACATTTGTTTTAGGTCCTAGTTCATTCTAATATTGATCACCCAATGGCCTCTGAGCATAAAGTTCCCTATTAAAGCTAGATTTAAAACCCTAGATTTTGATGGCAGTGACATAGGATTTGAGGTAGTCCGGTGCTAAGCCATGTAATGACTTGTAGACGAGCAATGAGAGTTTGAATTCAATGCGGTACGGTATTGGAAGCCAATGCAACACGTCACGCAGTAATGGTGTCACATGATCATACTTCCGCCGATTACACACGAGTTTCGCCGCTGCATTCAACACTAGTCGGTCGTGCAGGTACTTCGGCGCACCAGCCAACAAACTGTTACACCGGTCCACCTGAGAAACCACGAAGCAGAAAACGATTAAGTTCCGATTAATATGTTTTTGTTTTTGTTTTTGCCTGTATGTGTTAATTCGGAGCTGATTGCTAGCATCCACCCAGTCAGGGCCGGATTAAGGCATGTTCAATAGGCCTATGTTCGATCGAACAGGGCTCACACTTTAGGGGTATTTTTCAATATCGTTAATTATAATGGTATACGTAAAAATAAGTAATAAATCTCAGAACAAATTGTCAAATTAGTTGAAAACTACCGACATTAGTATACGCAACTTTTGCACATTTATTTTGTGTGGCCCTTATTGGAGTTCCCATTACCAGACACCATTCTCGACCTCCGTCACTGACGTAGGCCTATACGACAACATGGGACCCGTGCTGCCGTGCATAGGGGCAAAAGAGGAGGCACTTTACCGTCCCTGGGGAAAAAATTGCACTATATATCACTAATGATACCATTGATACTCAACAGCGAAACCGATAAATTTTCGTTTCGAAGCCAGAAACTTTTATGAAAACACCTATGTTCTAAATTTCCTGCTCTGCATTTTCAAACTTTTGCCAACAATTTTTGATCGTGATCATTGTGTTTTGCCCCTTCTGCAAAAAATATCTGCGGACGTCATGCATGTATTATATGTAGACTACGTCATGCATGTATTATATGTAGCCTACGTCATGCATGTATTATATGTAGCCTACGTCATGCATGTATTATATGTAGCCTACGTCATGCATGTATTATATGTAGACTACGTCATGCATGTATTATATGTAGCCTACGTCATGCATGTATTATATGTAGCCTACGTCATGCATGTATTATATGTAGCCTACGTCATGCATGTATTATGTAGATAGGCTACGACACGTCATGCATGTATTATGTATAATTATAGGCTACGACAGTCGAGCGCATCGGATGCCACGCTCTAAGGCGCTGCTGAAACTGTATTGGTCATGTCCATTAAAATGTTAACACCTTCACTTTTCTCGACCTCTGCACATATCTCGTATTTGCGAGTGCTAAGTATAGTTTACTCAGCCCTCGCTGTCTGCTGCAGGAAGTAATACCCGAAGACTTATTTACAGTTTAGATCAAACGAAGTTGCTTTTACGTGCATAATTTCCGCGTATATACATAATAATTATGCTACACAAGCACATACATATCATACATGCGCAGTTTGCGCACGCATGTCCTTGCAGTTGTAACACTTTGGCTACATAGGATTATGCGCATACATGTATGCAGACTAGTGACTACATTATATATCATGAAGAAGCCGACATGATATGCAGTGCATACATACATGTATACGCGTTAGTGTAAGGATTTTATGCTATTCTAAAACACTTTGACATTGATTGAATATAGAAATTATGTACGTTTGTTTATTATAATTTGCATGTACACCAAAATGCGGATAGCAATTGGTATATTAAAGAATATTCTTATCTTATAGCCTAAGCTTGCATGCATTGTGATTATATAGCCATAGGCCTAAATTATGAGAACATAATTATAACATATGTAGGAGTCAGTATAGGACTATATGTGTAAGGACCTATACATGTATAGGCAGACAGGAACAGACAGAGAGACAGACAGACAGACAGATTCTAAGCAGTCATTCATGTGTTGCAACTCTTGCCATGTCATTCCGCATCCTGTGCCGGATACATATTCGCCGAGAATAAAATCCGGATTTCTTGCTTCGAATCATCGTCAGTCGCCACGTTCCGATGGAATTGCTCTTCTGTGTTGAGTTATGGTCCACTCCCTCCCTGCCTCCACACCCCCCCCCCCACCAAAGCACACGAGGCGGCCTCGGTTGCTTGGCAGCTGCAGTTGGGCCGTGGATGGGCAGATCGGAGGTTGCCACCCTGTGCCGCCATTCTGGAACATGACGTCACCAGTCAACGCCTGCCGGTCACGTGCTTCCGGTCTGTTTCTAGACTTGCTACACACGTCATCCTCACTTCTTCTGCTTCTCTTATTCCTCCTCCTCCTCCTTTTCTTCCTCCTTCTCTTCCCACTCCTCCTCCTCCTTCTATACTTCCTCCTCCTTTTCTTCCCACTCCTCCTCCTCCTCCTTCTATACTTCCTCCTCCTTTTCTTCCCACTCCTCCTCCTCCTTCTCTACTTCCTTCTCCTTTTCTTCCCACTCCTCCTCCTCCTTCTCTTCCTCCTCTTCCTCCTTCTCTTCCTACTCCTCCTTTTCTTCCCACTCCTCCTCCTTCTATACTTCCTCCTCCTTTTCTTCCCACTCCTCCTCCGAGCTCCTTCTCTTCCTCCTCATCCTCCTTCTCTTCCTACTCCTATGCTCCTTCTTTTCTTCCCACTCCTCCTCCTTCTCTTCCTATACTCCTCCTCCTTTTCTTCCCACTCCTCCTCCTCCTACTCCTTTTCTTCCCACTTCTCCTACTTCTACTCCTCCTTCTCTTTCTCTTCCTCCTCTTTCTTTTCTTCCCACTCCTCCTCCTTCTCTTCCTCCTTCTCTTCTTGCTCTTCCTCCTTCTTCTCCTTCTATCCTTCCTCCTCCTCCTTTACCCCTCTTTCTCCTCTTTCTTCTCTTCCTCAATCGTCTAAAATAATATTATCTAGACAGCTATACCGTAATGAATGGCGCTAGCAGAACAGTGAGTCTATAATTATGACCTCTGTCTTTGCACTGGCTTCCTATTCAGCAGAGGAGCTATTTCAAACCGGAGATTTTATTTATAATTATACATCATATATATATCATCTGGCATAGGCCTACAATACACGGATTAGGCCTACATGTATACGCTATTAATTGATTCCAAAAATGTACCTAAATAACTAAACATTCGGACGTGCACGCACACACGCGCACGCACACACACACACACATGAATATTATGAATAAATACACACACACAATTGCCTGTCCACGTCTCAAATGCGTACACAAAATAAATTCACAAAGCACAAGCCCACACACGCGCGCGCGCACACAGCAACACACGTGCAGCGGTCTATAATAGGCTAATATAAATCAGAGCCTTCTAACTGACCAACAGCATTATAATAATGCACAACTCCCATAGGCCTACTGCATAACTATAACTAACTATAACTATAGACCTAAAAGCTACTGACCATTATATATCCATACCTATACTTGTATTAACATTATTGTAAACGTATTATCCATGGGCGCCCGCACATAGGGGCAAGGGGGGGCACTTGCCCCCCCTGGAAAATTGAAACCTATGTTTTTTTAACTACTACTTTTGGGTTTTTAACAAATTTCTTTGCATTAATGCACCATTGATACGAATGATACAGACAATGAAAGTCAGAAATCCACATTTAGAGATCTCTATAGAAATAAACATGCTTTTATAACTTTCTGCCTTGCATGTTCAAGCTCTTTCTAAAAACTCTTATAATGACCATTGGCTTTCAACCTTCCTGTGGGCACCCATGCAAACAGCAGGCCTACTGATTATGGCCTACTTAAGTGGAATCCAGCTGTAATACAATGAATCACAACTGCAAAAAATTAAATACTAACGCAAAAATTTGGAAATTCTCAAAGTACACTGAAATTTCATCAGGGAGATCTGCTTATTCACCAGCATTGTAATTATATAAACCAAGTCCGCTATAAACCAGGCTCCATTTTGTCCATTTAGCAAGCTGCCAGTACAGAATCCAGGGAGGTCAAACTGTAGATAAACTTGGCTCTGGTTATCACACCTCAGGATTTAAACCCAAAACAGACAAAGAGATCTGTTAAAAAGAATTGATACCCACACTCATCTGATCCTCAGATCCTCCACCTTCCTTAACGACACCCGCATTAACAGTTACTCTGGCCCTCTGGCTACCAGACTCGGACCTCTTTCTGACTACTCTTGGGAATAGGCTTCTGACTCGATGCAGAACATGTGAAACTGCTGGTGTCCTGCAATTGGCTTTCGAGTGGCGCTTTAGAAACATGCAGCTAAAGGAGCAATTGCCCCTTGCAAACGGACACCTTTTTCGTTCATTTAGTCATTCGTTCATTCTATGGAATTATATTGTGCACCTTTAGGAAACTACTTTTTAACATAGATCTGCTATTTGATTTGTAACAAATTTCTAAGGAAACTATTCATATTAAAAATTATGCACAAAATGAAACTGAGAAATTTGCATAAGAAACCTCTTTGAAAAATACCCGTATTCCTAATTTCCATGCAGCATGCATTTTCAAGCTCTTGCTACTACAAAATTTAATCATGACTATCGTAAAAATTTTGCCCCCCCTGCGAAAATTTCTGCGGGCGCCCATGGTATTATCTATGTCATTGACAAATCGCATAACGTGTAAATGTACTTGGTTGAGGTGATCATCTCTGATGAATCCTCGTAATAAATCGTATTATCATCAGAGCCTTCTATTACTGATTTACTGTAATAGAAGGCTCTGGGCTAATTCATAATAAATGCTACGCAGTATCGAACTATCTAACCTTGCAGGTCTCTGAGCAAAATACTTAATGAATGCACCTTGCATGCTTTATGTGCCTTTTTTCTTAGCTCACCAAAAGTTCACAACCGCAGAACGGCATTCCTCGCCGTCGTTAGGCCAACCATCATTATCAACATTGAATTATAATCATTAGAAATCGTCTCCAGATGGTGGCTTATATCAGAGACTTAACTCTGACTTGCACTGTCCTTTCACGTACTCAGAAGCGATCCCGACTCCAGAGCGGACACTGCCTCTGAGTTTCACGTCAAGGCGCTGAGCAATTGCGAGTGAAGGACTTGCCCAAGGTCCCTACGCGGTAACTTAAGGTGGATTCGAACCTGCAAGTTGCAACCTTTCGGCTGCAAGACAATGAACATACTCACTACACCAGCGCGCCCCACATATGTATGTATGTGCACTTGTCATAGCGCCCTTTCAAGAAATCTACTCAGAAGTGCTCCCAACTACAGCACGGACTGAAATTTATATGAAATCGAGAACATTTACATTGCACTTTTTTCAAGTTGCTCATTTGCGACTGATCATCATCTGGAGATTGACCTTGTTGTCCTGACAACGATCTGGATTTGGATTGCCATTGGTTGATGCTTCAATGCATTGGATAGTGGCGCAATAGAAGTCACTATAGCTGCAATTAGATGGTCGCTCTCACGGATCATATATAACAAATTTACCTCAGAATTCATCTGCATAACTATATCCAGCAAATTCGCCAATCTCACCTCTCCAAAGCAGAGGACTAGTCCCTCTGCTTTGGAGAGGGGAGATTGGCGAATTTGCGTAAATTCTGCTGGGCGCGAAAAATAGCAGTTTTGAGCAGACGACAACCACTCAGCCACACACCGACGACATCTTTGACCGGAAATTTCTGACGACTTTTTTCTGATTACCTTTTTTAGTGCTTCAGTGTTTTGCAGTCAAATTCTTCTGCTGTCCGGAAATCTTCACAGCCACGTATAGCCTAGATCTGTCAGCGAATGCTGCTTATATACTTTTCTGGGAATGCTACGTGTAGGCCTATACATAGGCTACATGTGTAAAACACCTTTCAATTATAGTTTTTCTTGAAGGAATTCTAGTTCTTATAGGAGGAACTTTCCCCTTCCCAGTGACATCTAGATTAAACACTGCATATTATATTATTTTATATCGTCGCAGTATGGCGTTTGAAAAACTTTTCACTCATGAATCCATTTAAGTCTACAGCGCCCCTTCAGGCTCACTACTCAGAGGCGCTCCCGACTACAGCGCGAACACTCTACGCATCAAGCTCATCTCTACGCGGACGACTCACAAATCTATGGCTTCTGTCGTCCTCATTCAACTGATGTCCAGAATCTTCGGTCCACCTCAACGAGCTGCATCAGCGACATTGCCGATTGGATGAAATGCAATCGATTGCAGCTCAATTCATCCAAATCGGAATTTCTCTGGTGCTCGTCTTCGCGCAGAGTGGGAAAACTAGACCGCAGTCCATTCGTCATTGGTGGGGATGCTGTCGTGCCGAAGAATGAGGTCCGTGATCATGGACTTCTACTCGACAGCGACCTTTCAATGACATCGCATATTACTGGAGTTGTGCGAACCAGCTTCGGAACACTGAGGCAGCTGAGATCTGTGTCTCGCTCTCTCACACAAGACGTGACACGACATCTGGTGCAAAGTTTGATCCTGAGCCGAATCGATTACTGCAATGTCGCCTTTGCTGGCTTGCCACAGCGCAGTATCATTCGGCTTCAGGCGGTCATCAATGCTGCAGCTCGCCTAGTCCTGCGATTAAACAAGTTCGATCATATTTCCACCCCGATCCGGGACCAGCTTCAGTGGCTGGGAATAAGCGAGCGCATCAAGTTCAAACTTTGCACCATGATGCACAAATGCCTGAACAACCGTGCACCACCCTACCTCGTGGATAACATCAGACCGCTGGCAGACGATCCTAGCAGGTCACGTCTGCGGTCGTCCAAGACCGCCGACGTATCCGTCCCTGCAACAAAAACTAAAGCGGGCGATCGTGCCTTTCGGGTCGCTGGCCCACGCGCCTGGAACAGTCTTCCATCATCAATTCAAACAATAAAAAGCCAATCTGCTTTTAGAAAACAGTTAAAGCTGCACCTGCTTTGAGCCGTTTGCATTCACGCCGAACTTTGACAATTTTGTATTATGACATTTGTGTGTAAAGCATCCTTGAAGTAGCTTGCTACTGACGATGCTATATAAATTGTCTTCATTACATTACATTACATTACATTACAACACTGCCTTAGAGGGTCACAACATAGCGCATGACCAATTGCGAGTGTAGGACTTGCTCAAGATCCCTACGCTACGGTTTGAGGTGGATTCGAACCTGCAACCATCGGCTCCAAGGCACTGAACCCACCACTGCACCACCGTGCCCCACGCAGTTGAACAGATCCCACGCAATGCAATGCACTGCATGCAAGAATGAAAAGAGATATTTTAAACGGGACACGACTTCATTAGACTGCTAAACGCTAAGTGACCAATGCACTATACGTCAAATGATAGATGTTGATGAAGATGGTTGATGCAAAAAGCTACTTACTTACTTGCTTACTTACTTACTTATCACTTCTTTATACCCACCGCCGCAAAGTGCCTGGCAAAAACCGATGATGATGATGATGATGATGATGATGATGATGATGATGATGATGATGATGATGATGATGAGACGACGACGACGACGATAATGACGGTGATGACGGTGAGATGATGATGATGATGATGATGATGATGATGATGATGACGGTGATGACGGTGAGATGATGATGATGATGATGATGATGATGATGATGATGATGATGATGATGATGATGATGATGATGACGATGAAGATGATGATGATTGCGTACTATCGCAACTGTAATACTCGTTACTGAAATACTAAACGCATAAATTCCATCTAAAATCACCGTATATCAGTATCTTACTAGAGACGGTCTTATGATAGCAGTTCCGATTTTTCCGTCAGTTTCGTTTCGACAGATCGAAGTTGAAACCGTTTCCAGTGTTTATGACATCGCCTGTATGTATATATCCAGAGAGCAGTCGCAGAACTTGTGATAGTTGAAGATGAGCAACTGTATGTCTATCTCTGCCTCCCTCCCTCCCTCCCTCCTTCCTTCCATCCATCCATCCATCCTTCCCTCTCTTCCCTTTCATCTTCCAGCCTGCTTCCAATGATGGGTCTCCTTCAATCATCCTCCTCCTCCGCCCATCAGAATCATCTTGGCGCCGTCTGCGCATGCGCGACTATCGAGGCGATGAGAAACGCTTCTCTAGACACCCCGCCCCATCAAGTCGAAGCCCCTCCCCCTTCAGCACCCCCTCCACATGTAGATTTCTTACGAAAAGTAATGGACGTGGAGACCCTATAATAAGAACTCTACTAGACTACTAATGACACTCATCCTTGCTATCGTCATCATCATGGTCGTAGTCATCGCCGTCGTTGTCTTCATCATCATCGTCGTCATCAGCAGCAAATGGCATCCAGGCAATTCTTTTCCTTTTTCTACACTCTAAGTCTAAGCACTTAGCCCAAGCTCGACAGTCCCATCAAAGGAATCGATGCGTCTGAATCAGACTGAACTCCGTCACTGTTATCACTCTAATAGTGCCAGTCCCAAGCCTGGACAAAGGAGGGCGACACCAGTCATCTTTGTTTCGACACGGTGTCGTTAAACAGCAAAAATTTAAACAGCCAACGAACGGAAGAGAGATGTTATCATTCTGCTTATACAGCAGTCCTACCTCTTAGTTGCCAGTCCATGGCTGACCGACAGAAGTCCATGTGACGCCAGGGCAGAAAAGTCTGACGCTCTCGCTGCCTCAGTCGACCGTGGCCATCCGCAGAACCCCCCCCCCCCCCACAGTCTGTGCCTCTGATAGCAACTGGATGACAGCTCTTCCCCCCACCCACCCAGAGACCCATGGGCGCCTCTGCCTCATGAGGGGCCGATTGCAACCCAGCTGATGTGGCCAGGCGACGTAGACCGAAAGAGCGTGAAGGAGGAGGGTGGGGGAGAAAGAGGAGGGTGGGGAGAAGGGGGAGAAGGAGGAGGGTTGGGAGAAGCAGGAGGGAGTGGGGGGGTGGATTAAGAGCAGGAAGATAGCAAGCTTGGGAAGATAGGAAGAAGGGAAAGGGGGAGGAAGAGCTGGAGGAATACGGAAGAAGGGAGGGTAGCAGAAGAACCGAGGAGATGTGGGAGGGGAACGAGGTGCAGGGTGAGGATGGGGGAGGGGGTAATGGGGAGAGGAGGATGCGATGACGATGGGTCTTTCTCAGCCAACCACCCTCTGCAGGTATACGACGAGGAGAGGAGAGCCCTGCGGCTGTTGTAGCCGATGCTGCTCAGCCGCAGGAGGATGCAGAGCAGCATCGCCATAGGGGGCGCCACGCAGCAACACCCTGCATGGGCGCCAGATGTGCGACGACGCCCATCAACCGACACACACACACACACACACATGCACACATGCACGCATACATAGGCACAAACACTCGCATATACAAACAGGCATACACACGCATACAGAAAGAGATGCATACACACACGCATGCATACACACACGCACGCATGCACACAAAAACACAGTTTTGCCAGGTCTAAATGTTACTACTACTACCATTATTATTTCTCTTAACAGATAACACAACTGGATGTCAACAACACCTATGTGTTGCCACATCTTCCCCCCTATTAGGCCTACTTATTTTACTACTGCTACTACTCCTGAAATAGTAGGCCCCTACGGATACTACCACTTCTGCATGCAGTCCTCCACTGTGGTTGCACTCTGCCAGTGCCAGTCCCAAGCCTGGATAAAGGAGGAGGGCAGCAAGTGGCAAGGCACGATGCTCGCGGCTGAATTTTTTGCCAGAGCTTGAAAAATGCAAAGTAGGAAATTAAGAGCATTGGTATTTTTCAAAGAGATTGATAAATGTAGATTTCACAGTTTGACTTTGTGTGTCGATAGTAGGGCCTATCATAATTGGTACCCCAGTGCGAATAAATTTGCTAAATAGTTAGAAAAAATTAGTGTCAATTTTCCAAGATGAAGGGCAAGCGCTCACTCTTGTGTGTGGACGTCTATGCCTACTACTCTGTTAACAACGCATAACCATTAACCATTCTCATCAGCGACTGAATTCAGAAAAACGTGTAGTGCATGGTGACAGTTTGCATATAGTTTTTTTGGGTGGTTCTGACTCAAGCTGAGCTCCCCGCTCTGAAACAGTCACCTACCTCTATGTATGAGATCCTTAGATGACGCTGCCACCCACTCAAACTGGTAGGGAGGGGTGCACCTGAGAGTGGGGAACTCCTAAAAACTTGACGGAACAATCAGCAGGGTGGAGGCCACACGGTCCATGTAAAAAAATCGTGTAGGCCTATTATTATAGGCTACATTTACGTCAGACGTTAGATTGTTTTTCCGCGCTGCTACCCGTATCTATAGGCCTATAAGCCCCCCCAGTAGCCTACATGGCTTACAGTGATGGATTAGCACCATCTCGAGTACGACGATGACGGAGTTTCAAAGTTGTAGTTTCCGGTGCTTTAGCGACATCTTACGAGTTACGACTGACGACCACCCGACAAATACAGTTACAAAACACTAGAAATTTCAGAGACGAAATTAGTTAAATTGCAAATTATTATAATTTGAATCAGTTATTAGGCCTATCAATGTGTTGAAAACGTTTTGTGGACGTTGTTCAGCTGTAGAGGAGGGTACGTCGCATTAGCTGCACTTTAGCGACATCTTGGGGTGCCTGACCCGTTGACCTTGACTTTACGTCTCCACAAACTGATGATTTTGAGTACGTATAGCAACTGACGTTTATGATGTAGTCACCGCATATGATACAGAGAGACAAGGGTGAGAAACGACCGTGCAGATGGGGTTGAGGGTAGCGGAAGGACCCCTGCAGGGCAGAAGAGAAGGGTAGGGAATGGGAAGCGACTTCAAAGAGGGTAGAGATAGTACGGAGACCGGGGGACACTTAGACGAAGAGAGTTAGCGATCGAGGCGAATCTCCAGTGATACACAGCAAGATGTAAAGAAACGAGCAGCAAGACAGGTAGACAGATATCCAGAGACAAAACCACAGTGATAGTAACTATGCAAGACAGTATCATCGCACAGTAAGAGCTCTAGATAGACACACAGAAACAGACAGACAGACAGACAGAGAAACACACGCAGAGGCAGACAGAGACAGATACACACACAGACAAAAATACAGAGACTGACACACATCAGTAAGAGACAGACAGACACACAGACACACACACAGACACACAGACACACAGACACACACACACACACACACACACACACACGGAGACAGGCACACAGAGAGACGTAGAGCCAGCCAAAGTGGAACATAAACATTCTAAACCGAACGCTGCAGACGATGTGCCATAAAGAGAAACACAGACATCGAGAGGTGCACGTAAACATATAAACAACCATACATATCATATGAAAATGGTTCATGTGTAATTTACACTCGCGAGGGTGACGGGGAGGCTTGACAGAAACTGGCAATCCCCACCAGTTGCCAATATTGCCAACCCTGTTCTTCAGTCGACATGGGCAATTTGAGCTACCTTTGGTAGAACATTTCCCACGGGAGAGAGAAGTTGGTGTGGGGAAGGGAGGGGTAAGATGAGAGGGGCGCAGTTTTCGCCCACCGTCGAAGCAGGGTCGACTTCACTTGAAGCCACGGTTTGGAAGATAAAAAGAATCGTTAAGAAAATCAAATGCACCCATGAGCACTGCTACAAAACGACATCCACCCGCTTGCACGAATATACATGTGTGCGCACATAATAGGTTATTATACATGTATAGTATGTGTTGTGTGAGTGCGTGTGTGTGCAAGTATGCGTGTAGGCCTAAGTAGGTTTGCAATTGCGCATTTACGTCCGTAAGCCTGTACGCCAATGTATCGTGTCCATTCGTTTAGGGTAACTGTTGAACTTGAAGTGCGTAAAGTTCTAAACTATAATAATTAATCCCAAGTGTAAGCACTCGGACCTACGCTAGGGCGTAGGCCTGTATATTAATCGATGCAACCTTTCTTAAATCGTGCAATATTATTAACTTCTCGTTATAATTATTTTAAAATGCATCTAATTGCTACATGTTGTAATACATGTGCGGCGCTTGTCCGATGGAAAGAAGACTACTTACTTACTTACATGATTTACAATGTTTTCACTGGTTCTTTTCGGAGCACACCTGCATGCTGAGTCTACTCTAGAAATAGTGGTGTTTAAATGTCAGGTCTTACCATTTGCTTAGGCGAGTATCTGTGGATGCGTATGTGCAGGGGCGGATCCGGGCGGGGGGCACATCCGGCCATGACCCCATTGTGAAACGCCATAGAACGTAGCCCCCATTTGGTTTCAACAAGCTTTCAACAGCAGGTTGTTTTAATGGCATATTTTTCCAGACAATTCGGCTAGATGACTAAAAAGTCATCATTTTTTGGCACGGAAAATGGTATCCATTTCAAGCCAAGTTGGACCAGACGACTAAAAAAGGTCATAAGTTCTTCGAGCGAGAGACCAGAAAATTTTCCCAAAATGTTGCCCCCCCTCGAAAACTTCTGTATCCGCCCCTGCGTATGTGTATAGATGTGCATGGAAGATCATGTAGGTATGTACGTTGACATTTAAATAACGCCCCTCACTGCAAAAACAGTATCGGCTGTCTAGGTCGATAGTGTAGTACTGTAGTTTGATGAATACCAAGCCTCATGCAGGAAGTCCATGATACCATGATGACAGAGGCTTTGGCCTACTCAGTACAGAGGCAGATCTCTACTATTTTCTCTACAGGCAGTGTTTAATCTTAAGGTTTTTTCAGGGGGGAAAGTTCCCCATGAATAAGAATATCCAAAGAAAGTCAAGGTGTTGCTCATATGTACACAGTACTACACCTTTCACCTCCCCCCCAAAAAAAATTCAACAGGCCTTGTTTACATGCATATACAGGATATGTATCAAGTTTCCATGTCAGAAGAATTTGACTGAATGGCATTAAAGCACTAAAAAAGAAGAAAAAGGTTATCAGATTTTTTAAAGTGCAAACCCCAAGTTTTTTTTACAAATTTTGGCAAAGACTTAAAAAGGTTGTCAGAAAAATTTGCTGCCAAAGGTGTTGTCGGTGTCTGGCCGAGCGACTGCTGCCCCCCCTAGAAACCTGAATTCCTCACAAAACAGGGGAACTAGATTAAACACACAGAGATCATGCAAAAATTAACAACCGCTTGTTTGTTTGTATGTGCACTTGTTATAGCGCCCCTTCAAGCTTTCTACCCAGAGGCGCTCCTGACTGCAGAGCGACACTGCATCGGAGTTTCACGCCGAAGCGCTGAGCAATTGCGAGTGAAGGACTTGCCCAAGTTCCCTACGCAGCAACTTGGGCCAGAGGTAACAAAAAGAACCAAACTTTTCAACATTGGAAAATAAGTCATCACTCCATTCAAAACTAAAGCCTCGCCTCTTTAGGAATCCTTACCCTGACTCACCTGATCCTCCACCTTACAATTCTTCACAAAAATGCCACCCACTTTAACACCCATTTTTCATCCTTTGGTAACCAGACTACAATCTCCAACGCTTTTGGCCAACAACAGCTCTAGTTATACACAGCGCTCGTGAATAAGCTGATGCCCTGCACTTGGTTTTAAAGCAGTTCTTTAGAAATGTGGAGCTTATGATTAAGAATCAATCAATAAATGTCATAACATGCAATTATCTAACCTGTATTTCAGAATAGACAACACATTGCCTATAGTATAAGCAGTAGTAGTTTAGTAGCAGTTTTCAACTGCATTACGGCATCTTACAGGCGCCAGAGCTTCAGTCTTCGACCCAAGGACCTTGCCTTCGACACTGCGATACATTTACTAGCAACTGGCTGGATGACTAAGTGCTTAACAGCATGGAGTGGATAAAACTAGAAGGTCACTGACACCTCTGAACAGATCTGATCTGTTTGCAGTTCATTGAGAGCAAACTTAGCTTTTAATGTGTTTAGTTTTTCATATATTATTTATAATAGAAAACTGCACTCCACAATTAACATTTAATAAACAAAACTGTGTCATAAGAGGTTCACTTATATCTATTAATTAATTAATTAATTTACAAAGATTTGTAATTATGGTACTGCCTCAAGGCAACTACGCAGAGGTGTTACCGACCCACAGCAAGTCTAAAAGGACAGCTTTGAGGTTAGAATAGAACACAATTTATGTAGCTGTGGCTTTTTGCATGGCTCCTCCCGTATCTTTTAGTAGCTACTTCATTTCATGTCACACTAGCCAACAAAAACAGAACTCTCAATCAGTCTTAAACAAATTTTCTACACAGCGTTGCCTTATAGGTATATAAAAAACAAATCAGAAAAACATAATTTTTCCTATCATCTTACCAAACAATCATCTATACCGGTACCATGAAACGAGTTTCCGGCCACAATTTCAGTCAACCAAGTATTCACTGCGGCACTTGTTATCTTGCAGTGGCACTATATAAACTTGCAAATGCAATTGAATCGCTATACAAAAATTTCCACTCAGGCAAAGGAAACATTCATACATCCTTCTCTCTACCTGAAAAAATCTTCAGAGGTATACGAGTAGAATAAAACGTAACCTGAAGCACATGTAGCCAACCACAAAGATTGCTGCAAAAATCGAACTACATCAGACCATTCTCTTCATGGGCATGAATCCTCAGTCCCTATGCAAGTGCCCACACTCAAACACAGTACCAAATCTGGGAAGAGGCAGATCTGTTAATGGTCCAACAGTGCCATGGGATGGGGAACCCTGACACTACCACATCCAGCAAGGGGATTATAAATAGATCCGGTAAGCCTCTACAATGAAAGTTGGTGTTTAAGGCACACCAGTATAAGAGAACGTGTCATCTGCGTTGGGAGCAACTCCACCCCAAGTCCACACCAGGGCGATCTGGGATCATCTGGCGACCTTAGAGAACGACCTTCAACATGACTACTGCAACCAAATCAGTTAGCAGACAAATGAAACGTTCATCTGACATTTTTTGCCAGGACTTCGTTATTGCAATTTCAGTGAGAAGGAGTCATTTCACAAATGCAATTTTGCACCCACTCCTACACCTGAAGCAACTTTCGTCAAAGCCCTCATCCAAGTCTTGCTCAACTCACTGGGAATCAAAGCGAATGTAGAAAACATAAATTAGAGTTGTCGCACGCTGGAAGGAGGAGCACCACTGTCCAATAAGATACAAGTCTCCCATTAATGACTGTAAACGTCTATCGTCCAATTGATAGGCTAGTGCGAATGTACCCTCATGTGCCGACCAAGTGAACTGGCTTCGGTGAATTGAGCCGGACAATGTATACAGCTGAACGGCTTTTCCGCGCTGTGCGATTTCAAATGCTCTATTAGGGTCGTCTCGGACCGGAATCCACGCGGACACTGCGGGCAGCAGTACGGCTTTTCCACCGGCACGTTCTCGGCGTTGCTCTCGTGGAGGAGCGGATCCATCATCAAGGTCATGTTACCGGCTTCCTGCGCATGCTGGAAAATGTGCCGACGCAACGAGCCTTGGACGCTGAACTTGCGGTCGCACATCGTGCAAACGTACGGCTTTTCGCCGGTGTGCGTCTTCATGTGAGCTTTGAGGTGGCTTTTCAGGATAAACTTCTTCTCACACATCGTGCACTGGTGGTTCTTTTCACCGATGTGCGACTTGATGTGCGTCTTGAGGTTGCTGCCCGACGAGAACATCTTGCCGCACATCGTGCACGGGTACGGCTTTTCACCGGTGTGCGTGCGCATGTGCTTCTTGAGGTTGTTCGCGATCGGGAACATCTTATCGCACTCCTCACACTTGTACGGCTTCTCGCCAGTGTGGACGGTCGTGTGCCGGCGCAGCGACCCCGCTTCACGAAAATCCTTGTTGCAGATGTTACACTTGAAGAGGCGTTCGTCCGTGTGGATTTTCAAGTGGTTCTTGAGGTGGCTCGACAGCACGAATCGTTTCCCACATATCGAGCACGCGTGCTGGCGCTCACCAGTATGCGACAGCTCGTGAGCCTTTAGATTGCTCGTGGAATTGAACTGCTTGCCACATATACCACATGAGTACGGCTTCTCGTTGTGGACTCGACAGTGCTTCCTGAATTCGCTCAGAGACGTGTACGATGTTCCGCACGTCATGCAAACGTATCCCGTCTTCTCGTCTTGGTGGATTCGCATGTGACGCGTCAGATAGCTCGACTGTGAGAACGACTTGTTGCATTCGGCGCATCGAAACGGTCGTTCGCCGGTGTGCTTGCGTACGTGGTTGGCCAGCGCTAACTCGGTCGAGAAGTTACAGTCGCAAATGTCGCACGAGAATGGTCGTTCACCGGTGTGGTACTTGAGGTGCGCCATCAGTTTCGTTGAAGATGAAAACGGCTTTTCGCAGACGCTGCAGATGAGCGAAGATTCGCCCTCGGCTGTCAAACTCTTTCGTTTGCGTCCTCGCTTTTTCAGTGTACGCGATACTGCTGCTGCTCTTACCAGTTCTAAATAAATGAGAAATAATGTTATAACAGGCTTAAGAACCCTATCAAGAACTGCATTGTAAAGTAGTGCTTTTATTGTGTTATTTTGTACTTCGACATTTGTAAAGCGCCTCTCTGAAAGTGTCAACTATTCCGAGGCACTCTCAGATTTTAATTTTGTCTTGATTGTTGGATTAATGTCCCTGACTATGTTTAACATCTTAACACTTGTTATGCCCTGTTACATAACACACCTGAAGTCCTGAACGCCAACATGCATGCTTGATATGATAGACAGGTGTCAAAATTTTTTAAACAATGGGCCAGCCAGCGTCAGTCAGTATTTTCCAGCTACCCCAGAATTTTTTGACAAAACCATTCAAGTTAAATTAGAGTTATAAAATCTCACTCTTGATCAACATTATCAGCCACAAACGGCAAGTAACATTTTCAAGCCTCAAAAAATGACAAATTTGAACCTTTATTCTCAGATAGTCAGAGTCTTCAGGCAAAATCTAATATATCAACAACTGTAACTCAGAGACACTATGACTCCTGTGGCCAGTCGCAACCTAGGGTAGCAAAAGATGGACCATCAAGAGATCTTGTGAAATAAGGATAAATGGATTCTAAATGAAAGGACTGAGGCAGAAACTA
The DNA here is from genome assembly GCA_949752735.1 of Lumbricus terrestris. NCBI lineage: Eukaryota > Metazoa > Annelida > Clitellata > Crassiclitellata > Lumbricidae > Lumbricus > Lumbricus terrestris. The sequence goes on along the minus strand of OX457038.1, from coordinate 68,534,756 downwards.
AGAATTTCGTGGATGGCAACGAAAACCAAAGAATGGGTACTGGAGAAAATCAGTACAGAATGTCAGTTGTTAAAGAACATTAAAAGCAACATTAAAGTTGACATACTTTGGTCACAATACAAGGAAAGTGGAGACTGTTTGGAAAAAGACATAATGCAGTGTACGACGTACGTGAAAGACCATGAACAACCTGGATTGAGAACACAATGTTTTGGACAGGTTTGACATTGATTCAAAGTTCTTTGGACGATAGAGGAAAGATACATCTGGAGACAGACATTTCGGGGAGCAGTCAACCTTCAAATCATTTTGGGAGCAGTCAACCTTCAAATCAATCGGGGAGCAGACCACCTTCAAATCATTTGGGGAGCAGTCGACCTTCAAATCATTTGGGGAGCAGTCAACCCCTTCAAATCATTTGGGGAGCAGTCAACCTTCAAATCATTTGGGGAGCAGTCAACCCCTTCAAATCATTTGGGGAGCAGTCAACCTTCAAATCAGTCAACCTTCACTTATCTAAAGACAAGACCAAGTCTAAAACCCACACAGAGTTCAAGATTTTAAAGACCACTTAGACTACATGACTCAGACATCCTATACGAAAAGCCAGTGAGCCACCATACCTAAAGTTACGTCGGTTGCTTCGTCCCCTTCACCATCTCTATTCAACAAACTGACGGACGAAAACTCGTCATTCTCCTCATCTTCTTCATCGTCGTCATCTTCATCATCTTCATTTGAGTCGTGACCATCGCTGAATTCTTCCTGCTTTATTATCTCCCCATCCGTCTCCTTCTTCAAGCCATCTTCGTTCTCCACTGGAAAACTTCGTGCCTGAGTGACACGAGGCCGTTTGATCTTGAAGCCGCGCATCAGACGTGCGCCATCGTCCTCCGTGTCAATGTTCCACGCTTCCAAGTTCAGCTGAGCATCCATTGTCTATCAGAAGGTATTTGTCTGCACACAACAAAAATGCAAAGGTACAGTAGGTAAAAAGAAAACAATGTGATTAGTTTGAGTTATGACAAACTTCAACTGGTAGCGAAACACTACGATCTTCTCACACTTGTAACTGCCTTTGTGGCAAACAAAGACTATATAAAATTTATATGTTTCCAGGGCATTTTTAGGATTTTTTACAAGATGCAATTTCTATAATTAAAGTAAGAAGTTTTCTCAATTTTATTATATATTGTGTGAATCTATTGTATTAGTCTTTAAATAATCACATTCTAGTCATTGTTAAAATTTATTGTTCTCAGCTGGTGATCTATTGATTTATTTTACACTAATCTAGGCTGTTCTTACAATTCCATGAAAAATACAATAATCTAAATCCTACATCCATTATGTTCCACACTGGTCAGCGTATCGCAAACTGTGTGCCGCTGTGCCCCAGTGTGCAAAGAGATTTCAGAGTCCCGCAAGAGAAACCTAAAATTTGCTAATCTCATTAAAAGACTTTATAAGAAATTATCTCAGAAATAAAATTTCCGGTTTTTAAATATTTCATTTGTAAACAATGGTTTCTCATTAAGTTTTTCTATGTCAGTGTTCAAAAGTAAAAACACTAGCGACATTAATCTATTTTCTGTTATTTATGTCTTTACCCCTCCTCTTTACGGCATTATTAGGTCTACCAGTATAACTGCAACTTAAGAAGGAATGCTCTTCTACTTTTGAATTTATTATTACTCGAATAGAACAATGAACTCTAAAATCATGTGGATAATGGATATAGATTATCTTAAATATGGGGAACTGACATTAGCCCCCTGGACATTATCCCCCCTGGACAAAAGCCCCTTGACATTACCCCCCTTCCCGGGGTAGGACATTATCCCCCTCAGTCTATGAAATCATACCTAAAAATGATGCACAAAATATAACAATAGGAATATGTTAAGTGAATATCTATTCATTACACATTAGTTTAACATCCTGTAAGAATGTGTTCAGTTAATTGAAGGTGTAATATGTATATTATAAAACATTTATCAGTCTGAAATGATTCTAAGAAGTCTATGAAGCCCATACGTAAATGACATTAACAAACCTTCGTTGTAGCCATAACTGACACTAACAAGTAGGCCTACTTACTGTATGCGATTCCCATTCGTTCATTTCTCTAATTTATTGAATCTAATTTTGAATGGAAATGACGCTAATAAGTCAACGAAGCCCAGACGTAGCCTAAACTGACATTAACAAACCTTTGCTGTAGGACACTAAACAAATAGACTGTATAGGCCTTAGGCCCTACAAACATACAATTCCCATTCGTTCATTTCAAATCTAAGTCTAGGCCTACTGACACAGTTAGGACCTAAATGACACTAAGAACTTTCGTTTGCATGTGAATGCCAGTGACAAGTCTTATTGGTTACACCATTATATTGATTTGCACATAGAGAGAATAATGTCCTACGCAAAATCTGGAGGGGGGAGAGAATATGTCCATGGGCTTTGTCTGGGAGGATAGTGTCCAGAGGGGCTAATGTCCTACACCCATTAAAGGTAAAAGTCTAGAACGGCTAGGTCTGTGACGACCATATTGTTTACTTGCTACCGAGTCGTTCTAGACCTCTATTCCCATTAAATACAGGTTGCGTGTGTCGCATAAATTTAGAAAATCTATTTCGGGGATCCGGTCATATTCGTTTCGGGGATTTGGGCTGCAGCCTCGAAAACATGGTATTAATTTTGCAACTTACACTACGGGATTGAAAACATTTTTTAAAGTGCAGTAAATCCCGCTTTTAGATCGACCCTGAATCCGGACCTCTAACACACTAACTAAATTCGATAGAAATTCATGCTTACTTACCTATATTTTACTTACTTATACGCAATTTTCGCACATCTCACTTACTTACATTTTTATTATCACTAAAATACTAAAATATTATCGAAATACTTTTAGCATCGAAATAACCTATCTTTTATAATTTATAAGCGTCACCTAAATTTTTACTCACGATACCGGGAAAACGATTTTCTAAAAAAAATAATAAAACTTTTCCAATTTTTAAAATTATGACAGCGAACGCAGAACTTATAATTTCATTCTTGAAATCAACTATAGGAATTAACGCTTACCTTACGCAGATGTAAATTTAAACGAAATTTTGTTCAAAAAATTTGACCTGAAAACAAAGACTTTATAAGCGGAAGTGCACGCCAACCGCGGAAACCGATAAGTGAGGAAGATCACAAACTATTTTTGATATAGCGCTTTCAACAAAGCAGTTTTACGCGAGGCAATGTAATGTGAATCTCTCAAATTTCTCGGAGCCACACTATAGACAGGTTGTTTAACCAGTTAACAATGGTACTCAACAAAGATCTTGTGTAGTATTTAATGCTGTGCCGCAATTTTTCTACGCCACAAAGCATTACAATTTAGAACCGGTGCGTGCTTGAAAGTACGCGAGAGCAAGTTCAGCGGTAACCTGACCTCAGGTAAAGAGTCAGTACATTCGCCTATGTATTTTCCTGACCAAGAGCTTAGGAAATGAAATGACTGCCCACTGCCTAGTTCAATTTCGATTATTGGACATGTACACAACCACTAATGACCTAACCTATGACAGTACGACTCCTTCCACGTGTATCTCGAATCTCGATCAGTGGCGGCGCCAGGATTTCAGTTTGGGAGGGGGCTGAACTCCCGCGGAAAATTGCCCATTTTTTCGAGCCGCCAAAATTTCTGACGACCTTTTTAGTCACTTGGTCATAATCTCAGGAAAATATTCCGTTTTGAGCCAAAAAAATTTCTGACAACCTTTTTTTAGTCATTAGGTCAACATCTCCTGCATATGGTTTTCACTTTCTCGGGGGGGGGTTGAGCCAGGAGTCTAATTTTTACATGTAAAAAAATCGAATGGCCTTTTGGGGGGGGCTTAGCCCCCATAGCGCCGCTACTGATCTCGATTATTATAACCTGAACTACGAAAGTCAACAATGGTTTGAAGCATTAGTGGCTTTATTCTCTTTTCTATGCCAAGGCAAGTTACAGCTGATGACTAGTTATCTAGCTCCTTGACCCTCTAATCTTCCTGCTAATTTCGTAGTTCACTGTGCAACAGCGATCAGCTCCTTACGTCATAAATATTACAGAGACTGGTTTTTTAGGGAATATTTATGCTCCCTAGTGCATATTATCAACGAATGCATATATTGTTTAGCTACACCTAGCCCTAATCATCAAACCCAAACCACAACTCTAGTGCATGACCTTAACCCCTAACCCTAACCAAGCCCAAAACTTCAAACGTAAATTTTCAGGGTAGGTCCAATATAAAACAAAACCTGATCATAGACATTCCCTGATTTTCATCCCAGGTCAGCGCTCAAGGGTTGAAGTGATTATTGATCGACAAATTCTTTGACTAAATCATGATAGTTTGGCAAAATATCAGTCAGTTATTGGATCTCCGATCTGTATTCATAACAACACAATGCTGATGAATACTTCAATTCTACACATACAAATACTGAACAGTTAAATTTACATGTTTTGTAAATAACAAGTAAGTGATGAACCATAACAGAACTTTACACATGTTATACACTCCATTAAATCAAACCATCAGTAACTATGATTTGTGTTTGTTTTGATCAATCCTTCACTCACACGATACACCAATTATTTTCAACACGGACTACACAAAACGTTGCAGGTTCGTTAAATACTCAAGAGTCAAGACGGCTCAACTTTGTTGATATTTGTAATTGGATGGATGGTCAATACAAAAACTACCACACTATTTGGGCAATTACTCAACCTGACATCCTTTAGGATCAGTGAACAAGCACGAATCATCCTAAGACTTTGCTTCTGAAGTTACTACCAACGAGAAAATAAGTTTGTTACCTAAAATTACCTCTATTAGATAGCTTAGTACATGATTGTATCCAGTATACTACACTTGCATCCATACAGGTCTTGAAACTGCATCTGCTACACAAATACAAACAGTGTTGTACATCAAAATGTGTCCTACTTTCTACCATGCATACAAGTCAATGCTGTTCTTCAGAAATTTTCAAATATCATACAATTTCATAACAGTTTGTGTGATACACGCGTGTCCACTGTTCCTGTACCTTCATGAATTAAAAGGAATACAAAATATGAATTCAATAGTAGTAAAAATTAGAGGCAATGAGAATGTCTAGACAGGCAAGGGCAGTGTGATGCCATTAACTCAGAAGATAATAGAAAACTTTTGCCAAATGGGGTAGAAAATTATTTACAGTTAGAGTATAGAGTTTGAGTGTACACAGCTTTGTGGCAAGCTGACAAACTATGGGGAATGGGGATATGCGGGAATCAAGACTCAAATAATCTTTGACTGGGCTTGGATCTTTGTTCAGTGCTTAGAATTTTTACTCTTGTGCCCCACCTCAGACACAAGCAGCTCCTTAATAGGTCTTGCATTCCCAATAAAGGAAATTCACTCGATGAAACTGTTAGAGGTTCAACATGGTCACGTTAACTGCAAACTTATATATACAGTCAATTCAAGAGTGACTCATCTGACACAATACACTCAACATAGCAGCTATCCTCAACATGGCTCGTGAGTCCGATCTTTGGTAGCTGTGGACAAGTTACACGAGTAAAAGGTCAATGAGAAATTCACCAGGAAAATCTCAGTAACTGAAACTGCTCTGAACAACTAGTACAATATACACCCACTAAATTATCCAATACTGTTCTTTTGCTTTTTAATGCAGTGTCTGGTAAAGTTATACATGAACACGGCCAGAAGATCTGTTCACAATAATTAGTTGCATTGCAACACACCAACCGTGCTGACAAAAAACATACAGTCTGGATTTTTATGCTATTGTTTCTCTGAACCAGGCATGCTTTGAACACTCTTTCCTCATTAGCGTCTTACTAAGCAAGCCCATCAAACGGTTCAGCAAAATAATCAGTCAAAATATGAACTGATACTGGTGTCAATTTTCGGCAGATCCGGAGCGTGGCAAACAGCGGCATATTATACATGGCATGAGAAGCCAGAAACAACACCGTGTAAAGCTAGTTATCTACAGCCTCGGCTTTCTTGTGCGTCAGCATGTGTCTTTTGAGAGAGTTACTTGCCGTAAAGTACGTCGGGCAAACCGAACACGCGTACGGCTTTTCTCCGGTGTGCGTCCTCAGGTGGACCTTCAGGTGGCTCAGAACAATGAACTTCTTCTCACAGATCGAGCAACTGTACAGCCGCTCGCCCGTATGAATGCGCTCGTGAATGCGCAGGCTGCTCGAGCACGCAAAGTGTTTGTCGCACTGGAGACAAGCGTACGGCTTTTCACCGGTGTGGGTACGCATGTGTTTCTTCAGACCGTGGGATGCGGTGAACCTGCGATTGCAGCAGGTGCATGCGAACGGTTTCATGCCCGAGTGGATGAGTTTGTGTCGGTTGAGCGAACTCGGTTTCAGGAACTCGCTGCCGCACTCTCCGCAGACGTGCGTCTTCTCGCCCGTGTGGTTGAGAAGGTGCGAGCGCAGCTGGTCGGACGAGGGAAACTTCTCTGAACACTCGATGCAGGGGTATAGTGACTCGCCGGTGTGTAGCCGCACATGCAGAGCCAGCTTAAGCGGATGACCGAACTGCATGCTGCACATTCGACAGACGAAACTCGTCTTAACGTGCACAGACATGTGTCGCTTCAGCGAGCTCACAGCGCTGAACGCGCGAAAACACTCGGGGCATGCATACGGCTTCTCGCCAGTGTGGATTCGCAGATGCACCTTTAGGTGGCTTGGCACTGTGAAGCGCTTTTCACAAATGCAGCAGGCGTATAATTTCTCCCCAGTGTGTGTACGGTGGTGTCTTTTGAGAGTGCTTGATGCCGAGAATGGCTTGCGGCACAGCTCGCACACGTACGGCTTTTCACCAGTGTGCACTCGGAGGTGCTTCTTCAATCCATGTGCTTCCGCAAAGCGTCGACCGCAGATGGTGCAACCGTGCGGACGTTCGCCAGTGTGAAGACGTAGATGACGCTTCAGTGACCCCGGCTCGCCGAAGTGTTTCAGGCAGATGACGCATTCATGTGTCTTTTCCCCAGTATGAAGGCGCATGTGTCTCTTCAGTGAGCCAGGCTCAGCAAACTGCTTCATGCACACCTCACAATCAAGTGGCTTTTCACCAGTGTGAACTTTAGCATGCAGTTTAAGGTGATTGGGAAGCACAAACCTCTTGTTGCAAAGCAGACATGGGTAAGGTCTTTCTGCCGACGACTCCATACTGCAGTCTAATGGACTGAAGTACTGACCTACAATGTTAGTCTGATTAAATTCCATGTAGACTCCGGTTGAGTCAATTGAAGTAAACCATGGTCGAAGATAGAGAACTACATCCGAGTCATACTAAAGTGAGTGTTATTTTTTTTAGCCAATTCAAGCCCAAGTCAACGAAGAAGTTAATCATTGCTGCACATCAACAGTCACATCGCGGATATGCGTCTACGCATTGATGTTATTAACGGCATCGTCGGGGCGTATTGTCATCAGCCTATTGTCACGAATCTCCAGTTCCATTTACCGTTATTGGTCGTAATTACTTCTCCATGATTAATAAAGCTTTCAAACACAAAAAACCTTTCGAAATACCCAAATAGTAAAGCGATACTTATGCATTATTCGAAAGAGCAACATTAATAAAATAATGTCTGTAATAAAATGTTCATGCTTTCTTGTTACGCGTTCTTGCATAGCCATTAATTAAATTACATAGCGCTATGATTTAATACACGACTACCGTAGGTTAATTTAGCCCTTGTGCGACTTGAAAACGATTCCTCAATTTTTTTATAAACGGCTCGTATAAAATAAGAGACGACTCAAACAAGAGACACGCAATACGAATATTCTCCGAAAAAGACACAAACAATAATACAAGCTGACCTTTTAAAGCTGGAAGTATCCCCAAAGATATTAGAGTTTTATCTTTGGTATCCCTTTCAAAGTTGTTGTCACGTGATCTTCAAGTTGGACGCTTGTTATGGTGTGAAACAGTTTATATGTTGTAATTTAGATTATAGATTATTGTAATTATATTGGTATAGTTGGACTTTATTCGAATAGGTGTATATTATGCATTCAATGATTACTTTATTGCTGCTTCAGTGCTTTGACTCGCCATAGCAGCTCGTCATGTCGTCTGCTGTAGACCCGATACATGTGTGTTTAATATGGCACAAATTTAATTGCATACACACTAATATATTGTTTTAATGGCTGTGTGCCATGAAGTATAAAACGTCGAACGGATCAGTAATACAATTATTTCTTCGCAGTTCTGTCGTTTTCCTCAGTCTCGCATTATTCCTGTTTGCGCGAGTTTCCGAAACTGAACGACTTCGATGCCAAAATCTATCGGAGCACATAGGTTTTTATGAGCTCATAAATCTAACATTTTCACTTGATGAACTTATCCACACTGAGTCAACGATGCTTCATATTGGTTTTCACGCATTTGGAAAGCAGTTTCATGTTGAGCTGTTTTCTTCAGTGCAGAGATTTGGCGTTTTGCCACCGTTAGCAAAAATTGCTATACACTCGGACACTGGTATTAAAATCACATCTGCTAAGGACCTGAACATATCGTACTTTCATGGGCATTTGCGTAACGAAATGTCGTCATCTGCTCATGGATCACTCAATGGCCAAGAATTTGATGGAATTATTCGAACTGAAACAGAGTCCTATTTTTTGGAACCATCTTCCAAGTATCCCCTTGCTGTTCATAAAGAATGTGGCTACGGAGATCACACAATCTACAAGCGTTCCGATCTTATAAATCTTGAGGACTTTGTGAAGAATATTCGATACAGAGAATTAGAGTTGGATACATTCAAGGAGGAATTTGTGCCAAACGCACTACCTTTGGCAAGAGAAAGCGCACCTGGAAATAAAACGAGCAGACCTAGGAAGAAAAAACAAAATGACCAGCACAATAATGCCTTGTACTGTGAACTACGTGCTGTCGTTGATCATACGTACTTTCGTAGTATTGGGGGATCAAGTGAAATAAAAACGTTGCAGGAGATAGTTTATGCGATTTCAGAGGCCGACCACATTTTTCGGACGACAGACTTTGATGGGGATGGGTTGGGAGACAACGTCGGCTTCATCCTACAGGATATCACATTCTTCACTTCTCCTTTAGCTCCTGGGTACCACATGAGGAATGTTGATGAGGTTAGCCCTGACGTCTACCTCAAACAGCTATCACGATATGACTTTTCCGAGTACTGTCTTGGTGTTGCGTTCACATTCCGTGACTTCGGAGGCAATGTCATCGGTCTTGCCTACAAGAGCAATGCAGACCCAAGTCTGTCACGCGGGGGCCTCTGCGGAGGACCACAGTTGCTGGAGGACAGGACATTTCTCTGCTTGAACACGCTCATGGTCACCCAGCTGACTCACGGTCAGCTGCTAAGCAGAGATATTTTGGCGCTTGCACTGACTCACGAGTTGGGTCATTCTTTTGGAGCCGAGCATGACGAACCATCCTGTGTGTCAGAAGTCGAAAAACCATCTGGTAACTTCTTAATGTTCAAGTCAGCGAGCACTGGTAAGCTGCCGAACAACTGGAAATTCTCGTCGTGTAGCAAGAAGACAATTGCGTCGGTCATTGCTAACCGAGGACTGTGCCTTCTGGTTCCGACAGGTGCAATCTGTGGCAATGAAATAGTTGAGCAGGGAGAGGAATGCGATTGTGGATTCGCCGAAACGACTTGCCAGCGGATCGACAGTTGCTGTACGTCGCCGTCAATTCTCTCTGCACAAGATGGAGTCGGGTGCAAGTTTGATGCTTCAAAAAACCGTTACTGCAGCTCAAAGGTCAGTGTGCACTTTGGGTTTTTTAAATGACCATTATCAGAAAATTTCTGCTTAGTTATCCAAAATACTGAGACATGAAAGACTGATTGTATTTTCTTTTAACACAGTAGTTGATTGGCTAGAGCAATGAGCTTGTAACACGGACAGAGGAATTAATACGAAAATAGGTTTAATAAAATTTAATTCTTTTCTAATTTGACTGTACCTGCTTACGTTTAAGCTGCTTTTCATTTACATTGACTGTAGTTCAGTTCTGATAAACTGAACATTTATCTTTTCACTAATAAATAAATGTTGACAAATCTGTTTAATATGTATCTGTACCCTATTCAGCTTTAACACTGACTTTGTAGTTTTGATACATATTCTACAGATTTTATACATATTTGTGCAGGTTCGTGTAGATCTTCTCTCATTTTTACACTAATTGTTCCAAACATCTTATAAGCCTCTAAACATTGCAGTGTTAGAAGCTTATAGGAAAAATTAGTTCTGATTAGTCCAATATCTGGTTTTTACAGACTGTGGATAGGTCTATGGGAAACCAACCACCTGACTGATATGGTGCATGTGAATCAAATTTTGTGCTCTGCACTTAACTTTATGGAAGGGCTTTAGAAACTTGGAGTTTGTGATTACGACTGCAAGTCTTGATATCTTATTCTGTAAGCATAATTTGTCTGATCATTTTACTTTGACTGTAGTTCTTTTTTGATGTGTGTGCACTGCAGGTACATCGGTGCTGCACAGCGGACTGTCGGGTCATCCATAAGTTATGGGAGAAGATTTGTAGACAAGCCACGGACTGTACAGAAGAGTCAGTGTGTGATGGAACCTCACCCAGCTGTCCACTACCAAGAAAGAAGAAAGACCGGACACCATGTGGTGAACCACGCTACAGCGGCATCTGCACTGATGGGGTCTGCAGCGTCAGTCAGTGCGAGGTTTATGGTCTGGTGCAATGCCAGTGCAACGTTGTGAAACTCGGCTGCAGGTTGTGCTGTGCTTGTCCAGCAGAAGATGCCATTGCTTGCCTACCAATCGAATGGCTTGGATTTAAAAACAGTGCTAATGACAAGGTTATGTACAATGCTCCTGGCAGCCGATGCCTAAACGACATGGGAACATGTAATGCTGACAATCTCTGTATCTTGTGAGTTGTTGTGACAAGCACAGTTTGCCAGTGGCACGTGGGGAAACAGTAACAATGCCAGGAAGGCTTGAATGTCAGCAGTTGTCTGGATTGTATAGAATAGACATTTTAAGGTCATGAAACTTAGGAATTTTGATTTAAATGTGATGGACATGAACATTACAAATTATGGTTAGGAATAAAGTTGGAATCAAAATGCAGATCTATGTATGTTCCCAATTTCTATACCAATGCGGTACTTTAAAGAATGAAGTAGCATTCGAATTGTGATGGTAGTTTTTGTGACAATTTGCAGTAGCCTACATGGATGTTAATATTTTGTTTCAAGAGATTACATAAAAATGTTCCTTTATTTGTGAAAGCAAAAAAGCCAATTATCAGATTTAGCAATTTCATTTGTGACATATGATAGATACTGTTGCATGCACATTTTTTCTTCAGCATTGATTGTACCATGACGCTGTGCCAGTGGCCCTATTGTTATTCATCCCACTTCGAATTTGAGACTTCATTGGTTGTCTGAGTGTATATGTTTCATGTGTAAGAATATAGCACTGTAATTACTGTAATTACTTTAAAATCTATTTTCAAATCAGCACTGACAATTTTTTTTACAAGTAACAGCCTTGTAAAAATCAGCTGATATTCTGTGTGAAGTTTTGATGTGGCCATATTACCAGTGAAACAATCATAGGCGTACGAGGCGGGGGTCCAGAGGGGGCAAATGCCCCCCCAAATTTCGGGCAAATGTGTTTTTCGGGCAAAAGAGGCTTGGACGGGCAAAAAAATTTCGGAGAATTTTTTCAGGCAAAACAAGTACGGGAGGGATTTTTCGGGCACGCAGGGGTAAAAAAGTCGTAAGATTTTTTGGACGGGAAAATCTTACGAATTTAGGGCGGATGACTAAAAAAAAAAAAAAGTCGTCAGATTTTTTGGACGGAAAATCTTAAGAATTTTGGGCGGATGACTAAAAAAAAAAAAAAAGGTCGTCAGATTTTTCGGACGGGAAATCTTAACAATTTTGGGAGGATGACTAAAAAAAAAAAAAAAAAAGGTCGTCAGATTTTTTGGACGGAAAATCTTAAGAATTTTGGGCGGATGACTAAAAAAAAAAAAAAGTCGTCAGATTTTTCGGACGGGAAATCTTAAGAATTTTGGGAGGATGACTAAAAAAGTCGTCATTTTTTTCGGGCAAAAATTTTGTTTTTGCCCCCCACTGCCGAAATGTCCCGTACGCCTATGGAAACAATACATATCTGATAGCAATAAAATAAATAACCAGACGTTTAAATGTTACTGAAAATTGATCATGCACAGATATTTAATTAAGAAACAAAAAACTTTTTATTCTTAAGTATTTTCAGTAATAAAATTTCACCAAACCGAAATCAACAATCATGCCAAGGTTTAACAAATTCGACAGCAACAACTGCAGTTAGACAATAAGCATAATTTACTAGCAAACGTAAAATTCAAAGCTTTTTGATGCTCGAATAAATGGATTCAAATGTAAATGTGTAACTTGAAAAATGTTCCAATGAATTAATTCCAATAAGACACCATGAAACAACATAAAGATCAGAAAGAATTATACACTGCTTTCAAGCATTCTTTGTGGACACGAGTTTACTGCATATACATCAAACTTGCAACGCTCTAATGCAGTTGTTCGTTAGTCCACTTTCAAGTTAAAAACTAGATTTTCCATTTCACTACACCATTCAACTACTAATTTTACTATATGTACAGCATCCCTTATATTTCTTCAGCCACAGTTGTGTTCAGGTGCATCAGACATGGTTCTAAATCTAAATGTGGTAAATTCCCACCATGATCTGCATAAAACTTTGCTCATACATTGCATGGTGAATAAATGTAAGATTTTAAAAAAGATGCCAAAAGGGATACCAAGGAAAAAATTATGCAAAGGCAAGGCCATACATGTAGTGTGAAGTTGCTGATAAAAACCCCCAAGGATTGAGAAGTAACCTAAATTTATCTGACACCCAGATTAATCCGAAATACTGCTGTAAGTTTTGAATGATTAACAACAGGAATGGCACCATGGCTATCCTTTAGAGAAGTAATCCTTTATAGAAGTAATTATGAGATTAGCACCATATGTCACTCGCTCTGTTCTCACATGATTGCCACTCTCATCCACGTTCTGATCTGTCATATGGTTGACTTTGCAACTCCATCTATGCTGCTCTCTACTAAACCTTTCCAAGGCTTCAGCCAATACTCAACATCACTGCCCGACTTATTGGTGGTTCCCCGAAATTTGTGCACACATCTGCCATCATTGAATACACCCTGGTTACTCTGTACCTTGATCTCTTCTCTCCATGGCTGCCCTGTTTCCGAAAACACACAAAGTCCATTTTACTTGTCAGCAATATACCGGTACTGACCTGGTCAGGAGTCCGTAAGAACCATTGAGCGAGCGGTGCTTGGATAAAATTCTCATTACAATTAGAAATAACGACAAATAATAAATCCCAACCCATTCAAGGTTTTTGTCTTATTTACAAAATTAATTAGCTAAAGAAGACTTGTTAAAATAATTTTAAAACCTGTCAAAATAATTTTAAAGTATTTTTAATTCCTACTCTGTGGAAAAGTACTATAATTCAGCCATGACTAAGAAAAGTGTTCAGATACCGGTACTTCTTAAAAGTAAGACTAGTAGTACCGGTAACTGACGTTACAGATTAGCCTGTGCATGTAGGTATTTGTATCTATAATGGACCTGTATCAAGTGCATCTTGGCAAACCTCAAGCATGATTCAGATAGAGATGAGCAAATTACACTCTTATTTAATGAAATATAAAAAATTAAATTCTGTTGTGCCATGTCACATTATAATCATTGCATGCACACACACACACATAGTCTACACAAGTACAGGTGTATTATTACAGAGGCTCATGCTCTTTGGGCAAATTACATTACATTCACATCTGCTCTAGATATTGTACCGATAAATTTATAAAGTGCCTCTCATCACAGAGTCGATAAATTTATAAAGTGCCTCTCATCACAGAGTACTATGCACACAGATATGGTAGAACATAACAAATTTATTTAACTATTTAACTAGTTGCTCTTATTTTCTAACTGCTCAAAGTGTGCAAGTCCTTCAGCAAACACCTTATCTTAGGGGTTACTACTGCTAAATGGCACTTTACTTAGAAAACATGCATACCCAAGAAATATAATATATATTATATAACATGCATCCATATCTTTACATGTGAATGTATGTTAAATATGTATATATAAATAATATATTTAACAGATCCGTGTAATAATACACCAATTACACAAATATCTAGACATGTAATTCACTAAACATGTACAGTGGCTGTGCATATACAATCAACATAACAGATACATGACATTGTGTGCATGGCGTGCACGCATGTATGATCGTGCGCATCTGCATAGCAACACAGCAAAATCAAACACATCCATATATCATGATTCCATCGTGAAGCTTAGCAGACGTCGATTACCGAAGTCTGCCGTGATCAGATTCCAAATAATAAATAATAATCATAATCCGCTTCGTAATTAAAGCAGGTCTCAGCGTAGGATACAGATAGAAAATGGCGTACGCTTGAAAACGCATTTACATCCGAGACCACAGACATAATAGCAGCATTTAAGCGTTTAATATCCCCAACTTCGAACGACGACGACGACGGTGACGCGTTTTTCCGGTCGCACCAGCAGCCGCGAATCGTTGCAGGCGAGTCAAGATGCGCACACGACAGCATCGGAGGGCATTGTTTCGTGACACACCTGTCACAGCCTGTTTGGAGATGACCCGTATTTTGCTTGTATGCCATGAATGAGATATAAGGCAGAGCTGACACTTGCTGGCGACCCGGTTATGGTGACCTTGCGATCGGTGGAGCCCTCCTCAAGGTCGGCGATCTTTATGATGGCCTGAGAGGATTGCCTAACAATAGAAGCACATCATCCACTGGTTATCCAGACAGGTTTATTTCAGCATTTTCATCGCCACGAGTTTGCAAGAGGCTACTCTTCTAGTTACCGGAGTACTGTTTGCATACTGATAAACCTTTATCCAAATGGATTTTAACACTACAAATGTCAAATTTTACATAACACCAATGCAACTGACCAAGCAGGTTTAAGGAACCAGTACAAGTAGATACAAACAGTGCTCATCAAAAGAGCAAGAGAATTTTGGATGCTTTTATGCCTGTCAAGCTAAAGATCTGATATACCTGCAACAACTGAGTTGGCATACTAAAGGCAAGAATAAATCAGTCAGCCTTCTATGAATGAAGACAAGTCTTCTGAAAAGAGCGCAGAGGGAATATAACGCAATAACGCAAGTTCAGTTTCGTTGCAATTAAACCAGTGTCATAAAAGCCCGTTGCTATTACAAGGTACTATTATTAAGGGTAGCAAAACAAAGCTCTTGCTAGGTACTTCAACGGCACTATATAACTAACTAACAAATATGTTGAACACCAAGTCATCATTTCACACTATAAGCCATCAAAGAGCCATCAATTCACACTAGAAGCCATCAGAGAGCCACCGTTTCACACAACAATCTAGTCACACACACAAAGAGCTATGGCTTGCAAATTTGTTGAAAACTTAAACCCCATGTAACACATGCAAAACGGTGAGTAACTGTGTAAATTGCCAGCATATCTTACACTTCTAAGGCATAACTTACTTGTCACAGGTGCATAACTAGTGAGAAATTACAGCAATAACGGCATTAAGACTTTTTCTGCCCGTTGTCTTAAGACTTTTCTTTTTCCAGGAGTTCTTCGCACTGGGAGCGCCTCTGATTAGGTTGTACTGTGAGAGGCACTTTATAAATCCCAAAATAGAATAGAATAAGACGAAAGACTGGTTGGTACCTGATTCCGTTTATTCTGGATCCCTGTTTACCGATGATGGAACCAATCGTATGATTCGGTATAAATAATTCCTGCGTCTGTGTCCTGCCACCACCACCACCTCCTCCTCCGCCTCCTCCTCCATACCCAATCATTCCTTCAAATAAAAAAATATGGAAATCAAATACTATGGTAAATAAGCAAATATGTCAACAAGACATGGAGTCAATCAGTCATACAACCTGGCATTTATAAGCTAAGTCAATCCGAGAAGCTGGCAATACAAGATGGCTTAAGCTAAGTGAATTATATGAGCTGGTGTAAGCTAAGAGAATTATATGAACTGGTGTAAGTTAAGTGAATTACATGAACTGGTGTAAGCTAAGTGAATAATGAATTAGAATAATTATTTAATTAAAGAACTTTTAAAATTATGTAATGAATACACTGGTGTTCAATAAGCTTTCGACATTTACTATTAGATAGAGTAACACCATGGCTACAATTGTTGGAACTCCAATCTAATAATGAGATCTTGTAAAACTAAAATGTGCTATTCACTATCGTCGTCGTCGTCATCGTCCTACTCTTCGTCATCATCATAGAACTCACATCATCATGTGTTAACTTAGTCATAATAAACAATTTCTAACCTGAATAGTTGTTGGACATTGGAGATGGGTTCGAATAGATGGATGATGACATATCATCCATCATCCTCATCTGTGATTGTTGCCCTTTCATCATCTACGCAAAAATGTAAATCATGATGAGAAATTCTAAACAGAAACAATGTCGGACAGCAATGTGATTCTGAATCAGACTCTGGATGAAGAAAGACAGATATAAGATATGCGTGTTCTTAAAGAACTTTTTTAATTCTGAAAAAACTGCTTGAAGAGCTGTGGAGTTCTCTTATGATTTGAAGTGACTGAGAATCTTAGGCAGAAAACAATTCACTAATTGTCAGAATTTCTCCCTCCCCACAAGGCTGTCAAAAACAGTTAGGTACCTCTTGAGATCAACAATAAGTATTATTACTGCAGTGTGAAGACAATTTCTTTACATATTATCTCGCCTGTCAAGGGAATTTTCAGGTTGTGTTCTATGACGGAAAAGAAAAGCCAGGAAGAGGTTTTCCCACATACTGCTTGTCGTGGCATGTAGTTTCTTCCACCAGCCAAGGGCGGATATCCAGTTCTACCATTGTACATTCCTGGCCCATAGCCACCCGACTTTGCAGGCTGATAGGGAATAATGGGACTCTTGGTCTTTGTCTAAAACACATAAATAAAATAATGAATATAATAATGGAACTGTAAACAAGGTCAACTTGAATCATTTTCAGATTTCCTACTTGTGCCTATGACCTCTTTGTTTTCCCAGGATTTCTTTTCTTTACCCTAAAATTCTGTCTAATCGAAGGAATTACCTTTTCCTAATAATTATCTTTCCATGTCCTGAAATTTCTCTCCTTTTCTCAAAATACCACCCTCTTCTTTGATTCCCACTGCTCTGTACATTGTCATTGGTCGTATAAAAAATTTGGTCATTTCACCGATTGCATGCAGGATTCCCTATCCCAAGCAGACTATATACCGGGTCCCTGCTTTGGTGTGGTGGTGCTTCCCAGGTGCTTTCTCCTGCATATCTGCAAGAACTCTGTCGCTCTACTTTGGGTGTACAGGGACGTCGTGATATCAATTTATCCACTCAGGGTGAACACTTCGTTCCATCTTAGACAGCACCATGCTTTTTCTGCTATTGGCCCATGGTATGGAATGGATCCCTCACTGTCTTTACTCCTTTGTCTAGGGTTGGCTCAGATGCATTTTATCGCAGCCTTACACCCATCATTTTCAGCCAGAGTTGGGCCGGGAGCGCTCCTGAGTAGTAACTTGAAGGAACGCTATATAAGTCTCCATAATGAATAAATAAATGATCATGCAGCCATGGTCAGTCAAAAACAACGCTGCAATACACTTGTATAATGTTCACATGAAGATTTATAAAATTCAAGGTAACGTAACTAGATACACTAAAAATGCACTAGCAGTAGGTCAGTTTAGCAAGATGAATGAATATATGAGGCTTCTAATGCATCCTACTCTATTTAACTTATTTAATATATTGCAGATATGCTGCATTTGTAGTTGGTGCATTTATGACAGTGCAACACTGCTACACTTGCACAGCTGTAAGCAGTGCACTAAGCACAACAACAACAAAAGCAAGCATAGACGAGCTGCCAATCAGACCTCGGTTGCTATGGCGCAGAGTCGCTGGATACATTGCATGACGGAATCCGTTGAGCCGGATATCATAACCGCTCTCTCCGTTGAATTGACGAGCATCTCGTTTGAGATCTGGATGGTAGCACCAGTCATCTGCAACCAGACAAAATTGCCACTCTTTAAAACCACATCTCTCTACCATTTAATTAAGAATATTCTTCATCACACTGCTTGCAGAAGAGCTGCATGCTGGTGCACATACAAAACACAAAAAATCAATGGAGAACAGCAGTTTTCTTATAAATATTTTCCTATCTTTTGTAAGTAAGACCCTGTCATGAGACCATGGGCATTGGGAATAGTGCATAGGTAGCAAATTTCCTTGGTGTGAGCAACCTACCGGTACTTAAAACATGCATCAGGTTTTAATTTTTCTCTTTATACCTAATGTGCTTCAACAGATAACTGGGTGTCTAATTTTTTGATAAACAGATATCATAGAACAGATGTGAAGAGACCGGTATCTGCCTGCCGGCAGAACTGGTCAAAGACTGGGCTGCCAATGGGTAGATATCCCAGTTTTAGGATACACAGATTTACTCTACTAATGCAGCTGTGTTCATTTATTCCTCTGTACAAAAGGGTACATCACTCTGCCCATCTAGCTATTCATCCACCAATCCTTCACTTATCTATTGGTCTACTTATCTACTCATCTGCCTATCCATCTATCATCAACTCTTTTACTGATCAGCCTGTCACATATATTAAAAGTAGCCCACAATTTACCTGTACACAAAAGACAAACCCGTAAAGGCCAGACTCGTATTTAGTTAGGATCAACCACTGAAGTGAGATGGCATGCAAAACATAAATTAAGCATATTAATAGACATCCATTCGTCTGTCTGTCTAGTGTCTATCCACTGTGTCTGTCCATCTTGACCGGATGTTGCACTCTGCTGCGCGCCTAATTGGGCGAATCCCTAAAAATGGTCATGTCTCAAACTACATGGTTGTACCAGTGGTCTGGAATGGCCTTCCTTTTGAGCTACGCCTACACCCTGGGACTCTACTAGGACCCTTCCTTACTGAACTTAAAACTGTTCTTTTTGGGCGTGCTGGAATCGGGAGTGCCTCTGAGTAGTTTTTCTTGAAGGTGCGATATATAAATCTCCAAATGAATGAATGAATCTATTAATCCATCTGTTTTTCCACCTATTAATTCATTGTGGAGCGCGGTGGTGTAGGGGTAAGTTCGATGCCTTAGAGCCAACAGGTTGCGGGTTCAAATCCATCTCAAGCTGCAGCTTAGGGGCCCTGAGCAACTCCTTCGCTTGCAATTGCTAATGCGCTTTATGTGAAACTCTGATACCATGTCCGCTCTGTAATCGGGAGCACCTCTGAGTAGTTTTTTCTTGAAGGGGCGCAATAACAAGTGCTTACAAATACATATTCATCTATCAAGAGGAACAAATGCACACCTCCCGAAGTTCTTTGATGTTGGAGCCACTCTTGCCAATGAGTGAGCCGCAGTGGCTGTTTGGAATGACCAGGCGAAACATGATCAAAGGCATCGGACTGTTCGACTGAAAGTTTTGCCCATCCTATACACAACAAAAGTAAACCGTATTAGTAACTGTTAATTATTTGCAATCATGCATTCATATAACATATGCACAATAAATTTAAGCAGAATAGATTTGAAAAAAATTATGTATTCGATAATGCAAAATCTCAATTAAGCAGGGCAAAAGAAAAAGACAAATGTCTTCATTTTTTAAAAACTGATCACATGTTAAACAATTAGATTAATAGAACAAAAGAAGTTTTGTTCATTTCAATTCTTTAAATCACGGAAAAAACATCCCACCACAAATTATCATCAAAAATTTCATAAAATTACAAGAAATAATTTAAATAAAACTCGAACTCTCAATTTTGTCATTATGCAAAAGCTTATCATCCAAATATTTCATAAAATTTACAACAAATAATTTAAAGAAAACCTGAACTCTCAACTGTCATTTTGCAAAAGCTTATCATGAAAATATTTCATAAAATTCCCAACAAATAATTAAAGAAAACCTGAACTCTCAATTGCCATTATGTGAAAGCCATGTAAAAACTGTTTCAAAAACACTAACCTGTTCAAACTTAGCACAAATCATTGAAAACGCTTTGATGACCTCCGCCGTTGAACCTGTAATCGTCACAATTCGTTCGGGAGTTGAAGAATCCGAGATGTTTACCCGAGAACCGCTCTACAGAATTTTTCAAACATTTGCATCAGACATGGATAAGTTAGTCATCAACAACCAAATTATAAAGCAACAACTTCATTAATTCATTCAGTCTATGAACTTATATAGCATCCCTTCAAGAACCCTACTCAGGAGCGCTTTCAGCTCAGCCTCGGCAAAAGAAAATAGACCCGAGAGTTGAGAGATTCATGAAACAAAGTTCGATTGGCCACAGGTTTTGATTTGATTATAGATGCTTTCAAGGGAGGACATTCCAGATGAACGACCCTGCAACTGAGAAAGCTTGGCGTTAAGCGAGCCCGTGAAACAAGGAGTTGCCCCTTCATAGCAGAGCGAAGAGCAAGATGCGCTTCAACATCATAGACTGGGCAACAGAGATCACGTAGGTGATATGGAGCGCAACCAAGGATGCAGCATGAAACTAGAGCAACAATTCTTAACGATCTAATACAATGCAAAACACAATGCCTCTGGAATAATAATAATAATAATAATAACGACAATTTATATGGCGCCGCAACGCGGCCATACCGCTACAAGGGCGCCTCACAAACGGCCAACTGCGGGATACGCCTTAGCAAACAGATAAGTTTTAAGCTTTGTTTTGAAAGAGTCCACTGAGGCGGCCAATCTAATGTCCGGTGGAAGACTGTTCCAGCATCTGGGACCAGCAACCGAGAATGCGCGGTCGCCGAAACGTGTCCTCATCCTCCATACACGGAGGTCGGTCTTCCCAAGCGACCTGAGTCGCAGCCCGGAAGCGGAGGAATGGGTCTCGGAACAGTAGTCGCGGATGTATTCAGGCACAGTCCCATGAAGCGAGTTGTAGACCAGCAAACCGAGCTTGAACTCAATTCGGAACGGGACAGGCAGCCAATGCAAGACGTCGCGTAGGAGTGGTGTAACATGATCATATTTTCTCCTATTACAAATGAGCTTGGCCGCAGCATTGAGCACCGACTGAAGTCCGTCCAAAAGACACGCAGGCGCTCCGGCCAGCAGACTGTTACAGCGGTCCACTTGAGAGATGACGAAAGCAGTGACGGCTGCTCTAGCGGCCTCGAAAGGCAAGGACTTGATACAGCTCCTGATGAGACGGAGCTGGCGAAAACAGCTGCTGACCGTCCTAGCCACATGGCTAGGACGCAGTGGAATGCAGTGGAATATAACTTTGCATCAAATCCTCTAATCCCAACTGTGCCTCTTCTGCAGCACCACCAGTCCTCATCGCATTGGCAACATAACCAATGTCAGGACAACATGTATTTTCAGCCTTGATAATCTCCAACAGTAAAAGCAAACTTCACTTGTCTAGTTTCAGTCATATAGCTTACTCTTCCATTCCAGTCACGATCTTCCTTAGTTTCATTCCAACAAATATCATACAAACAGAAGAATCTTTGAGAGGTACTTCAAACAGCAAGAGTGTACTTAAGGCGACCAAATGGGAAACCACTACAGCTCTTCGCTTAAGTGTTAAAGGCGTTATTAGCATTCTAAGTGCTTCAATACACACATGCATAGCATCACAATAAGAATGCAATACCTCTTCTCGAACTTTCTTGACATTGTCGCCCTTCTGCAAGAAAAGACAACGGTATTTAGTACGTCCAATGAAATAGTTCAAATAATTATTGCAACAAACGAATGCGAGAGAATTCTAAAGAATCGACCCTGAAGGACAACATTAAAGAAAGCAAATCAAAGACGTTCATGAATGTGAAGATGTGAGAATATTATTAACACAGCAAAACAAATAAGAATATTTCACATTCAAAATATTTGAAAATATTATAGACAAATCGTGTTCCATTTTCTGTCAATATAGAAATGCAAAATATTTTGCATGTATGTATGACATTGTATGTATCTAAACATAAAAGATTCTGACAACATCCGCACATTGTCAGGGCAAAGGTCAGATGAAATCACAACGACATCTAACGTTACTCAATCACTCACATGGTTACTCACTCATTCAAACAATCACATATCCAGCAAATCGCAACCCATAAACCGCATCCACCCAGCTTACCCAACCCATCCACCAACGATTCAACCCAATCAAACATTTCAAACCAACCTTGCCAATAATGCTTCCAACCTCCTAAAACAAAAAAACAAATGACATAAATACAACTTGTACATGCATAAAACACTTAGCCACATGTTATATCTTTGGCACCAATTGTCAATCAAACCTTGTACACCATCGAGCATGCTTGTGGATGATATTACATGTGATTAAATCATAGTAAAAACAATAATCTTTGCTTATTACTGACACAACACAGTTTGATTACAATCAGTAATGAATGAATGATCACAAGTTATTACATGAGATGAATTCAGGGCTGTTTTTAAGGGATGTTTAGAACTGCACAACTCCTTCTTTCCTTTCCCATCCTCAATGGTAAATCACTTCCAATCGGAGGACTATGACCTTTTCGCTAGTTTTAACTGTACAGAAGTGCTTCTACAACAGCACATTTAGTGTACAACTGCACGTTTAAAAAAACCTGGATGAATTTAACTGTCTACAGCCATGCAAAGCGCCCATCATATCCTACTGCTCAGTTTACCAACGCCGTCTGCCGAATGGAAGGTTGAGTGGACCCTTATGGGAGGGAAGTGGGAGGTGCTCTCGCTTCCATGTGTTCTTTGTACCAAAGTGTTTAACCATTACCCTAAACCCCCTTCCCATGCACTGACACAAACGGATATAAAACACAGCATCAGAATACTTGGAAAGAGCAAGTTTACAAGCAGCATAAATATCTACGAATATATTAGAAACTCTTCGTAATCTTGTCTTTTGAAGCATATCAAGAAACTCTGTGCACATCGAGGGCATTTATACCATGTTTAGTATCCACAATAGGCAACTTAAGATAGGATCCACAAATTCCACATGGTATTAGGTTTTGCGACATTTATAATAAAGTGTGTTTTATCAAATCTTTGCAAGCAATCATACATTGAATATCAATAATAGTAGCTTTGGGAAACATATGTCTGAGATCAAAACCATTTTAAGCCATTCGTTCACTGCACGTAAGTCTCAAGAATAAATTGCCATATAACTAACCCGGCTGTTGGCAAGGAATCGTAGGGTGATCATTTCTCTCATCCCTCGGTCGCTGTGATCCCCGGTGCTCTCCGGTGACCCCGACCGTCCACTGCTGCAGCTGTCTGTTGCCATGACAATGCTTTACAACAGGAAATACACCAGGAACCCTAGAAAAGGAATACAATTGACCACTTTGTACTCAACGAAAGAGATCTATACCAGCACAGTCATTCAAAATAAGCTTTTCCTCTAGAAAATTAAGGAAAACCATGTAACTATTTAAATGGACAGTGGACATAGATATCAATATACTATACTCACACAATAACACTAGCTCAACAGCTACCATTTCAACACTGTACCTGGCTAGACACAACGATATGACCGTCTAGTCTAGTACTGTCCAACCTGCGGCCCGCACGCCGCATGCGGCACACGAGCTATTTTTAAGTGGCCCGCCTAAGCTAGCAATTTTTTTTCACATTTTGTGATAATGAAGAAAAACAAATTGCAGATCAACTAATGGCCAAAAGTTTGTAAGTTGTTGTGTTATATGACAATTTGAATACAAAATTAAGTTCGGACCATGACACATTCGTTATGATTATGCCTTTGAGTGCACCGGTGCGGCCCCCGGCTTCAAGACAAGTTCGTTCTTTGGTAGTGTCAAAAAGGTTGGACAGCACTGGTCCAGTCGGTCAGTTGATTATCCAATGCTTTAATACCATAACAATGTGTAGAATGGTGTTGTTTTTCATTCTTTTTTTAAAGATTTTATAAGCACTTAAAAACTGCTCCTTTTGGTCATGCTGAAGTGGGAGCACCTGAGTACTGTCCTTGAAGAGGTGCTATATAATATATGAATGAATAAATAGACTGGGCAGCTATTGGGTTAGAACAAGTATCACTACAGCCAGTAATTCAACCACATACATCTCATAATATTATAAGACCTTGAAAAGAAACCAGTAAAGGGAAAATATATTAACTGAATCATTTTCTGACCCAACATTCAGCTTCCTGCTCTCGGCAACTATGGCCGGCATATATACAATAACACAGCTATCAAATCGTCTAAATCGTGTTGTAGGGTACGCTAGAAACTAAAACTGTTCAAGTATTTTAGTAAAAATATCTCTGCGCTACCTCACATACGCTTAAACAATTTCTTCGTTTAGTCGCACCGCCTATAGGCGTTGCCTACCAATGAACACACACTGGCGTATTTTCACCAAACCAGCTTCTGCCTGAATTAATTTACATAATATATCGACAGCATTTTCGTAAATTTAAGAAAAAATCAACTCAATATTGATCAAAAATAAAACAAACTCTACCGGCAAATATTTTCAACGTGTCGCACTCAGCTATGAAAATAGAGGCCTCTTTCCCAGGATGTTTTGATACCTCCAACGCGCTAAGTACTCACAATATTTATATATTTAAAATGTTTTTGAACTAAATTAGATATTTTCAAAAGTATTATTTGTCGATTAGTTTGATGTGATAATTTTACAGTCTCATAAACGCATCATAAAAACAGTTGGGGAAAATAAGTCAACTACAGGGATGCAACTTTATTAGCTGTGCTGTTTTGTAGCGCATTTTGCCATTCACTTGCACGAAAGCAAAAGTGAAAGTCCTCATTGCTTTTGTAAAAGGGTAAGCTGTTGCCTACATTGCAAACCACCTGCAGGCAGGGTGAGAATTGCCGGGGGGTTGGGGGGTTTCGACCCCCCAGTCTTTCTTAGAGCCCCATGTTAAAGTATGATTTTTATACCCCAATTCCAAGTGGATAATGGTCCAACCCCCCCCAGTTATTTTTCCACAATTCTCACACTGCCTGCAGGGCTGCTACCTGACTAGCTGCCCCGCTCACTCTCTTCCTCAAAGTCTACATAAATCTTATTTTACTCGACCCCCTCTCTTTACATTCTAGGCTTATACTCTTTCCACTGGTGGGGATTTGTTAATTAATTTAAGCGAGCGTTAACTAAGCCGTTCATTCTGTGATACAAAGACTTATAAAGCTATAGCTTTTGCACTCCAGCTCCCCTACTTTAGAAGACTTGTGCGTCAAAGTCGATCGCGCTTTATTTTTCACTGTTTGGGATAACCCTGGGCATAATTATGTCTCCATGATTTATACAATTTATATAGGGCCTACATGATTTTTCTTTCTTACGTCATCCTGTTCGTGAATCACAACACTCTTCGTGTAGGCCTACACATTCACACAAACTATAGTAATACCACGTTCGGACTTTCTCACACGAAAGGGTTTTATTAATAGTAGCTAGGCCTATACCCCGCAGTCGATCGAGTCGTGGGCTACGATAGACTTGGCTCGTGCGACGATCGACTCGATCGACTTCGTCGACTCGCCGACCTTTCTACGACTCGATCGACTTGGCTCGGCCGACGATCGACTCGATCGACTTCGCGTCGACTTGACCTAGTTTTGTCTCGTGCTCACCATCTGCAGTTACATGATCTTAAAATGAAATTATACGATAGTAGATCTGTGTCATAAATCTGTGTGACGTAACAATATGCCTAATTTCGTATTCTCGGTGAATTTATAGATTTGCAATGTAATCGTAGTGACGTCACAATAGGCCTCGTTTTAAATTATGTAAATGAAACTCAATAGGCCTAATTATCATGGTAGATCTGTGCAATAATTGAAGTTAGTCACAATAGGCCTAGTTTATACTCTCAAAATGTACTTCTATAATAACAGATCATTATCCTAATCGAGGTTAGCCACAATAGGACTATTTCATTCTCAAAATGAACTTCTTTAATAGTAGGTCTGTATCATGATCTAGGTGACTTCACAATGGGCCTAGTTTTATATTCTCAAACTGAACGTATAATAGTAGATTTGCATAATAATCAGAGCGATGTTGCATTTAAACAGCCCCAGTTTTGTATTATGAAAAATGACAGCAGATCTGTATCATAATCGAAATGACGCCACAATTATAGACCTAATTTCGTTTTTTCCAGTGAACTTATTTAATAGTGGAATTGTATTATAATAGAAGTGACGTGGCTGACGTCATAAAAGGCCCCGTTTTATATTCTCAAAACGAACATAATTTAGCCTACTGGTAGATCTGTATAACAATCGAAGTGACGTCACAATAGACCTTGTTTATATACTCAATATGCACTTCTATTATAGTACATTTGTCTCATAATCGACGTGACGTCACACTAGACCATGTATATATTCTCAAATTGCACTTCCATAATAGACCTGGTACATTTGTATCATAATCAATGTGACGTCACAATTGGCGCTGTTTTTTAATTCTTGAGGTGAACTTAATTATAATATAATAGCAAAATTGCATCATAATCAGAGTGACGTTACAATAGGCATAGGCATAGTTCTGTATTCTCAACATTAATTAAATAATATGACGGCAGATCTGTGTCCTGATCGAAGTGACGTCACAATAGGCCTAATTTCGTTTTCTCAGTGAACTTATTTAATTGTAGAATTGTATCATAATCGAAGTGACGTCATAAAAGGTCTCCTTTTATATTCTCAAAATTAACATCTACATGACTTGCATATACAGGCATATAATAGTAGATCTGTATCATGCTCATTCAGGAGCGGATCCAAGGAAGGGGTCAATCCGGCCATGCCCCACCCCATTCAGAGATTCGCATATGACGTGGTCCCTCCCTCCATCAGGTTTCAAGAAGCTGTAAATCAACGCAACGGGAACAGGAAGGTGAGAGAGAAAGTAGGCCTAGCACATGCAGTGGCGGCGCCAGGATTTCAGTTTCGGGGGGGGCTGAATCTAGGTGAATTGGACTCTGAGATATTGAAAAATCCATATTTCGGTCGCCATTTTGGAAAATGGCTGCCATTGAAACCATTTTGGAACTTTTTAATGACCCTGTTACAATCCTTGCCCTTAAATGTGTATGTTTTGACACCAAGATGGCGATTCAAAGTGAATTGGAAGCTGAGATATTGAAAAATCTGTAAATCGGTCGGCCATTTTGATTTGGGCCCTTTAGAACAGGGCCCGGTGGCCCAATTTTTGTCTATCTTCACTACAGTGTATTACAGTATATTACAGTTGCATTTGGCATATTTTCAGCTTGTTACAAATTTTTTTGAGGTATTGCCACCCAACGATCCTACTATGAAGCCTCGACCGAAATCTCATGAAAATTTTCCTTATTCGCCGCCAAAATTTCTGACGACCTTTTTTTTTGGTCGTCAGCTCACAATATCGTGGATATTTCACTGTAAAAAATTCGGATGGCCCTTTTTTAGGGGGGGGCTGAGCCTCTTGTAGGGGCTTAGCCCCCCAGCCCCCCCCCCTAGCGGCGCCACTGAGCACATGACTAAAAAGTCATCAGATTTTAAAAAACCGGAGTCGACACGGGTTTTTAGAAGTTTTTTGGGCGAAAGACTAAAAAAAGATTCTTTTGGCGGAAGACCAACGAAAATTGTTGTCGGTTCAAGACCACAAATTTTGTCCACCCTTCCAAAATTTGTGTATTCGCCTCTGTTACCCTGTATTCGTTCAACTCAAATCGAAATCGCACGTCTATTATAATAGTCAACTTTCACAGTTCCACTAACACGAAATCGACAGCTGCCAAAAGGTTCGTTAGCTGAACTTGTGTGCAAAAACTGTATAGGTCACTTTGAGACTTCAAGAAATAGTAGGTTAAGTAAAATATTTCTAAATCGGGTCGAGTAGATGGAATAACGATCGACTCGACTTAGCAAGACTCACGATCGACTCGACTTGCAAGTCGACGATTTTTCGATCGACTCGACTTGGCAAGACTCACGATCGACTCGACTTGCAAGTCGATCGAGTCGACGATTTTTCGATCGACTCGACTTGGCCGAGTTATGATCGACTCGATCGATCAACTCGATCGACTGCGGGGTATAATAGTAGCCTATGCTTTACACTTATCAGGCCTACCATTTTGTTTTACATTAGGCCTACTTTTCATGTAGGCCTATATCATTATATATAGATGTGGCGAAATTCGCCTGTGCAGCTGCCGCAGTCCCCTCCCCTCCTCCTTCGCCTCCGCGGACTTGTTTACGCGTTCGCCGGCTTCGATTTGGCGGCCGTTTCGCGCCGTCGTTCGCACGTGTGTAGAGGTCCCCTCCCCTCCTCCTGCGCTTCCGCGGTCCGGACCTCTGACGTCAAAGTCCCCTCACCTCCTCCTTCGCCTCCAAAGACCCCGGTCCGGACCTCTGACGTAGCGGTCTCCTCCCCTCCTCCTGCGCATCCCCGGACCGGTCCCCTGTCCCCTCGGTCGTGTATAAATAGAAGCGCGGCCTCCATGCATTAGCTCAGAGGATCCTGGGTGGCCGAGTGGGTTGTAGCCCGCTCGCCGCGCCGGCGACGCGGGTTCGATTCCCCGGTCGGATCTTTACATACTGCGGGTTGCTCGGTCGCAATATAAACGTGGAGTCGACGCTGATATCATCTTCGTAATGGAAAAGAGTCGTTAAACCCATACATTTCATGCATTAGCTCAGTCGTCACCGGGAAGTCAGCGAGAGCTCAGTCCGTCGCAGTCCGTCCGAGAAGTTCAGCTCAGTCGTCACCTGGAGAGAGTCAGTCCAGTCAGAAGCTCAGTCGTCACCGGGAGTTCGTCAGAGTCCGTCAGCAGTGAGTTCCAGTTCGTCGTCGTCGTGAGCAGCAGTCGTCGCCGCTGCCGGGTGTCGTCGCTGCAGAGGAGACCGTCGTCGTTGCGGTTGTCAGTCGCCAGTGGGAGCTGCCGTCGCCGTCGCCGTCGCTGAGAATTGGTCGTCGGAGCTCGCCGTTGCCGCCGCCGCAGTACGCCGCTGCCGCTGCCGTGTAGTTCCTGTGTTCGTCGCAGTGAGGCGCCCCCGTAGTCAGCCATCGCTGTGGGAGCCGCCATTTTGGTATATGACCGTCCGCTGCTGGGGTACGATTGTTCGCTGTGTATCACGTGCATGCCTGCTGTGACGTGTGGAGTTGTGATCTACAATATACCGTCTGAAAATACATCGTGTATTCGGGTCTTCGTACGGTAGGGGAGCACTGCTAAGCCCTTCGAAAGACGACGGAGGCCGGACTTGCGCCCATCTGGAGCGACACGCAAGCCTTACCACCTGGTGGGAGAGTTCGCCATCCCCTCTCCTATCAGCCGCGCTTGAGGCGGCCGGTTTTCCGTTACATAAGCTAGACCTACTTTATTATTAGGCTACGTCTAGGCCTATGCGTAAATATTGCATTATTACCGATCGAAGTCCCATATTGTGCGGTTGCAAATGGAGTAGGCCTAATAAAAGCTATGTATCTATGTAGCCTATGATGCCTATCTTTATAGGCCCTACATAATTGGGTCTACTCATTCTTTCCGTCTCCATCGATTCCACTGATCGCCAGACTTTCATCAAAGATATTCTTCTATCGTAATCGTAATCCTAATTGTAGGCCTAATCTACAAATTTCAAGAGCGCCACTCGAAAACCAAGTGCAGGGGACCAGCTTATTCACGAGCGCTGTCTCAAGTCAGAAAGGTTGTCCAAAAGAGTAAGTGTACGAAAAAGGTCGTATAGGCCTATAGTCCGGGTATCAATAATTAATTCGCATTGTTTGTTTGAAACTTGAAAGAGAGTGATACTTCGAACAGCTTCAGATGTGGGCTGAAGATTTGGCAGCGATCATAGGCGCAATCACGTCCTAAAAGTTGAGAGGGACCAAATGAATCACGTCCTAAAAGTTGGGGGGGACCATAATGATAAAGTCAATGGGACCACTCAAAAGTTGGGGGGGACGCGTCCCGTTGGTCCCATAGGGTGGTTGCGCCTATGGCAGCGATGACTGATAGACAGAGGAGAAGGAGATGGAGGAAATCAGTGCTGGGGGGGACTGTGAATCTATACACTCTACAAGTCTACATGTAGGCAAGAGGACACTGCAATGTTAAGCGAAGGGATGAGACTTTATCTAAGAAGAATTAACTGAAGGTATTGGTGATAGACGGGAAATGAAAGAGAGCTTAATTATTTTTCAGCAGGGAGAGAGATATAAGATTTAGAAGAGATCGATCGAGTTCTCTAGAGAATCACAGATGTCGAAGTTTGGACGGACTGGAGTGGATTTAGTTGTTTGCTTATTTATTCGTCGCACTTACTATAGGGCCTATAGCGCGCACCTTCAAGCTCGCTAGACCTACTCAGAAGCGCTCCTGATTACACCGCGGAGACTGCATCGGAGTTTCATGTCGAAGCGCACGGGCAATAATTATTGCGAGGGAAGGACTTGCTCAATGTTCCCACGCGGCGGCTTGAAGTGGATTCGAACCAGGAACCCTCCGGCTCCAAGGCACCGAACCCTCCACTACACCGAAACCACCACGTACTATGCCACCGCGTCCCACTGGATGAGTGGCAGAATGAGTAACCTAGTATTTGCTTTGGGCATTGTTTGTTTTCATGGCGAGATTGAGGGTGGTGAGGGCTGCTGCTCTATATGTTCTGTGGTGAGCTGGTAGGCCTAAATGTGCTCAAGATACGAAAAGTTTTAAAGGCTTGGAGACAAGAAGTGAACCATGCATTTTGCTTTTCTGTGAACTGCGTTTGGAAGGTCTAATGAGCGGGACATGAATATCGAGAGGGTCGGGGATTGTTGAATTGTAGCAAGAGAAAGTTCATCGAGAGAAGAAGAAGGGTTCAAAGAGAATAAGTTGGGAGTCAAGAATCCATTTCAAAGTTCTACCCTTAACCTACAACTCCTCATAATAGGTACTTTCAGGCTGAAAGTTTCAGCCAAGATATTCTTCGTGAACTATTCACCATTCAACCAACCCGCTCTACCCGATCATCCGCCTGTCTCACTCTTTCCATCAGCTTCCATTCGAATCTAGCATCATCTCTTTAGGCACTCTTACCCCGAGTCCAAGGTCGTAGCTAGAGGGGTGTTTTGGATGTTTTAACGCCCCCGAAATGAAATAATGCAAAAATGAAAAAATACATTTAGGCCTACTGCCATAATAGGCCTAATGTAAGAACTAGGCTACCGGATACAGTGTATTGACTCTAATGGATTATCTGTCCCGCCATGAGAACTCATGACGCTTCTTCAAACCCCTTATAGCCAGATGATTCGGTTGCTTGTCACGACTTAAAAACTGTCGCAACAGTTGCCTGTCGGCTTGCTCACGGTCGAGTAAACACCGGTCCCCCGAAATAAAATCCTGGCTACGGCCTTGCCCGAGTCCCCGACTCGTATACGATCTTCTGTCTTCCAACTTTCCACTACTTTTGACATGTTATGTTCCAAGGCAGATGTATCCCTTTTTTCTTCTATCCTCTGTGACCCCGGGCATGTCCTCCATTATCTTCTTCCACCTGAACGTGTAACTGGTTACTCCCTTAGGCCCCGATCACACAATCTTGAAATACCACGTTGTGATTCGTTGATTGCAAAGGGATTTATTACCAGAATGTTATATAGTTAGCTTGATTGACGATGATAGTTTAGTAATTATATTATATTTAACTTTTGATTTTAATTTGCACGTTTTTATTACCTATTATTACTTCTATGTATTATAATGATGTGCCGTGTCCCATTGTGCGTTTGCAAGTGGAGTAATAAAGAAAATACTTACTTACTTACTTACTTACTTAAATGCCGCCAACCGTAGCAGGCTTAACAGCTACTATGCCGCCTCGTGATCTGATTCTAGTACATGTCATCAACTTACTCTAACAATGGATGTCGTCAAACCTCCTCTGCCTCAACCCGTCCAAAACAGAATTTATTAACTTAATAATTATTTAAGCTCTTTCAGATAAAATCAAGAAACCCCAGACCCTTAATAGCCTACGCATAGGCCTACCCTCAAACTCTTCATCTAGCACCGTATGCCTTTATCTCCGATGTCAGCAATAGTCAGAGCTGTCATTTTCGTCCCGGGGCAAGGTCAAAATTCGGGGAGGTCTTTTTGTGCAAAGACAATAAAATGCATAATCTCTTTGTAATTAAATCACCATAATACAAAATGATACACAATACAGCTGCATATATTACAAACTAAATCATAAAACTGCTCGAATGATGCGTAAATAAACAGGCAGGCTACGGTAGGGCTATATAGGCCTACCTAACAGCTAGTGGTAAAACGTTATAGCCTACACAAATATGTGTCCAAACAACCCAAAGTGCACATCTTTGAGACGGTTTATTTGGGTGATATTTATGTTCAGGAAAAGAGCAGGCCTGTTGAAATTTGGCGTGAACTATAGAATAGATATGGTGATTACATGCAGTTTTCAAGTCAAGCATTAGACCGGCGAGGGCCACTCGTGTGCATGAAGTAAGAGCGCGGAAAATGGGTGATGTAATCGAAGACAAGGTTCTGCTAAAAATCACACATAGTGACATAGGCTGCAGACAGAAGAATTTGCAGTAGTTAGTACTGTAGGCTAAATGTATGGGCGGATGCAGATTCAAGGCCTGCTGTAGGCCTAGGTTGATATCCTGATAAAGTTGTAAAGGCCGGGGTTATCCTTCATACCATAATGACAATTTCTTGGCCATCGTAGTCTACTTTCTCCTACATTTGCCGCTTGCTCTGACAAGCTGAAGCAGGAAGGGACGCAGGGGGAGACCGGGGCTGGTTGCAACATGTGTTGGTTGCAGCACCATCGATATTTCGCCGGTATATAATAGCAACTCCAAATAAATTATTAAGCAAACTATTTTGTACTGAATACATTTTAGGCCAATGTGTCCTAATATCTTAACAGGCAATTGATAAAGAATACCGAAAAATGAGAAAATTAATTTTTGGCAATCGAAAGTAAATTTTTCGGTTTTTTCGTTATATAACCGAATGTTTTGAAGAAATATTTTTCGGTTTGGTTTTATAAGTTGGACAAGTAATTAAGCTTGAAAATGCATTTAGTCATTTTATTTATAATCAGCGCTGTCGAAATTTTGTTCCATAACACTGTCCAGGCATTGCTTCGGGGTTGGTTGCAACATTTTTTCGGGGATGGTTGCAACATGTTGCAACCAACCCGTACATTTATTTCAATAAGCCGCTTTTATTGTTGGCCTGCCTGTCGCAGTTAGAGCACATTGTATTAAAATATTACAGGTTTTATATGCATTCTATAAATTGGTAAACTGATTGAATTATGTTAAGCCATGTCACATGCTCTAATCAATTGACCTTTTTTGGTCTATTTTTAATCTCTAAGCTATCAACGATGATGAGAAATTGTTAGCGAAAACTGATTTCGGTTCTGTTAGTAAAGAAACAATGATCGGAATAGAAAAAGAAGTCACTGATAGTGGTGCTAGTCTTGGACTGTCAAAGTCACAAATTTACGCATTTAGATAACCAAAATCAATTGCTGACTACACTGGACAACACACAAATTTACGCATTTAGATAACCAAAATCAATTGCTGACTACACTGGACAACACACAAATTGCCTTTTAGATGAAAATAGCAAATCTTAACTAATTTTGACATTTTACAATCTCGATGAAACCGTAGTAACCACTGTTCAACGGATTTTTAAAGTTCTGACAAAAAGAAGCCTTATAAAAATTCATATTAAAGATCAAAATCAATTGTTATGCCAATGCTTGGAAGGATTTGAAGCCTCGGGACGGTTTCATCGAGATTGTAAAACGTAAATGTCAATTGCTTGGAAAGTCTAACTGAAGATATTTTATCATGAGTTTATAGCAGTTTCATTCAATTGTTCACCACCCTCGAAATTCTTATTTTAAATCCAGCATTTTCACAAGAAACGACTAGACTCCCATATCAAAGATTGATTTCGCAACTTAAAACCCGAGGCTTCAAATTCCTCCAAACACTGTCATAACAATTGATTTTGATCTTTAATCAGAATTTTTATAAAGTCGGAAAATCTTAATATTCAAACATCTAAAGCTCCAGTAGAAGGCCAAGCGCAAAGCACCATGCAGCTTATTAACGAGCGCTCACCAAGAGCTGCTTCCGCTTTGGGGGACAAATCCCTGGTCAAGGACTTTCTTATGTCCAGTCTCAAAATACGTCATTTATGTGCAGTTGAGAAAATTCCTTAAAATAACCTCTGCTATGAATAATAACGTTTGCATAAATTAACTGCCGCAAAATATATGGGTTCAACAAATAAAAATTGTGCAAGAAATTGTCGAAAGTCAATAACAATAGGCCTAATTATCACAAAGTATACGGAATGTATCATAATGCTCTGCAGGCTACGTCGATCTATTTAACAACTCAGGGCTTTTTTAGCGTGCAGTTGTAAAAAAATTTGTAGCGTGCAGTTGTGAACAAAATGTGCAGTTCTAAATGGATTTGTGCAGTTGTAGACGCATTTCTGTGCAGTTCAGCGTTGCCACTCTAAAAAATGGGGGGGGAAACAAGTTGGAGGGCCGAAAACCCAAGAAAACCCAAGTTCAGCAAATCTTTCGAAAATGTCCAGAATTTTCTGAATTTCCCGTCTGAAAATTTCAAATTTTTCAAAAATGTTCACAATTTTCCGTCAGAAATCCCGGCAAAAATCGTAAAAAAGTCAAAATTTTCCCGAAAATGTCAACAATTTTCCGAATATGTCAGCAATTTCTCGAAAATATCAAAAAATTCCGATTTTTTCATCGAAAAACCCAAGAAAAAAACCAAATTTCTTCCCGAAAAACCCCATTTCCCAAGTTCGGATCGAAAAACCCAAGATCTTGTGAAAAAACCTAAGGAGTGGCAACGCTGGTACAGTTAAAACTAGCAAAAGAGGTCATTGTCCTGCGATTGGAATAATTTACCATGAAGGATGGGAAAGGAAAGAATTAAAGGGGTTGCGCAGTTGTAAAAATTCCTTAGAAACAGCCCTGTAACGTGACTTTCAATTGAATTATTATATCTAACGCAGCGATTGTAACTCAATGTGAAATTTATTGGGCGCTAGCTTATGGATTTTAGCGCGTAGACAATCATCGTTGCAGGGACCCGGATGGTCCGACACAACTTCCGGAGGTGCTTGACCTTGACTCTGGCTGTAGGTCGTTTGAAGCTTCTGATGCTCCTCAAGGACAGTCGACTTCAGCTCCTGCACAAATTCTTTATATAGCGCCAGTTTACGATCGACGTCACCGAGTTCGAAACGAGGTAGATAGTCATTCATAGTGTCCCAGTCGATTGGTCCATCCGTGGCCGCCACCGTATGCCTCGCCAGTCGATCTATCGCCATTTCCTTTATGTCGCAATCCCGGCATTCCGTCTGTCGGAATCGTTCGTACTGCGGATGGTGTGGCTCTTGTTTGAAATGACCGTCGACCTCTTCATCGAAGACGGATTTGAAGTCCGGTATGCCCGCAACGCCTACGCCACCGAATTTCCCGCAGGTAAGAAATGTGTAGAAGGCGTCCTTTGTGTGATCGTGAGTTTTTCCGGTTTCCAAATCAACAGCTTGCGCCACCTGTCGAACGAGAGCGATATGAAAGATTTCTCTGTCGACGAAGTTGTCGTATATATCTTCCAGGTGGCTTGGAACGAGGGATAGAAGGAGTGGAAGGAAATGGTTGCGAGATGGTCGTCTGTCGAATTGGCAAAGCGCCAACAGGATGCGGAGATAAATATCAGCACAACCGTCGTCTGAACGATAAACCTAAGAAGACAAATAGTGAACATTGTGTGATCGTACATTTATGAGGCACCTTTTCAATGGCATCACAGGACAATGCCACAATGGTCAGATGCACTGGTTTCCTGTAGAAAACATTTTGGTTAGACGGACGGTCAATTGAAGCGCCGCCAGTCAGTCACTAACTGTCAAAGTTACTCTTTGCCTGAGTCGATGGTCTTTAGCCGGGATGTAAACATTCGGTTACAGGCGGCGTATACGGGCGGCGTAGGCCTATACGGCGTAACTCCGTAGGCCTATAGCTGATGGTCGACTGTAGGCCTGCATCATAGGATGGATGGGCCTGGCGCAGTCGCACGAATGATGCGACCTGCGATAAAAACACGTTAAACGAACCATAATCCAGGCAAAACGGCGATTAAATCCGCTGCACAAATCTAGCAGCAGAAAAACTGCAATCTCTCTGAATTTACTGTTCAAATTCTGCATTCAATATTTTAGATGAAAATAAACGACAAGATGAAACAGAGACCGATCAGCTAGTCGACTGATATGACAGATGACATCAGCAGTAGGTAGATGTCGTTATGGTAGAAATTGAAATCGTTATTGCTGCAGCTGTTGTAAATGAGCGTTGAGTCAAATGCTTACTATATCTGCAGACTGTTCAGCTCCGGTTTTTCCCACTTCCACCAAGGACACCGTTACTTCACTGCTGTGGCTGTCATGGTCTGGCTTCGGACATAATTTCTTTACCTGAATTTAGCCAAAACGATCTGACAACGATGAGAACAATGGTGACAAAAAAACA
This sequence comes from Lumbricus terrestris, assembly GCA_949752735.1. Classification (NCBI taxonomy): domain Eukaryota; kingdom Metazoa; phylum Annelida; class Clitellata; order Crassiclitellata; family Lumbricidae; genus Lumbricus; species Lumbricus terrestris. The sequence goes on along the minus strand of OX457038.1, from coordinate 68,497,825 downwards.
ATTAAAACCATAACACGGCCAATGTGGCAATATTGCTATAAATGCTGCCGTTGTTGTTGCTGTTGATGATGAAGCTGTTGTTTGTTGTTGTTGCTGTTGTTGTTGTTGTTGATGATAATGACGACGATGATTAATGACGACGACGACAATGATGATGATGTTGATGACGACGATGATTGCATTGGCGGTGGCTTTAATGATGATGAGATAACAATGATGATGATGATGATGACGACGACGATGATTGCGTTGGTAGTGGTAATGATGACGCGATGATGACAATGATAATGATGATCATGCCAGAAATAAGTTGACGCCAGAGGACAGAGGAGGAGAAGAAG
>OX457038.1:68367484-68492484 GCA_949752735.1 Lumbricus terrestris | reverse complement strand
AAGAGATTGCAATAATAAAATCGACATGTGTTTTGTGACAGTTTGGATGAATAAAAATTAGGCCTTTTTATCGAAGCTGTTGCGAGCACATCTGTGGCCATCTGTCGAATTCAGAAGAAAATCTGCCAATCCGATGTTACGGTTCTAAGCAGCATATATATGCGTGACACGCTGCGCTGGTTCCCTGTCGTGGACAGAATAACCATCAAGATCTCGTCATAGGACGAGCGTCAACGGTTGGCCTGCCGCCGGAGTACATTAGAGAGCTCTGTATAGGCCTATGCCCGTCTCCAACCAACCAGGTCGGCGGCCTCTGCGCTCTTCGACTCGTGGGACTTGATAGTCCCACGCTTCCATACAGTCATGCGGACCCATCGCGCCTTCTCATGCATTGGACCAATGGACCGTCATACTGGAGCAGTGTCTTTCATTAACAATTCGCGATAAATCTCATGCGTTTAGGGCTGCAGATGAACGAAATTGGTAAAGATGTGGTTTGGTCATCCTGAACAGCGAAATACGAACGTACCGTGGCAATAAAACGCATCATATTATAAGGCAGGACTCTTCTGAGATGTGGGGACTGTCGCCCAAGGGCGCAGAGTGGCGTTAACCGATTCCCTTGATATTATGATTGGCCTACTGTCCACAACGACCAGATGGATGATGTCAACAATAATAATGAGAAGATGAAAACAAGGTATAACTTAGCCTATAAGTTACGGAAAGTAAAGCAAATGTACCGTAAGCTAATTCTATCTTGCAGTAATCAGTCATCATTACGGTTTTCAAGAATACGTCCACTTCTGTCTCTTTCTTTTCCTGTCTGTGAGAGGCTTTTAGCCAGTTGCTCTCGATGCATGATCTCAATTACTTTTCTCCATAGATGTAAAAAACGATGAAAACGGAATAAAAAACGGTAAAAAACGTCGTTTTTTTCGAAAAAATAAAAAACGACAAAAAAACGATAAAAAACGGAAACGGTAAATAAATTGACTTTGCTACATCTAAAACCGCATTTTAACCTTGAAAACATTGATTAGGAACCTACTACACGCAGGCTATCTCTTAAATGATGATGTTAAACGATGAAATAATGACTCTAGTTAGCTGAATCCTTGAGAGTTGGCGGAAAACACAAGGAGTATCAGAAAAAATTTAAATTAAGGAAAATAATAACAGAAAGTAAATGAATAAATAAAGTTAAAGAAAAGATAAAAAACGATAAAAAACGATGGGAAAAATAAAAAAACGAAAAAAACGACGTTTTTTGGGAGAGAATAAAAAACGGAAAAAAACGTTTTTTACAACTATGCTTTTCTCAATTACTCAATTACTTTTCTAGAGGAGTTGCAGTTTAACGTCACTGTGTGGTAACAAAGACCATTAGCGACGCCCTCCTCCTTTATCCAGGCTTGTGATCCAGGCACTGGCAGAGTGCAACCAGTGGCGGAGTTAATTACTCTTGTCATTCGTTTCGCGCCACCAGACCCAGCCTTTGCGTACGGTATTTAGTTTGCAGCCTACCTCCTACCTCTGAAATCATCAAGCCGATACTTATTTCAGAACACCAAGCACCTATTCATTTAGCCTGGCATATCGTCCACTTTACACGTGATATCTAGGTCATAGCCCTATGCGACTGAAAACTAGAAATGATGATCAAATATAATTAACGTGTCGACTAGTTAGAAATGATGATTTAGTCTAATTATGATGACAGTCGTCACCAGCTGGTCTAATTACTCGACCTCTTCTACACAGACGTCTATTAGGCCTAGCCTATAGGACAGCTGCGAGAGCTATTGAGGATTTCCCCATGCAGAAGGAACATTTATGATGAACCAGAGTGAGCAATAGCCTATTCTCCGCTGCATGGAACAACTGATTTTGGCCTAATACAAGCTGAAAAAATGAAGCAGAAGCAATTGCCATTTTTGTGCAAAGGCACGAAAATATTCTCTTGTAATAGCACCATAATATTGTATAAGTTACAAAACAAATCATAAAATCTACACGTAAGATGAGTACATGGAATATGTACGTAGGCCAACTGAATAGCACAACGAACCTCTGCCTTAGATACATAATAGGCTTATTGCGTCTTATTAAGCTACATACCCGTAATTGATATGAAAGTTGCAATGCAGTCTTAGAATTTATGCGTCAGCTTATATCGGACCAACTGATGATAAAAGATTGCATAACACATATTCATACTTATCACATAGGCCTAAGCATATAGGCCTGAGGGCGCTGCATAATTCTACAGGCAGGAAATCGTCCTATAATAATCTCAGACTTGAGGTTTATTCGCAGACTAGACGTTTGCGTAAATAATAATAATGCAGGATAATAGGATCAGCATATAAAAATGAACTTTGGAATGCGCTAAACACAATATCACAGCAGTGAAATGCAACAGAAAGTTCCTAACATAACACAGCATAACGTAGCCTATGGTATAAGTCTTACATCACAACTAATATCATTAGGTCACAACAATTAGCCTACATCATGCTTTCCAAGTTGTATCAGTTAACGCAGAAGCCCTTAGAGAGGCTGAAGGTCCCTGTAGCCACGGCCACCTGAGCCACCAGAGAGCATTAGGTTCAGGATGAGTATTTGCCATAACTTCCAATTGAATTATTATATCTACTGAAGTGTATGTAACACGATTTTAAATTTATTTGGCGCTAGTATCAAGATTTTAGCACGAAGACAATCATCGCTGCATGGACCTGGATGGCCTGTCACAACTTTCGGAGGTGCTTGACCTTGACTCTGGCTGTAGGTCATCTGAAGCTTCTGATGTTCTTCAACGACAGTCGGCTCCAGCTCTCTCACAAATTCTTGATATCGCACCAGCTTACGATTGACGTCACCGAGTTCGAAACGAGGTAGATGCCTATTCATTGTTTCCCAGTCGATTGGTCCGTTCGTGGCCACCGTATTCCTCGCCAGTCGATCTATGGCCATTTCTTGTATGTCCCAATCCTCGCATTCCGTTTCTCGGAATCGTTCGTACTCCGGGTGGTGTGCTTCGAGCATAGAATGGCGGTTAACCTCGTCAACGAAGATGGGCTCGAACCCTGGTCTGTCGTCAGCGCCTACGCCACCGAATTTCCCGCAGGTAACGAATGTATAGAAAGCGTCCTTTGTATGATCGTGACACTTTGCGGATTCCAAATCAACAGCTTGCGCCACCTGACGAACGAGAGCTATATGAAAGATTTCCCTATCGACGAATTTGTCGTAGAGATTTTCCAGGTGACCTGGAACGAGGGAGAGAAGGAGTGGAAGGAAGTGGTTGCGAGATCTTCTTTCGAATTTGCGAAGCGCGGACAGAATTAGAAGATATATATCAGCAGAACAATTGTCTGAACCGTAAACCTATGAAGACAAAAAATAGAACATTTTGCAATCTGTACATTTATGGAGCGACTTTTATATTAAGCACATCAGACGTGCCTCGACCTGACAGCACAGGGCTATGGTCACATGCACTATAGTTTGCCGTCGAAAACATTTTGCTTAGGCCGTGAAGGTTTAGTGTATCTAAAATTTTTTATATGATAACTCGGTCATAACTTGTACATTTCGATCAGTTGTCTCGTTTTGCGCTCTCTCTCTCTCCCTCCCTCTGTATATATCTCTGTATGTCTTTCTCTCTGTCTGTATCTCTGCCTGTCTCTCTGCCTGCCTGCCTGTCTGTCTCTCTCTAGTAGTAATAGTAATAATAGTGATAGTAGTAATACTAAAAACAGTATCAAGAGCAGAAGTAGCTGTAGCAGCAGTAGTAGTAGCAGTAGTGGTAACAGAAGTAGTAGTAGTAGTAGTAGTAGCAGTAGCAGCAGCAGCAGCAGGAGCAGTAGTAGTAGTAGTAGTCGTTGTTATAGTAGCAATAGTAATAATAGTAGTTTTAATAGTATAGCAGAACACCAGTAACAGTAGCAGTAGTAGCTGTAGTATTAGTAGTAGCAGCAGTAAATGCTGTGGTATAAGTAGTTGTAAAAGCAGCAACAGTAGCAATAGCAGTATTAGTAGGAGTAGCAGGAGGAGGATGGCCGGGATAGAAGGAGAAGGAGGAAACAGTAATAGCAGTAGGATAATTATACTAGTATTACTAGGGAGTAGGCTAGATGTTATAGTAGGTGTTCAGCAACGTTCCCTCTAATATTTTTACTGTGTGCGCGGAGCTGACGGTTGCTTGAGCAACCCAAATTTCCGCCTGGGCACCATATTTTCAGATACATTAAATTTGTGTTTGAAAAATCTACAGGCCAAACTACACTAATTACACGCCTGTAATAGGCCTAATGTCCATTTTTAGATTAAAGATGATGACATTGTAGTCTATTGCGCAGAAATCACGTAGGCCCTATATGGTTTTAATACTTATCAGTGAGTTAACACAAACGAAAATATTAATGATAGCCTACGATAAAATAATAATACCAAGCAAAATCTGAACTAAACCTACCTGAGACTGTAACATGTATAATGATGGAGGATACATGTAGTTCTTAATCTAGCAACAAAATAATGTTCAGCGCTAAAATATCGCTGCCTCAGATCTTTCAGCAACGATCATAATTGTTGATAAAATTAATCCTGTCGATATTGACTGCCAGGCCAAGTCTCGTTGTTTCTATTCTACTGACGCTAGAAGCTCCGTCTTTACGATCTCGCTAAGCCAATCAGTTTTAAAATTAGAAGAATAGCTTTTCTTTGAAAATGCTGTTTCATATACTCTCATTCGCTTTACGTTTCGGCATAGCTTACAAATTTCACTCACTAAGAAATAACCCTGTATTAAACCGACCTCCAAAGTGAAATCCAACTCTGGTGATCTGTTTGCCAATTGACAGACACACCTGCAATATTCGGCATCGTCCTAGGCCTATGGTTTTCCACTCACCTATAGTGGATGACTGGAGGGTTCTTCGGCTCCACCTGTTGGAACTAACTTACCAGCTGGAGCAGCCGCCTATGACGGCAGAGCAGCTGATAAGAAACAGCAAGCATCCCCTCTAAATTGGTTGGTGCCAATCTGATCTTCTGGTTTCGGGTCATAGCAGGAGTCGACAGGACGTCCCAGTTAATGACTGATACAGTTAATGATGAGGTTGGAGCATCCCTTGTGATTAGTTATCTCTTAACAGATGTTCCTGTTTGTGACTCAATGAGTGGTGCGCTCAACTCGCACTGGGCATTAATTATTCTCTTCAAAGCCGTGACTAGATCGTCCCTCAGATTCAACCTAGGTGGGAGCGTAGGCTACGTGCTTCCAGCCTGCGTCCAGTCATTACAAAGCTCTGGAGGGGGTGCGGTTATAGTCATTAGTTGGGGTATTCGTCCGGGGATAATTGACTGTCGAATGGCTAGATGGCAGCTTGGTAGTCGTCCGCGCACACAGATTTTGACCACTCGGTGGGAAAATACGAGATCAAAAATCAATGACTTACGTCAAGTTAAACAAATTTAACAAAACCTTAGTTTATATGCACTTCCTACCAAAATTAATTTTGTGAGCGGAGATTTGAAACTGCTGCGCGGGGTTTTAAAATGAGGTGCGCGGCCGCGCACCCGCGCAGCTTAGAGGGAACGTTGGACTGTTCAGATAGTTGTTGCTGCTCTAGTTGTTGTAAATAAGTAAGAGTGTCGAGTCAAATACTTACTATATCTGCAGACCGCCGTTCATTTCCGCTTCTTCCGACTTCCGTTAGCGTTACTGTAACGTCACTGCTGCCACCGCAATGATTTGGTGCTTTTGGCATCAGACATAACTTCTTTACCTGAATTCAACAAAGACAACACCGACATTAGTTACATTAGTAGTAATGGGATCCTGACCTGATGAGAAAAGAAGTGCAGAAGGCAAACGACGAATTAGAGACTGATAAGACGAGAGGCATAGCTGACATACGTGCGAGGATGCTAAAGAAGAAGGGAGAGAGAGTAACAAAAGAATTTTTATCAGTGTGCCAGAAACTGTGATGATACCCATTCCGAAGAAGGCAAATGCTACAGAATGTAGGATAGCGACCATAGGACAATAAACCTCACATCACTTGCATCAACGATAATGTTGAAAATATTAACACGAAGGATGGAAGGTAAAGTAGAGTCAACAAAAGTCATAGGAGAAGATCAAGACGAAGAACAATCTTGAGGTAAAATAACAGGAGAAATGAGAAGAGGAACCAGAACAAACAAATCAACAACAATAATGCTAAAATCTTATCACAGAGACAGACAAAGCAAACAGATAATGTACACATAATTTGAACACCATTATACATGCACAAGCATGCACACACGCAGGCACACGCACACACACACACACACACACACACAATTGGAGAGGGAAAGAAAGAAAGATGGAGAGAGAGACAGAGAGAGACAGACACACACACATGCAAAACTATACTATATCTTACTGGGTGACGAAGATAAACTTCAGCAATAGCCTTTCTTTACCTGTCTCCGTATCCGACTCGTGAAAGATAGCGGACTCCGGTCGTCATGGCGACAACAACGAATGTCAACCGTCTGCGTTATCGTATATGGTCTAGAAACGATATAATTTATATTAACAGTAAGAATACACATTAAATATAGAATAATGTGCTTTGAAATTATTAATAAACGAAACAAGCACATATCTGCCAAGTCGTTGGATTTTATCGGATAGGTCTAATAATATTCCACGCAGGTCTCACACTCGATATACCTTATTTCATTCGATTATGTTAAAGCTAGATGTCTCTAAACCTTTATATACAAATCGAGGTGGATCGGAAAGAGAACGGTAGGCTATCCCCAAGTCACCACCTCTTTCATTTCCTTCGCTTCCATTAATATAAACAGCACGAAGCGTAGATTCTGCTCAAAAATATACAAGTAAGCAATCACATCAAAGGCCATTGAGCCGCACACAAAACGAGAGTGATAGACCATTTACGCTGTGTATTTCCGACAAGAGTCGTGCATAACCATGACTCATACGAAACTCAAACGCGTGGTAAGCTTATACTATTTAATACACAGCTACTGCTAGCCAAAGCAAGCGGCAATCCCCATTGCCTATCGATCCGCCGAGGCGAACAGAGCATTAGGCTGTATGCCTACGCGCAGCTGACGCGCCAAATTATTTGGCCACTGCTGACGCGCCAAATTATTTGGCCACTGTGACTGCGTGCATGCAATAATATTGTACAGTAGGCCTACATGGATATGAATAAGTTTCCGATACTCACTTGTCTGTCAGCCTACAAACAGCCTATCTATATTTATACAAATAAATAATGATTGACTATGAGGTTGTCCTTGTCCTAATTCATTCTTGCCCTTAGATCCGGTTTCGGAATTCGGAGTATTCATGCGTGTACGTAATACCCCGCAGTCGATCGAGTCGTGAGCCACGATCGACTTCGCTGGGCCTACGATCGACTCGATCGACTTCGTCGACTTGGAATGTGGCCTCCTGCATCATTTTAGGCTCTCAGGTTAACAAAACAACTCATGATTTCAGTGCTCAGAAACGTAGGCTAGTTTAAGACTTCAATACATGTCCCACCCCCATTGTTTAAATTTTTCAATTTACTGTCTTTAATTAAGTGCACAAAGATGTGATTCAATATTTCATAAATATTCCCTACTCATTGATTGGTTAATGTGCAATTTACATTTAAAAACTAAAATGGGAAGAATTAGCTGCTGAATTAGATGTTGAATTAGATGTTGAATATAAGCAGCCGCCATCTAACGAATGAATCATAGCAAAAGTATAAGCACAAATTTATTTTAAGCTGTTATAGAGTAGTAGCATTGACATTGTCACGAAATAGAGTATCCCCCGTATTAATTGTATCCCCCCAAATTAAAAAAAGTCGAAAAAACCGCTTCCGTGTGTATTTTTTATGCAGATTAATTTTCATCTACTTTGTTTTGAACAATGACACTAACAGGTATATTTATTTCTACTAGATAATTTGTTTTGCCCTGTTTTTAGCGCACTTAAAACATTTAAAACACTTAAGAACACTCAGAGTCACTAAATAAATTCGAGTTGCCTTTATCTGAGCATTGCTTAGAACGCTTAAAATAATTAGAGTCACTTTAAATTTTGATTACAGCATAAATTTTTTTATTATGCGCATTTTTCAAAAAAGGGGATATAATGGTTTATCCCCTCGGATAGTATAGACCGGTTAATTCCATTCCGGGGGGATAGATTAATTCATCCCCCGGATAGCTTTCAGGGGGGATACTCCGTTTCGTGTCACCATTGCTGTTGCATCTTTTACAAATTTCTAAAGGGTCCAGGCGAACGGTTGCGAACCCTGGCAAATCAAAATCTCAAGAGCCATGAGCCTCATACAATGGCCAAAAGAAGTTATCGAATTATGAGTGTGAAAATGCATAGCAATGGACAACAGTAGGCTGACAGGATTCAGAGAAAAGGGTGATTCAATCAATTTTGCTGTTGAGGGTCGTCACAGCTTTCGAAACGTTATACAAAGGGGTTGCCGCACCAAAGAGGTTGAGAACCGCTGTCAGAGTTAGGCTAATTTGAAGATGAAGGACAAATCAGAGCCAGCTGTGTAGCATTTGAGAGGATTTTCATTTGGTGAAAGTAAAATATCTCAGAAGTCAGAAGTTTAAAACGAAATCGAAGAGGCTGAATCACATTTCAGGTCGAAGTTCAAAAGTCAAGTGATCAGGTTAGGGCCTAACCTGATCACTTGACTTTTGAACTTAAGTAAAAGTAAAAAGTATCCTTCCAAAATAATACTTTTAAAGTAAAAAGTAAAAGTACTGAGTCTTCTATTATTCAATGCATTATTAACATGGGCGGAGTTTATCAGGGGCTAGGGGGGCTAAAACCCCCAAGAAGATCCACAGTCATGTTTTCACCGTGTAAAAAGTCTATTGTTTCGGGCTTAGCCCCCACACAAGGACATCCAACTGATGACTAAAAGAAAAGAAAAAGTCATCAGTTTTTTCGGCCGGGAAATACACAGTAAGTTTCATGAGATTTGAACTTGACGAATGGACCAAGTTTTTATCCCCCCCTCCCAAACGGAAGCCAAACTACGCCCATGATTATTAACATTCAAAAATATTAAATTCTCGAAATGGTTATCGCTGAGTCTAGCACGCGTGCTTCTGATTCATTGTTGCCAGAATGCGCAGCTGATGAGTCGTTGTGCTGCAGAAATGACAGTGCATCCAGCGTTCAACACTCGTCGAAAATCTATTTTAGGCATGCAAATCAGATGAGATGTTTTAGCTAAACATATCAAAATGTCAATTAGCGCATTGAAGTAGCCTAACGAACATTGTAACGAGTGTCACATAAATTGTAACGAAGTAAAAGTACTGAAATATGAGTAAAATTTTACTTCGTTGAAAGTAGCATAAAAGTATTTCAGGTTCTTGATACCGGTACTTCGTTACATGTGAAAGTATTCAAACTTTTACTTAAGTACAGTAACGCGTTACTTTTACTTCGTTACTGAACAACACTGGGAATTAGTCAACTAGGCCTATAGCTTTAAAAGGAACTTAGGCTACATGTATTTGAAATAACCCTCGTGGCTATAAGTGAAGCCAACCGTATAATGTCGCGCAACCATCAATATTTGTCATTAGGCCTAGTGACCGATAATTCGAAATCCGGCTTAACCGACCCTTACCGACACGTCAGTCCGCGACTCTATAGTTATGCCGAAAATAGTGTTTTAGTGTCCCTGATTATATTATTGGCCAGGGAACTGTAGGGTTTTGGCATATATTGTGTGCAACAAGTCACAAAGCTCTATTACTCAACTCTCACGAATTGCTGGAGCCATCTGGTGAATGTGTAGAAACTAAAATCCTATTTGGCAGAATCGCGATACAATGACGAGATGATCGGGTGGAAATATGATAGGGCCTAGCCGGTAGGGCCTATGCAATCCATGGGCGTAGTTTGGTTTCCATTCTTGGGAGGGGGGGCAATAAATAACTTGGGCTTTGTTGGATCAGGAGACTTAGTCCAGAATGAGCGGCGCTGACAATATTTTCTCGCCCAAAAAAGTTGATGACCTTTTTTAGTCATTCGGTTCAAATCTCATAAAAAACACACTTTTTTCCAGGTCAAAAATGTTGATGACCTTTTTTAGCCATTCGATTGAAGTTTCGTGAAAAGAACCCTTTTCCCCGAAATTTTTGTGTGAGTCTGGACCTTCTTGGGAGGGGGCTAAACCCGTGAAAAGATCCCATTGACACGGTAAAAAGTTGGATATGGGCATTCTTGAGGAGCTTAACCCCCTAGCCCCTGATAAACTCCGCCCATGATGCAATCGTAAGAATGAGAACAGACTACAGTAATAATAGTATAGTGCTGTTGCTTTGACAATTGCATTTTTCTGTCGTTCTCTGAGCTCAACCAGCAGTCTGGCGGAGTGACGGGCAGACAAGGTTCGTTCATTCATAACAGAGACCCAGTTTTTCATATTTATTATAGCTAGACGCAGGAATAACAGCTGTCTGCGCAATTATGCAAATGGTGAGACCTTTGTATGAGCAAGCGCCTATGCTGAGAGAGCCACAGAACTATAGCGAGCAAGTTATAGCGCTCCATAAATCGTCAGTGTTGCGACGGGTTATAGGTTTGTGCTTAATGTTGCGCGCCTGTGTTTAATCGTCTTTTTGGCGTCTTTTCGCAATAATGGCGTGTTAGAGGAAAATCTTCGAGGACTCGACTTTTGCGCTTGATTGCAGTCAGGATTTTGATTATGAAACTTTGGACGTAGCCGCGTAGGCCGATACAAATAATTAACAGTCGATTAATTATTGTTGCAGGATGGAGAATGAGACTGATGGATAGATAGGCCTAGCATAGTAGGCCTAACTGCAATCTGCCCAATGAAATCATATCAGGGCACTTGGTTGAACAGGAAACAGTTTTATTTGAGAGACTTAGCGTCAATAAACCATCCGCTTTTCGGGACATTCCAAGTAATGGACAATCAGTGGTGAGGGGATCGTGGCATTCTGCACTAAGCAATGCAGCGAAGGCTTACTCGAAGGTTAGACCACATGTATGGCCTAGGCTTTAATAGTAGGTCTACTAGAAATAATGAGATTGAAAGCAGGGCCGGATTAACCACGGTGCTGATTGTGCTGCAGCACAGGGCCCCAAGTTTCGGTGGGGCCCCCAAATTGTAAAAGTTAAAAAAATAGTGAGGATTCAGGAAAGAAGCAGTGCAAATTGAATTGCAATGCATTGTGCATAGCAATCATAGCCATGACAAAATATATAATTATACCAAATAGACATAATGTCATAGCTAGTATACCGTAAGTCGAAATTGCCCTACACACTGCTCTGAAACTGTATGAGTCACTGATAACTTTTGTGGAGGAAATGCGAGGAACTTTCGATGATATAGAGAAGAAGGCCCATGGGTAACTCATAGGCGCCGACTCTGGAAGGCCCGTGAGTGCCCAGCACCACTAGAAATAGGCCATGCGAGGCCCGCCAATGCATGGGCACCACCAGAAATCAACCGGCAAGATGTCCTTTTAAAGAAATTATTTCTGTTGGCATTGCTTATCCATAAAAATCATTCATTTATATATTTTTTAAAACTCTCAGTTAGTCTACCTTACTATTATGCCAGTTTTATCCCATCCGGCAGTCTGAACTTCATTGACCCTCAGCCAATCAGCGAATAGGAGGAAACACCCATTGGCGGAGACCTAGGGGGGACAGGGGGGACGGTCCCCCCCAATGAAAGTGTTGGGGGACGGCCCATGCATTTCCCCCCCCCCCCAATATTTGAGCGTGAAGACTAAAAAAGGTCATCAACTTTTTTGGCGGCGAAAATAGAAAAATTTCGTCGAGATTTGGGCCGGATGACTAAACAAACAAAAAAGGTCATCAACATTTTTGGCGGCGAAATTTTTTTCTAGATTTCACCGGTCGTCAGAAATTTTTTGGAAAATCTCGCGTCTTTCCATCCCCCCCCCAATTCTCGGCCCAGGTCTCCGCCTATGGAAACACCGAAGTCGTGCTTAGATCTATTCGCACCGCTTCCATCATTTTTTACGGATGAAGGCGACGATTTTAATTTACATTGTTTGAATTTGTTTCTTTTTTATTGCACATGCTCAATAATGTTTATCACTGCGCGGGGGTCCTCTCCCAGCATAAAAAAGCGGGATATTGTTTTGTCTTACCTAACAAATCAGCCTTAACTAAATTGTCAAGACTATTTGAAAGACTATAATATTATGAAAAACTATTTCCACAGTGTTAGGTCTAATATTGGCATACTAAATAGTGGCTAATGTAGACAGCATTGCTTGATTTCTTGTGTAAAATTTGAGTCTTTTGACCTACATTTAATTAGGGTAGAGTGCTCCAAGATGCCAATGCTAACGAAGATTGTGCTTTGCTTCTGCGTGGATTCAAAAAGAAGTGCATGTTGACCCAAAGAGTGATCAACTTTTTTAAACAATTAGAATACAGGAGGACAGAGATGAATCTTGGACAATTGAGGGATGTGACGCAGAACAGAACGGAGTGGAGAAGGCTGGTCATGACGGTCGCTAGAGTTCCTCGAACTGACGGCACAAGGTGGTGTGATTCATTCATTCCGAAAACTTATATAGCGCCCCTTCAAGAAGCCTACGCAGAGGCGCCCCCAGTCCAGTCACGGCTAAAAAGATAGGTCTTGAGCAACTGGTAGAAAGCAGGCAAATTATTCCGAGGTAGTAAGCGTAGTGCAAGCGGGAGCCCATTCCATGTGGACGGGCCAACAACCGAGAAGACTCGACGCTGTCTGGTGGCAGAGCGAGCTCTAGGTATAAGCAGCTCCCCAATGGCCGATGAGCGCAAAGTTCGATGGGAAGCTATGTCAGAGACAGAGATCAGATAAGTAGGACAGAGCACTACCAGTGAGGCACCGCCAGACAAGTGCTGCTCTTCTGTACGAGATGAGACTGCATGAAAGCCAGTGCAAAACATCACGCATGTATGCAGAAATCGGGGCATTTGTATGTCATAATGTGTGCCTTAATTGCTTCTTAATTTGTAAGGGGCCCCGTCATTCGATCAGCACAGGGCCCCCAAAACTGTAGATCCGGGCCTGATTGAAAGTGACATGAGTGAGTTGTGGTTAAGTGAACGATTGGGATTTGAGAGAGCTTGAGTGAGCGCAGAAGTGGGTTATGAAATAATGTCATATCGAGGAGTAGCCTATACCGTATAAGAAGGACTCGCTAAAGGCTTGCAAAAAAATATAATTGCTAGTGAGATTTTCTTTGGTATCGAGGTCGCGCAGGGTGTTGCCAATAAGTCAACTCTTCCTATCTTTGACAATGGGTCGGCGGCCGTAGGCCTATGTTGATATAGAAGGCTGTACTGCTTTTATAGGCGGCTAGTCTTCATTGCACGGTTTGCATAATGTTATGTACTGCAGGCAGGCACACAGGCAGGTGGGCAGACAGGCAGGTCTGCAGACAGGCGGAGAAAGGAAGCGAAAGGAAAGTGAAACAGACACACAGTAGCAGAAAGAGAAAAGTAACACAAACATTAAGAGAATTTGGACAGATGGAAGCAGACAGATAGACAGACAGACAGACAGGCAGGCAGGCTTGTGAACCCCAAAACAAGCAGACTAACAGGAAGGCTCTTTTCTCTGTATAGCCTAGCTGAAGATAATATTTCTACCGGTATAATTATTATACATGATACATTGTATGTATGAATATATATAATTATGTACCTTTATAACGGTACGGTATATTTGTGTATACATATATATGTATATATATATATATATGCCTGACAATATAGGCATATAAATTTGTAGTATAATATATATATATATATATATATATATATATATACATATGAACAGGATTTGACTGTATATGAAGCCAACTGTTGTGGTAACGGCCTTCCTTAAGTAGTCCCTGGTGGGCTTTGAATGTTGACTTTTTAGGACTTCAAGTGATGGTGCCTGAGCATGCACTCTGTATGACCAGGACAGATCACAGTGGCTGTGCTAGACAGCGCAGAGTAGTCAATGGGACCCAAGTGACAGCCAGACCCTGACAGAAGACCATTCATTGGCTGTCCTTCAAAAGACAACACACTGTTCATGCATGCATATGTAAGCTAGCTCGAAGTGCACACTGGGCACCCTCCAAGCGACTATGGAACATGGGGCTAGAGTATTTTAGCTGCTCGGAGCGTGCTTGCATTACACTCGGTGCAAACTCGGAGCATATGACGGAGGACACTACACAATCTCTGAGTAGTAAATATGCGCCTGCACCTATTCATGCACCGTATTCATCTATTCCTGTGCAGCCATTGATGTTTTTTTTAGGTTGGCATTAATGAAGTCATGAATTTGAAATTCAAAGTGATGACACTAAAGTCCTTAAGATAGTAAGGGCTTTGTCCTGAGTTTATACATCTTTTCCTGGTAAGTGAACAATTTCCACATTTAATATGCTTTGCACATGATTAAAAGGGCAAGCCAAGTAAGATAGTAAGGTTTTATTCTCATCTGCTGTGCTCACGCACTGCATGGAGCCATGTATATCGACCTACCTGCTGGATAGTGACCTTCTTATAACCCAGCCTGCAGTTGGCTGTGCCATTATTTGACTCCTTACAAATGTATTAGACATCTAAAATTAGACATTGCCACACAACAGATGTTGCTAATTAACAATTAAGGCCTGAATGTAATTATGAATATGTCAGTTCACCAAATACATCAGTTATGTTACAGCTGTTGCTAACTACTGAGGTAGTATAAAAATCAATTCTCTTTACTATAATGCATTTCATTGCTTCCAGCAGCATGCTATTGTTTGTTTTATTTTTGTTTGTTTCATGCTTCATTGAGTTGCCTAAGCAATGGCGTGGGGGTACAGTGGTGTAGGGGTATGTTCTGTGCCTTGGAAGGTTGCGGGTTCGAATCCACCGCAAGCTGCCGTGTATGAACCCTGAGAAAGTCCTTCACTCGTGCGCTTCGGCGTGGAACTCTGATTCAGTGCGCGTGCTGTTGTCGGGAGCGCCTCTAAAGGGTCGCTATAGCAAGCGCTCATGCATAATTTTTTTAACAGGTTCAAACCTGTTCCAAAAATATCCTATTTCCAAAATTTTGAAACTTATTCTGTGTACATTTTGTGTATTTTGATTCCATGTCCATTGGAAATCCCCAGAAATGGAAAATCCTGAATATTTTTCTGGCAACATGCTTGAACACAAGTTACATTGCCATTGGCATTTACTAAATATGCTATATAAATTATAAATTATCGGATATACTTATCTTACTAATATGCTGCGTATTATATAATATATATATATATACAAATTATACATCTACACTATATATATATATTTATAACTGCATAATTTGTTATATATATGCTAGTCAACAGGAGACAGTTGAGACACGTTCAACGTGTCTTAAGTCATACTTTTTAGATCTGTTTAGATCGGTTGCATACCAGCCAGTAAACATGTTTTGGCATCTTGGAAAGACACTGTATAAATAACCACGTAATAACATATGATGGATAAGTTACGTAGGTCTGTATATTTTTATGCATCATGTATTTTTTGCTGTACAGTGTTGGTGAAATTTATACAGTGCTGTTCACAGAGCAATGCTATTTCGGAACAGGTGATTGAAAACGTCTCAACAGAATAATTTTTTATCTGGAAAGTGGTTGGAGAGATGTGGTTAGGACAGGTTTGTGAATAATATTGCCTAAATGATAACTCCTTTCTCCCTCTTATCTGTAACCAATCTGTCTATGGGTATACCATCCCACACAATTTATACAATACGGTTCCACGGAGATTACTATAGTTCCTGTTCTGACCATTATATTAGCTTCTGCTGATTCTGGCTACATATACATGTAGATCTGTCTTGAGCTTTCTTGACTTTAGTGCTGCCTTTGAAAAGGTTACTTTTGTGACTTAAGTCATGCATTTGATGCGGCTGATAAAGTTCTTTAGCTTCGCTGTGGAATTATGGTCTCACAAAAGTCTAAGCCAGGCTAACCAACTATTTATCAAATCCATCCTACAACATTTTGTGGCCTACCATTATTTTTTTATGTTGTTCTCATGCGGTGTTCCTCAGTGTTCAGCACTAGATCTCAGACTATATTTTCTGCTATATATTCTGCTGCAGTGCTTTCTTATCATCATTTCATCACCATAGCCATGCGTATCTCGATAACCTTCAGATATATAATTATATATACATACAATACATACCGGTATATATCATACACACACATGCTCACACACACGCTCACACACACGCTCATACACACACACACACACACACACACACACGCACGCACACACACACACACACACACACACACTCACTTGGCTACTTTAACTGTCTTTATGTCTGTATGTCTCTGCAGTACATGACTGGATGTCTGAAAACCCTTCTGTCTTAACAACAACTAATCTGAAGTTCTTACCTGTGGTTCTTCCTGACTTAATTGTAATCGTAATTGTGAATGTAGCATGTAGCTTCCAATGCGGAATGAACGAGCCTGCTCACGGGTGCTGCGTCCAGTCAGATGGGTTGTCCAAAGGGAAGCCGAAGTCTGAGTTCCGCTGTCAGAGGGGGTCCCGATCAGCAGATGAGTGGCAGGAGGACACTAGTGACCACTAAGGTCGGATGTCGTTTAGGTGGAGAATTGGAAGGCCGAAGATCCGATGAGTGGGAGTGGGATTTCACGAAGATGGTGAGATTTCAGCTTTGAGTGGAAAACCGAAGGGATTATAGATAGTGGATTCCGATGCAGATAATGATTGATGATTTAGTAGCAATGATGATGGTGAACCCAAAAAAATTGTTGAATTCTGGGTACGATCTTCTTGAGTCCTGGTGCAGTGTGGATTATAATGAAGTGTGGATTATAATGAAGTGTGGATTATAATGAAGTGTGGATTACAATGTTGGTGGGAAGTTCCATTCTAGCCATTTCTAGGGTTTACTCTAGGGTCACCTCTGCTTGTTACTCAGAAGGGCAGGGCTAAAATGGTTCCAAATGAGGTCAGGTAACTGCCTTAACCGGAAATATGTTGCTGTGACGTGTAACCCATCCACTGCATTTCTTCCATCGCTCCCTGGAGAATCGTATACAGCCCCATCAGACTGTTTAATGGGCAACTTCACCCACGTCTGGATGAATTGGGAGAGCGAGCCAGCCATGCTAATAATCTTTGTTTTGGCATGACATGATTAAAGAGAACTAACGTAGGTCTAATGAATCCTCGGAAACCTTCCTTGATGCTCCCTAATGACTACCGCGTCCAGATGGTCCACAGCGGTCAAACCAAGGCCAACCGTCATGGTGGCTGGGGGAGAGCCTCTAATGACTTGTGCTAATGATCCTATTACTGCAACTACTACGGCTAAACATTAAGTAAGTAAGTAAGCAGGGAATAAGTAAGTAATGTATCATTTATTTTGCCAATTGCTAATTACACTTTGGTTTACCTTGTATGACTTGCCCAGATAGGTTCTTTAATCAGATGTTCTGTAAATGTTCTGAAGATTGTTTCGGTTTTATTTTTCTTTCTGTTCTCTGAATAATTTGCTTTTGTGATTCCTTTCATCAATGTGTGCATAGTTGTTGTAAAGTAAGAGCAGCCTATCTGTCTCATGCAGATAAAGATTACTTACTTGCTTACTTAATGTGGAGATGCTGATGGTGATAGAGACCACGATGACGATGATGATGATGATGATGATGATGATGATGATAATGATGATAATGGTGGTGGTGGTGGTGGTGGTTGTGGTGATGAAGATGAATAACTAACGGCAATAACAATTGTCATTAGTGATGATGAGTACAAGAAGTACTTTACATAGTAAGTCATTAGAGTCTGAGCTCAAGATAAAGAAAAACTGGACGTTCATACTTTACAGATGATTACGATTACAATTACGATTACGTGATGATTTATTGGGTTACTGTGCTGGGCTAGTATAGGTAACTGGGAGGTTACATTTATCATTGAGGCAGATGAGTGTGTGTGTGCGTGTGTGTGTGCGTGTGTGTGTGTGTGTGTGCGTGTGTGTGTGTTGTCAGATTTCCGTATCACTTTGGAAGATCAGGTGTGTTTGTTTGTATGTATGTGTGCGCCCGTGTGCTCGTCTTTATATCTGATTGTGTTATAGAAAGTGCCATCTGCCTAGTGATTCCATTAGGGTAAGGGAATTATGGCTTCTACGCCAGTCTGCCATCTTCCTAATGAACTTACTTGATGTGCAGCTAGATTGTCTTGTGCAGGATTACATTGCTGATGCTGTCATGGAGGCTGGTGATAATGTCGGTGGTGGTGGTGGTGGTGATAATGTCGGTGGTGGTGGTGGTGGTGGTGGTGGTGATGGTAATGGTCAGTGCGGTGGTGGTGGTAGTGGTCGTCATTGTGTGTGGTGGGAGTCATGGCGCTAGTGGTGGTGATTGTTATGGCGGTTATAGTGTTATTGGATGAAATGGTTGGGTAGTAATGGTGGCGCTGGATTGCGTGGGTTCATGGAGGTGCAGAATGGATTTTGTTGGTCGGTTATTACAGGGTGTATGTACTATGTATGATGGTCTTCTAGTGCAGCGGTTCTCAACCTTTTCACACTGACGGACCCCTTTTTAATTTTTGGTCCCGGTCACGGACCCCCACCGAAATTTGGCTCCTTTGGCGCATTATCGTGACTGTGCGACTCTATGATCCTATATAATAGTAGGCCTACATGTATGCTATAATATAGCATAGATATGCCCCTGAAATCCTGTAGTACAAATTTATATTACTGATAGGATTATTTGAAATTTATTAGAAAAAATTGTAGTTTAATTTAAATGTAAGCTTTGGGCATGCATATTCGAGCACAGTTTATCTGCTCGAAACACATCATGCATCAAGCTAACTCTTGCATGGATGCATGGGCGTCCGCAGGAATTTTTCTAGAGGGGCGCAGATTTTTATAAATTTTCACAGGTGCTAAATATATGTTGTCGAAAGCAACCGATCGCTCCTTCTGCGCTGGCTCCCTGTCAATCAGCTGTCACGGAACCCAGCATGCGAAAAATCAGACATTCATTGTAAAAACTGTTACGATAGTCAAATTCTATGTGACTGAAATCTGACCTTACTGTTGAAATAACAATTGCAATCGTCTGGGTTCTTATATCCAAACTGATTTATCACTTCACGAACCCGCTTCTGCTGTCTGAAATTGTTTCTGAAGTATGATATACATATACAATGTACACAGTTCACTCTTTAGGTCTATACAGAGACCTGATTAACGGTGGTCACTGGTTGTTGATCGAATGAATCCCTGTTTCTACCCTCATAATTATAAGTACCATATTGAATTATTACCTTAATTTCTATGATACCCGCTGTAAGTCTATACTGCAGTATTTAGTTTTAAAAGTCTGACCGTGTACAGAACTTAACTTCAAGCGAAAACGAAACGCCCCTTGACAGTGTGTTCCGTTCCAACAAATTGCCCTTCGCTCTGAATGAGCGGGAAGCTTTTGTTCCCTTGTGTTGTGGCTTGTGACCTCAGTGATCAATCTGCCAGCAAGGTCGTAACTTTTCTCAGATAGAGGTGGTGATATATATATATATATATATATATATATATATAATATATATATAATATAATTATATATATCCTTGTATGCCACCCTGTCAAGTATCAACTTTGATGTTACCCGGTATGTTTCCTCTTCTCTTCCTCCTCTCCCTTTCTTTCTCTGTCCCTTCTACCTCTTCCTCTATGTCTCTCGCTGGCACCATCGCTCTCTCTATCTGTTATCCTCTCTCATGAAGTCAACCAAGACTGAGTCAACGCGTCGTGTATAATAATAATGCACCTCTTCCTGTATATATATATATATATATATATATATATATATATATATATAATATAGGCAGTATACATGTATAGGACCCCATGTATAATATATAAATGCAGTAGTTCCGAAGCTAGCGGGATATATATTTAAAGTGTGGCAAAACGCGTGTTGGCTGGCATTTAAGGGAAGAAACTGATTTCTTAGTCAGTGTCAGATACGATACGATACTGTCGCTCCAATCAGATTGTTTATATAAACTTGTGTGACTGTATTCGCGTTTCACCGGCTCGACCTGTTATCTCGTAGGGATCACCTCAACAACACAAGAACCGCTGTTAGAGGGAACACGATACCAATTGCTTAGCAATAATACGACTGAATGGCATTTTGTCGTATCGCGTTAACAGTATGAATTTCCATATTACCACAAGAGAATCCTACGTACAGGCTACCTATACGTTACGCGTCCAAAGAAAGATAGGTCCAACTGATAGAACCCACCGATAATCACGTTGAAAATCGCGTTGTAATAATCATAACCAAATAATCTACAGTTGTCTGCATATATGCGAAAAATCCAGGGGGGCGCACTTGCGCCCCCTTGCGCCTCCCTGCGGACGCCCATGCATGGATGCAACGTAGGCCTACATCTTCAACGTAGGCCTAATGTCACTATACTATGGCAATGATTTGGTTCAATTCTGATGTTAGTAAATTCCACGAATCAAAGTTTGCAAGAAACTGGCTAGAAGCTCACGAAAAACTAAAATTAAAGTGCCAAAATGAACGCTCAAATTACCAAATTAGATGTAGAACTGATCCAGCTATGATTGACCGGAAATTAAATTAAATTTTTTTGGCTGATTGATCTGAGCATTTCTTTATTTTTATGTGAATTCATGCAATTGATCAAAATGTGTCAAAGTTACCAACCATTATCCGTTTTGCACCAGAGATAATCTATTTTGTACAAGCAGACACTTTATCACTAATTAAGGGTGATTAGATTTGTCTGCATCACTTGCGTAGAGGAATTCAATTAGGGCCTAATTCAAAAATGACAGCCAAGTAAGAAAAAAGTTGAAACTCATGAGTTGTTTATTCAAATGAATTACAGGCTGTGGCCCTTTTTCTAAGAAACCTCTCAAAAGCATCCCGAAATCTAGAGTCGGTTACAAACTGACCCATCTAAAACAAATGAATTTGTCATTAATTATTAGTTTCATGTCGCCATCGACACGGAGAAATATTGACAAATTGACAAGGATTTAGGCTATCTGTTTCTGTGTTTTTAGCCTAACTAAGAAATAGGCCTATGTAATTTCCAGGACGTGCTCGCGGACCCCCAGGCAGATGGTCGCGGACCCCCAGGGGTCCGCGGACCCCCGGTTGAGAACCGCTGTTCTAGTGGTTAGCGTGGTAGACTATCAACTGAGAGGTTGGCTGTTCAAAACCCTGTATGGTGGAAATTTATTTCCCGAGCTCTCTTACCTTTTGCATCATAATTAAGTCGGTTATAATGGATTAACTTATCGTGTTTACTGGGGGATCAGATGGTGAGGGAGAGGACTGGCCACTTGGACTCATCTGCTGAGGCCAAGAAAATAAGGATGCTAACACTTCATACCCATATGGCTGCATCACAATCTAATTAAATTAAATTACATTAAATTAGAGAAGTTCCTGTATAATGCTGCTGCTGTTGTTGTTGTATGAAGGTAGTTGTATACAGTGGTTGTCCCTGAGATGCAATGCCGCTCAGTCGAATGCAATGCAATACAATGCAAGACTCCTATGCATTAGAATACAATACGATACTCGAAATTGCAACGCTACAACAAAATGCAGCCTCACCGTAAATCATTAAGTTTAGCCAGACGTGCTTTTGAGAAAGTCTTAAAGACTTATCTATTCTACAGCACCTGTAATTATGGGTAAAATCTTGCACTGTGTTGTATGGTGCAAAGTTGTCGCTTATTAATATATACCATATAATATGTGACATTGTGGCTTCATTGTATAAGCTTACCAGCATATACTGTATACTCTGTGCACTGTGTGCAGGCTGACACGATGGGTGAACTAAGATTGCATTATTTAGCACTTACTGTATGCTCTTAAGTCATATTCATATATTTGCATTTTTATCTATTTAAATGAATATAATATTTATGGATACGCACGCATAACTTTGAGAGTGCGGACTAATGCATTTGAAGCTTCATCAGTGCAATTACGTGGTCATGTTTATGGACATGGAAATGTGTAGGACGCACATGTGCTGCGTATTGTACATAACTGAGCAATTTTACTGCACCTCTGCGAATAATATCCCATGAACAACGGTTAGGATGATTTCATTTCATCCAGGTGCTCCTCGCAGGTATTGTATTCGTCGATTTATATAGCACCTCAAGCGAAACAAACTACGAATAAACCACAATCCATTGCGGCATAAGAACCCAATGAAAGCGGTGAGCCATAAGCAGCGACTCTCAGCTGCAGTCCTGTGGCCTCCTACGGCCACCTGTTATGGAAGAATTGACAAGTGGACGGGTGTTCATGTTGGTGGGTGGGGGTGGGGGGTATAAGTAGAAGGATTGGGTGACTCCAGGTTGATCATTATGCCCCTTCAGTGTTTGGCAGTTGGTACACTGCAGAAAGACATTGGCTTCGTTTAAGGTGGCTTTGATCCCCTACTGTGAAAAGGGGAAAGAAATGGGCTATATAAATGAGTTCATTTACATTACACTGAATTAAACTGTAGGTAAGGTGTGGTTACTGGGTGTAAGAGTGTCTGAGACATTATTTAGAGCTTCTATTACACCCGATGTGGCTGTTTTTTTAGTGTATTGGAGGGAGTTTCAGAAGCTGCTTTATAAATATATTGATAGACCTATGCAACTACAACTATATGTATTCCATATTATATATATGATTATATTTGCATTATATATATATGTATATATATATATGTATTATATGTGTGCACAATACTGCATATATATACAGACAAACAGAGTATACATATCATGTGTATATATAATATATATATGTATCATGTATATATATGTAAATATATATATATATACATCAGTATATATATATAGGCAAACAGACGGGCAATTGCAATTGCATTGCTGTTCAGTGCCTTTTCTATGGAAACTCTTAAGGGGCACTCCTGACCAGACTACAAGATGAACCAATGATCAAAGAAAATGGTTCTCAACTACTGAAGAAACAGAGTTAACGAAAGAGCAAGAAGCAGCCTTGTCTGCTCGAGTGATTGATGGGCTGGCCAGCAAAAAATACCGGTGGGTATACGGTAACGTTAGGTGAGTCGAAGAGGCGCTGGTCGCTAGGCAACCTATTCAAGGGGATATACGGTAACGGGTTGTTTAGAGTGCTTGGCATGGAACACCGGGTATTGGGGTTCGGACTTAATTGGAGGCGATTAGGTAGGACCTTGAAAAGTCCTTCATGCACAATTGATCATATTGACTCTGTCTTTTGGCTGTGTGTGCCTTTCTAAACTGGAGAGGGTCAAGTATCAAGTGCAGTTATATCTAAGAATGACCTTGCTATACTTTAAGGTTGCCTATGATGATTATGAGTTCTCTAACCCAAGGCAGGTCCGTTGATTTCATAGCCACCTGGGGATGAGATGAGTGAGGTGGTTTCCCGTTGCCTTCCTCACAACGCTCGCAGACAGTCATGATGGGGAGCAACTTTGTCCAAGGTCGCTACCCAGTGGCTTGAGGTAGATTCGAACCTGCGACTCTTCAGTTACAAGGCACAGAACATATCGTTATATACACCACTGCACCTCACACAAGGTTGCTTATAGGTAATTAATTGCAAAGTGGAGTGTGGCATGGATGCCACTGGGTTGGGTGATTACTTGTTATAGTATGTCCATGGAGGTACGTATTGATTTATGTATGCATGCATGTATGTTTGTATACAAGTATCCTTGTTTGTTTTGTATGTGCACTTGTTATAGCGCCTCTCCCAGCCCTCAACCGCTACTCAGAGGCGCTCCTGACTACAGCGTGGACACTGCTTCGGAGATTCACGCCGAAGCGCTGAGCAATTGCGAGTGAAGGACTTGCCCAAGGTCCCTATGCGGCGACTTGAAGTGGATTCGAACCTCGAACCTTCCGGCTTCAAGGCAACGACGCCACCACTACACCACCGCGCCCCACTTGTATGTGCATATAATGTATGTATGTATGTATGTATGTATGTATGTACATGTGTATGTATGTATGTGTGTATGCATGTATGTATATATCAAGATATTTATATGGTGTCTTTGAACAGCCCATAGCTACTATGGGCTGAATCAGTAATATTGTTTGATGAAGTGTTCATATTATCATTCAACATTGAACTGCAGCTAACCACAATATACTTTGACTCAGTCTTTACACCTCAATCTTATCTCTATTCATTCAACCAGATCTTCACATTGTATCTGATCATAGCTATAACTAGAACACTGTTCCTGATGCTTGAACTTTTTATTTGCTAGGCCTAGATTTTGATACTCCCTCTTGAGATCTGTAATTGCTTGTACTGCTAGGACAATATTAATTACAAGTGTCATTTTGTTCTATACAGAAGACTTATCTGTTTCAAATTGCCTATATAGATGACTGATACACTCTTTCTCTACCCTGCTCTTTGTCTCTTTCCCTGTCTCTATCTGGCTGTTTCTGTCTCGGCGTCTTTGGATCTCTATCTCTATATATCTTTCAGTCTGTTTCTGTCTCTGTCTTTCTATTTTTCTATTTTTCTGCCCTCTCTCTCCCACTCTCTGTCTCCCCTTACAGGTGCGCACACATTACATTGCTACATTGTATACACCAATTAGCCTAACCACCATTTGAAACAACCAGTCGGCTATAAAAGGAACAGGTTTTATGTACGGAAGTTGACAGCTGGACACAGCTAAAGATAGGACTACATCAATTAATTAGCCTAAAACTACTTTCAACCATTTTAGGTTTTAATCTGCCAATTACATAATTGTGATAATTTAAGGATTTCTCGATAGACTGAGTGTATCTCCCCTGCACTTATTTCTATGCCTCTGCGGGTATTCGAAACCCTGGAGCGGAACCTCCGACGTCGAAGCAAAAGACGCCTTAGAGACTTAGCCTATGAGTTCGGGATAGGCCTTCTATGTTTACAAAACACGGGCCGACAGTGGTGGACATGTTGAGGCCTGCGCAGCACACGGCACGTGCTTCAAAGAACAGCTACCAAGCCCAAAATATTATACATACGCCGCATGAACTCCTTCACTGCTCAACCAAACTAGTGCACCATTAGCGGGAATGTGCAAGATCATTCACAGGCCTTATTTATTTGGTCGTCTGCTGTATCGCCGACAGGAAGACCGGCAGACGGTCGGACGTGCTACAAATGTTGGTTTAGAAGTAAAAAGAAGTCCGCCGTATCTTGTTTTGCGTCATTAATTGGGCGGTGCGTTTCTTCGACCCTAGATATCGCCAACCTCTAGTAGGCTACTGTATACGCCTGTAGTATTACTATCAGTGATCGGTTGCAGTCCTATTCGACCGATCCTGGTTGCGACCTTTGTTGACGGAATAATTGTGTCGTCCGCGTGTGGCTGTGTGTAGCCGTGGATGTATTGAGACCTCCATGGTGTAGCCTACTATGCTGTCGGATGGTTTGATGTGTGAGCCACCGCTCGTTCGTTCGTTCGTTTATTTGCCTTCTTCTCTTGGACATCTGTTTTTATCGGATGCTGTTTGATGCAGTGACTCAGATGTTATTAAACTATTTACATTTCCTTCACGTTGACCTTTTGTGGAAGGTAAGATCCGAGACTAGGCTGGCTAGCACGTTACATAAAGCGGACATTAAAATGGCGTGGCACCCAATCCAACGGGCAGCTGTGGTGGAAGGAGGATCACCTCGCCCAATAAATTTGGTGCAAAATAGGATGGGGTCAAAGCTACGCGGTCGACATAGAAAAACGTGTACATTTATATTTAAATCTGACCAGAGTCTAGATTCCTGAATATTGTTTGTATGTTTTTACTGGTAAATATTGCTGCTGCTATATATACTATTACTACTACTACTATTCTTACTGCTGCTGCTACTACTACTCTCCTAAGCCTACTACCAATACTACTAAGTGCTACTATTCTTACTGCTGCTGCTATTGCTACTGCTCTCCTAAGCCTACTACTGTGGCGTCCGACCCTCAGCAGACAACGCCTGCGCCGCTTCCCTCTTGCCGTCGGCCGCAAGCGCCTCTGTATGACCGGGTCGGTCTTTCTCGGTGGCCCCTGCACCATCAAGAGTCTCTGACTGCCCAAGACCCGAGAGACCCGCGCTCTTACCAGGATTGCCTGGATCTCCCGAGTCGCTGTCTGCGGCGTGCGCGCCGTTATCACTTTCACTGACGGTCGAAGAAGAACCTGATACCGACGCCTGCGACCGGGTGTGCAGCGCCGTATCGTCGGACCCGCTCTCTGCCGAGTCCGCGGTCGCCGAGTAGGCGACGTCCTGAGATGGAGGATGGCCGACTCCCAACACAGGGTCCGTTGTCCCACCGGCAGAGCGGCCTCGCCGTGCGCCACCCGTCGCGCCTTCGGTCCTTGTCTTCTTGCCCGTTGCGTCTTTACTCTTGCGCACCATGCTGCACTTGGCGGCCACCGATCCCTCGCCACCAACGGGGACTACTGAGCGCATTCCTTTACCCAGCATACAAAGTGACTGGAACCATGACCATTCCAACGGCCCGAGGCCGAGGATGCGCCACGACCGTGTGCCCATCACGGTAGCAATGAATTTCACGGAGAGACGGCTCACGCTGCTCACACACCACCGGGCCGAGTCAAGCTGAAGCCCGGGGAGCGATAGAGACCGGCAGCGGCCGAAACTCCCAATTCCACACACGTAGCCTGTCAACGGAACACGCACCGCCGCCGTGTACAAATTACGCGGCGCGCTTCCCGAGTGTTCGCCTCACCCGTCCACCAGCCAACGGCAACAGCCGCCTTCACCGAGACCTGTCTTCTCGGACGCTCGGAAGAGCGTCGTGGTGGATGCTGGTCTGTTTCGCGAAAACAGAGGAAAAAATAAAAGACCTGGCGGTCTTGGGGGAACAGGTATCGGGTAGCCCCGTCTCCGAAGAGACTTATTAATTTCCGTGTATTATACTGGCGCCGTTCGCCCTTAACTCAACAGTTACGGACCTCAGGTAAAAAAAACCTCGACAACACTTGGTCTTTACTCTCAGAATTTACTCTGCTTCCCACGCTCCTAGTTTGCTAAGGCCACAAACTATCCTCTACCCGAGGGGAGCGACAACTCTCTACTGTACCAATAATAAACCCGAAGAACTTGGTGCCCCTGCTTTACTAATTCGAACGTATATCGCCGAGACATCGGCTTCATGCGCACCCGTGGAGTCACCACTCTCCACTCCAGAAAACCCGTAACCTTCACGTTACGCTCAAAGGACTCTCAACGATCGCCAAGACGGCAGGATCGTGAATGCAACACGTAGCTTCCCTTGCAGGTAGGAGCCCAACCCAAGCCCTGCAGAATCACTAACACGTGTAGCCAAACGGTAACCGGATACTTCACCAGGGGATTTCACCCTATACAACTGTAACACTTCCGCAGACCAACGGAGCTGCGGCGTCTCCGGCCTGGTAACCCGTACCCCTGAAACAGAAGATTGAACCCCGAGAGATCGATGACAGAGTGACGAACCCCGACAGATCACTACCTGAGCTCTCCCAACCGCGTATATCAGGATCGCCCAATTATGTTCGAATGGCCAATGCCAATCCTGTAGAGACAGTCGAACACAACCGATTTAACCATGAACGAATTCACGAACACAGTACGTATGGAGTAGTCGGCAACTACTCCACGTTATAAGCAACGCACCGTGTGGCAGGCTTTATTCCACCGGCAACACTCTATACTTTGGCTTAAAAGCCCCCATCGGTCTTCCGTATACAATGACCGAAACCTAAATTTTAGCGAAACCGGTTTCAGTTTCTTTTCTACCAAGCCAAATGGCTACCTAACGAGAGTCAGGGTTACTCCCGCGAGTTACCGGAAAATTATCTTTTATACGTAACTCTCTTGTGGCCTGTCCGCCACACTACCACTACTACTAATTGCTACTATTCTTACTGCTGCTGCTACTGCTACTACTCTCTTAGGCCTACTACCACTACTACTATTAATTGCTACTAGAACTGCACCTCATTCATTTTACACTGTTCTTGAGACTATTTTGACCAATGATTGATTATTCCATGTAAGGTTTAGTTGAAGTCAAATGCTCTATTAGACTTTAGTGATAAGATGTGGTTGATAAACTGGGTTATTAATTTTGTCAGCTCTTTAAACAAGTTTAAACGCTTTCAAACGACTCTTACAATATCCAGGTACCATGAGGCAACATGATTGGTCCAAGAAAGATGTCACTAACACGACCTTACTACCACTTGAAAGTGTATTAACAGAGTTGGTGATGTTCTGATTTTGACCCAACGACCTAAGAAGTATTACGATATTAATGATTAGTATCAGTTATTATACAGAAACTTCTTCTGAATATTTATCTGTTCACTTTGCAGTTGTCACATTGTCTACTTTTGTGAACTCTGCTGTTCAGTATCCTATCTGTTGCCCTAAATCTGCCTCTAGCTTGGAGCTTTTGAACCCTCAACCTGTCAGCGCCGTGTTTTCACAGAACTTGAATAGTCTCCGTTGGAGATATTGCGCCTGCTACCTAGGGTTGACTCATCGATTTTTTGCAGGCTCTTTTGAACCTATTTGTGTCAACCTGGTTGGACTGGTGTACATCTGAATGAGCTTTTTGAAGGGGCGCTATACATATATTCTTGATGTATGAATGGATTAATATTCGTAATATATAGCCTAGTTTTGACAGTTCGTGCAATCGTCGTATTACAGACCCTGCAGTGTCCTACTGAAAGTACTGCACATTGGACCACAGGATGACCCAGTATTTTTTTAAGAATGATGGCAGGCGAAAAAGTAAAAGATATCCAGACCAGAGAGATAGAGAGAGAGAGAGAGAGAGAGAGAGAGAGAGAGAGAGAGAGAGGGGACGGGCCACCCACCGGTGTATGTTTATGCTAAAAGTCGGAAGCCGATAACACCTGATACCTGTGGGCTATGGCTGCCACATGAGCTTATAGCTTAATAGGAACTACTACTTTTCAAAGTGCATACATGTATGTATTGTTGTATTGTATACATATATGTTTCTCTTGTTTCTGTATACAGCTGGCTTTCTTTGTGATGTATATGGATGCAGTTTGTAATGCATACCTATAGAAATTATATATATATAATATATATATATATGCAAATGTTTGTTATATATATGTCGGTAAATTATATATAGAATATTTATGTAAACAGTAATTTGCATATGTTGTTGTTCATTTGTTATATTATTTCTGTGACATGTAAATTAGGCATTTAGTGTATACCTAGGCCTACTGCCTATATATATATATATATTTAGGCCTATATACAATTTATATATATATACACATATATGTCATTTATTTACATAGTAACAGACAAGAGGGCGTGCATGGGTTTGAATGTATGTTGGGCTGATGGAACATCATTGCTGGCATTTGAGTGGGAGGTTGGGGGGGGCGCGTGTGTGTGGAGGAGAGTTTGAAGATGATCAGAAGTCTTGGTTGCATAGATGTAAAAAACGATGGAAACGAAATAAAAAACGGAAAAAAACGTCGTTTTTTTCGAAAAAATAAAAAACGACAAAAAAACGATGAAAAAAACGGAAACGGTAAATAATTTGACTTTGCTACATCTAAAACCGCATTTTAAGCTTGAAAACATTCATTAGGAACCTACTACACGCAGGCTATCTCTTAAATGATGATGTTAAACGATGAAATAATGACTTTAGTTAGATGAATTCTTGAGAGTTGGCGGAAAACATAAGGAATATCAGAAAAAAGTGAAAATTAAGGAAAATAATAACCGAAAGTAAATGAATAAATAAAGTTAAAGAAAGAATAAAAAACGATAAAAAACGATGGGATAAATAAAAAACGAAAAAAACGACGTTTTTTGGGAGAGAATAAAAAACGGAAAAAAACGTTTTTTACATCTATGCTTGGTTGGGTTTACCTGTTGCTGTTGAAGGAATAGAGGCAATCATCATCGAGATAACTAGGCAAGGGACAAACCAAGGAGAAAGGATGAAAGGAGGAATAAACAGATGCCGATTGATAGGGAACTGTGCCTTCCTTCCCCTCAATGCTCAGCGTTCCTTAAACATCTTAGAATAATAATAATAATAATATTTAAGTCCATCCATGCACCCCCCTACGTATGACCAACCTCTACCCTACTACACCCACCCACCCACCCTGCTCATTTCTACAGCTCAGTGTCTGAGTTGATTAGTTTGAGTGTGCGTCCGTCCGTCCGTCCTCTTCCTTTGTTCGTTCGTTTGGTTCTTTCATTTTTTAAATTTCATTTCTTGATTTATTCTTTTGTTTCCATCCATCCGTTCATTCATCAACTGATCAGCTCTTCATTACACTGATTAATAGATCCTGTGATTGATCTATCCATCCCGCCACCCAGCCACAAATCTATCCATTCATCCATCCATCTATTTGATCATTCCTCAGCCATCCATTCATTCATCCATTCATCTAGTCATCCATCCATCCTTCCACCAATTAACCCATCCATCCATTCATTTATATATCTATCATTTTATCCATTAATCTGATCATCCACAAATCCATCCATTCATCTATTCACCCATCCATTCATCTATTCATTTATCTATCATTTCATCCATTAATCCGATCATCCACAAATCCATCCATTCATCCATCCATTCATTCCTCCTCCATTCATCCCTTCATCTATTCATGGATTCTATCCATTAATCCAATAATCCAAAAATTCATCCATCCATTCATTCCTCCATTCATCCATTCGTCCATTCATTCGTTCACTCATTTATAAATCTTCTTATATAGAGTGCTGCTGCTGCTGCTGCTGTTGTTGCCAGACGATGTGAGTGAGAAGAGTTCAACTTGTTCCAAGAACACGCGGCATCTAATAACTGCACTGCTGCTGCTGCTGCTGCTTCTGCTGCTGCTGCTGCTACTGCATGCGGATAGATCATTCCGCTGCATTGTCATCATTATCATCATCTTGAGCAGTTGTCTCTTGTCTCAACCTCACCAGCAGCAGCAGCAGCACCAGCAGCAGTAGCAGCAGCAGCAGCAGCAGCAGCAGTAGCAGCAGCAGCAGCAGTAGCAGCAGCACCAGCAGCCATAGACAGAGCAGCAGCTGATTAACTTCCGTCTCACGAATAACAAATTAAGTGTTTTCCGGTTTATTCTGCCTGTCTCTTGGTCTGTCTGTCTGTCTGGCTGTCTGTCTGTCCTTATGTCTGTTGGTCTGTCTGGCGGGCTGGCTGGCTGTCTGTCTGTCTCTCTGTCTGTTGGTCTGTATGTCTGTCTGGCTGTCTGTCTGTCTCTCTGTCTGTTGGTCTGTCTGGCTGGCTGGCTGTCTGTCTGTCCTTCTGTCTGTCTGTCTTTTTTCTTTGTCACTCTCTATCCCTATCCTTCTCCGCTTTTCTATGCACGCGCGGAGTCGGTTGGTCTGTCTGGAAGTGTTTGCCAGCTTGTCTGTTGGTCTGTCTGTGCATGTCTGTCTTTCTGTCTGCCTGTCTGGGTGTCTTCAATTTTCATCAATGTTCTTCTCCACTTTTGTTTGCACATAAAGAGTCGTCGGTTGGTCTCCCTGCCTGTTGTCTATTGGTGTCTGTGTGCTTATCTGTCTGTGTCTGTCTGTCTGTCTTTCTTTCTTCCATTGTCATTCTCTCTCCCTTTCCTACTCGACCTTTCTATGCACTGCACGTGCCGATTAGGTTAGTCTCTGTGTCTGCTTGTCTGTATATGTTTGTGTTTGTATGTCTGTCTGTCTGCCTCTGTCTGTATGTATGTATATGTGTCTGTGTATTAGTATATTTCTTTAGATATTGTTCTCTGCCTGTATCACTGTATGTCATTCTTAACGCGTATGTGCAATGGTGTGTGTTTATCTGTCTTCATTCCCGTCTGTGTGTGTGTGTGTCTGTGTGTCATTGTGGCTGTCTGTGCATTGTAGCGTTCGTGTATGTGTCTATTTTGCTATCCGTTTGTGTGTTTTTCGGTGTATGTTTGTTTATCAACATACATACATATATATATATATACATGTATATAAAAAATTATGTATCCATATTGGTATGCAGGGCCTAGGACAGAGGGGCCGCTGGGGCCATTTGGCCCTAGGCCTCACTTTACAAAGGGCCTCGCAATTTCGGAATTAGGCCTACAGAATTATTTAGAATAAATATCTCCTTAATTCAGTAAATCTCCATTTCAAGCAATAATTTATTGAAATAGGGAATTACGGAATTAAGGAGTTATTAATTGAAATGTAGCGCTATACAAATTCTAATAATTTCGGGTATGTCAAATGCTAATGTGACTAATTCATATCATTATTTGTGTGTGCCTATGTGTTTGTTGATGTTTGTTTATGTCAGTACGTGTACCTCTGTCTGCATATATGTGTATGTCTTTCCCGTCAATATGATTATGCCTGTCTTTTAAGTCTCCTTTTTGGGGAGGTGTTTAGGCTAATAATAAACACTCTGGCGCCAAGAGTGCAGGGACGAGGTATCACTTCACGCTATACCGTCCCAAAAGTCCACTCAACCTTCCATTCAGCAGATAGCATTGGTAAACGGAGTATTAGGACATGACGGACGCCTTGCATGGCTGCCAACAGTTAAAATCAACTCCTGTAATAACGTGTGATCATCCGTTTATTACTGATTGTAATCAAACTGTGATGTGCCAGTTTGAAATTAGACGATTATTATTATTGTTTTTTGTCAGTGTATTCTTGTTTGTGTATGTGTTTGCGTTTGACTGTATTTGTCTATCTATCTGTGCGCATGTGTCTTTGTAAATCCGTAAAGAATATATACTGGTCTTTCATTCGCCTTATAGTGCAGTATGCTGGTTGGATGTCTATCTGTGTGTGGGGGGTGTGGGGAAGTGGGGATGGCTAACTAGGAACCTGGAAGATCAAGAAGCAGTCTGGTCCTTCTTTTTAGCCATCAACGTCTGTCGACGCCGCCAGCCATCTCTATGAAGTATTATATAGTCACTTCCTTTTCCTACCTTCAATAGGTCGTTATTTGGCCCCGGCTATTGAAGCCCTGCGGCGATTGGCAGTTTCTGCTGCAGCTGATGATTTACAATTGAAGGAAGTCCACCGACGAGTTATTGAATTGCAGTTGGATATATATCTGTCTGTACCTAGGTGACTCTATTCAATCTATATGTGTGTCTGTCTCTCTCTTTCTCTCTCTTTCTCTCTCTCTCTCCCCCCCCCCTCTCTCTCTCTCTCTCTCTCTCTCTCTCTCTCTCTCTCTCTCTCTCTCTCTCTCTCTCTCTCTCTCTCTTTCTCTCCCTCTGTCAGTATATTATGTGCGTACGTTTAGTAGAAATGTACATTTAATTTCAACTGTAATTTAGCAGTAGAAATATACATTTAATTTCACATTTAACTTACCAATGGAAATATAGATTTAATTTCAATTGCAACTTTACAGTAAAAATATACAGTTAATTTCAGTTGCATCGTAAAAGTAGAACTAGCCTACATTTAATTTCAATTGTAGTTTATAGTAGAAATTGGCTGTTCTTATTATACAGACAGTACTATAGGCCTATAGTACCATTTTTTATCTTTGTTTATTTGTACAAACTGACAGGCCTCAATGACTTCCTTCATTGGTGATAGTATCTCATGAACTATTTCTTTATGTATTTATTATTCATCAACGTTGCATATGAATCGTGCAGATGTAGAAAGTCGATGCGACTAGCGGTCAAACATAATCCTTGCTGGTTCTATGCAGTTTATCTGCATGAAGCACGAACTGTTTGCATATTGAGAAAAGGGATTTTGCAGTTCTAAAAACTCCTTTAAAAATGCTCTGCTTCCTATATCACTTTTATCTCAATATTGTTATCCAACGTTTTAACAAATTCTGCATAATTTACATCATCAGTTGTAGAGGCAGCTATTGTGAGAAGTATAAAAAACTAAACAGCGATAAAAACTTAAGCTGGTTCCCTTGGTTAATGACCATGAAGGCATTAACCAATAATTGAAAGTTTGAAAAAAACTTTATACGAGTTAATAGGTCTATCTAATCAGCCAGCTAATCGCTTTTCGATTATAATTAGCTGAGAACTGTAATCAATTGAATTAGAATCAGACGATAGGTAATTAGTTGGAATTGGCTGTTTGTCTAATTGCTTAAGTAATCAATTAGCATCTAACCTTTTAGCTATCAATCTCTTTAGTTGACCTGCCGTAACTTCACCCCACCGAAGAAGCTAAACGATGTGCTGCAGGTTAAATCAACTCGAGATGAATGTTTAGTGTTGATAGTTTAATTTTTCTGCCATTTTTAGTCTCCATTGAATGCCAGAGTAATGTGGCTGGTGATTACGTGGCTGTCGGCTATAGTTTGTAATACTATAGAACAGTTGATTCATCTGGCTCGAATTCATGTTCTGCAGTTGTGTGACCTGCATTTTGCTTCTACTGACCAAAGTGACCCAGGCCTTGGGCCACCATTCAAACCGCCAGCTTACTACTTACTATGGAATCTCTCAGCCTTCGAGCGACGGACGTTGGGTCATTTCGGTGTCATGTCAAACTACCATCTGCCTTACGAAATTGTTGGTAATCTTCGACTTTCTGAAACGATCTGCATCAACTTATCAAGCACAGAGTTGTCGTTTCTTTAAAATAGGCTACAGGGTGGTGGTCGTTCTACGATAAATGCTCCCAGCCTTGTTTAGGCTATGTCGGGTGCCTTAGCGGATTTTGTCAGATCTGCGTCCACGATATATGGGACGCGGTGGTGTAGTAGGTGTGTTCGTCGCCTTGCAGCCGAAGGGTTGCAGGTTCGAATCCACCTCAAGTCGCCGCGTAGGGACCTTGGGCAAGTCCTTCACTCGCAATTACTCAGCGCTTCGACGTGAAACTCCGATGCAGTGTCCTCTCTGTAGTGGGGAGCGCCTCTGAGTAGTGAGCTTGAAGGGGCGCTATGACAAGTGCACATACAAACAAATGATAATGATAATAACTACGACATTTTTAAAATTTTTATGGCGCAATGCAGAGAACGGCATCGCTGAGGGCCTAGTAAATGACCGGATGGATGACTAGCTCTGTGGTCGGTTGACTGGTGTCAATGTAGAATTATTGTAGAAGTCCACAAAAAGATTCGTTGATGACAATGAACGACACGTAGCCTATAGACAGCGAGATGGGCAGACTGCCCAGTTGGCTAGTGACTACCGTTACAGACTGACCGCCCAACTATATAAGCTTACTGAATGAAGAATAGATGAACCATATACACGATATACAATTTGACATAGCTAAAAATCACACACACACACACACACACACACACACACACACACACACACACACACACACACACACACACACACACACACACACACACACACACACACACACACACACACACAAATAGACAGTCAAGCAGAAGAGCAGCCAGGTATAAGAAAGGAACAGAAATCATGTATGTATACATAATATATGCATGTTGGCCTATTACCGTAGAGTGACAGAGAAAAGACGGTAAAGAGATCGACAGGCAGACAGACAGACAGACACACACACACATGCACACAGACAGATCGCTAAAAACGGATGTACGTGCAGGCGCATAATATAAAAGCGTAGAGATTATCGTAATCACTTGGCACAGGTAGATATAACTCAGTCTTCACGACCAGTTTCGCATCTCATCTCATCTCGCCGTCGTCTGCCTCCGAAGCAGCCACATCCCAGCCGTTTATTGCCTCCTGTAATTGTTGCGCCATCTTCTCCTCGTGTCGTGCAGTCGCATCGCCATGACAACGGAACAGGCGATGCGCTATATAAATGTCTTGCCGCGTCTTATAATATAGGTCGCACCGCCTCAGATGCCCCGCCACCACCGTCACCACCACCGTCGTCCTGTGCATTAGTAGCCAGGCATTACCGACGAGGCATTAGTGCCACTCTGCACTGCATGTTGTGCTGGGTGGTGGGTGGTGATACGTCCTTCCTGTTCGTGCCAGAACTTAATTGCGAATTTCAATCCATGCCATCACTTCGCTGGATAGGAGTTGTGTGTCCTCCGCTGCGCATCCGTCGTGTTCTGTCTCTTAGTCCGTCTTTCTCTCTCCCTCCCTCCACCCCTTCCTCCATCCCTCCCTCCATCCCTCTGAGCGGTCTTCGTTTCCCGGAGGAATCCCACTTTTCACACCACTATCTCGGTCAGTCAGTCGGTCAGTCACTAAGTCAACCATTATGTGGGTAGGTCTGTCTGTCTGTCTCAGACTGTCTGTCTGTCTTTCTGTCTTTGTCTCTGTCTTTCCGTCTGTGTATGGCAGACGCTCTATCCCTCTTTCCCTCCTTTCGTCTTTGCCTATATACCAGTTGAGTCACCAATTTTGCTGCTCTATAGAAGCATTTCGATGCATTTCAGTCAGGCGATTTCAATGTCAGTCTGTCAATTTGTTTAGCTGTCCGTCTTTCTTTCTCCAAATACCCTTCTCCCCATCTTTCCCTCACTCTCTCTACCTCCCTTCCTCCCTCCCTCCCTCCCTCCCTCCCTCCCTCCCTCCCTCCCTCCCTCCCTCCCTCCCTCCCTCCCTCCCTCCCTCCCTCCCTCCCTCCCTCCCTCCCTCCCTCCCTCTCTCTCTCTCTCTCTCTCTCTCTCTCTCTCTCTCTCTCTCTCTCTCTCTCTGTCTGTCTCTCTCTCTTTCTTTCAATCTCGCTCTTTCTCTTTCTCTTTCTTTCTTTCCTGCTCTCTTTCCACAATTCATGTATCTGTCCACCGATGGAATCCCAAATTTTACTGCAGTCCCCTTTTTTCTGTTCGTCAGTCTGCCTGCCTCTCTGTCTCTGTCTGTCTGCATGTCTGTGTGTGTCTCTCTCTTGCTTACTCGGAGTTACTCCGCTAGTCTTACAGGGGAATCCGCAATTTCGTGATCCTCTCTCGAGCTCATGCAATTAGCTGACGACGTTCTCCGATTCAGACGCAGTAATCTTCGCAAGAAGAGGAGAAGAATGAGGAGGAAATCTATTTCTCTTATTTCTTTGTCTGCGATGTTTACGCAGCAGCTACGAATAGCATCCTTTAATTATAAAAATTATAATAGAGTCAGCGATTCCATACCCGTAAAATAATTTGTTTATTTAGGTATGTCATTCTATACATAAAATAATAAAAACGGCACCGTGAAGAATGATAATTTGGCACATAATTTGGCACCGTTAAAAGGTAGATGCAGTAGATACATTTATGCAGAATACCGGTCTATAACTGAACTGAGGATGAAGCAATGGTGTTATGATGAAGTAGGCACTGATGAAAACCTGGGCATCAAGATAAGAGAAAAAGTATGTGCAATTTAATGTATGTATGTATGTATGTATGTATGTATGTATGTAATGTATGTATGTATGTATGTATGTATGTATGTATGTATGTATGTATGTATGTATGTATGTATGTATGTATGTATGTATGTATGTATGTATGTATGTATGTATGTATGTATGTATGTATGTATGTATGAATGTATGTATGTATGTATGTATGTATGTATGTATGTATGTATGTATGTATGTATGTATGTATGTATGTATGTATGTATGTATGTATGTATGTATGTATGTATGTATGTATGTATGTATGTATGTATGTGTGTGTGTGTGTATGTATGTATGTATGTATGTGTGTGTATGTGTGTATGTATGTATGTATGTATGTAATGTATGTATGTATGTATGTATGTATGTATGTATGTATGTATGTATGTATGTGTGTGTGTGTGTGTGTGTGTGTGTGTGTGTACGTACGTACGTACGTACGTATGTATGTATGTATGTATGAATGTATGTATGTATGTATGCATGTATGTAAGAGTGTGTGTGTCCAATGCGGACTTTTATAAGCCATACCGGTAGTTTAGGAACCCCTCACAAGCGCTAAAGGGGTGTGGTAGCCTATAGGTGTCTAGTTTATGGTCTCTGTGAAGGTGTATTTGAATTAACTAATCATATCTAAAAGGCTTTCTGATGACATCGTTTGATTGCTGATACAGGTAAATGATTCTTGTAATGCTACAAATAGCATGGCATCAGAGTTGTTTGAATACTTAACAACATACCAGCAATAGGTGATTATTTAACAGCGGCATAAGGTCTTTTATTGAAATACTCACTGCCAACGCATTCGCTTCAAACTTCTAATACTTATTAATAGCATGCTCTCTAAATGTTAAGTTACATATTTGGGAATTTTTTCATGTATATATATACATATATATCGCACTTGTTCAGAACTGCCCGGTAGCTGCGTTAAGCGCCTTCGTGAGGTTATTGTAAGGCGCTATATAAATGTTCATATACATACATGCATACATATATATATATATATATATATATATAGCGACATTTGGTGAAAGAATATTGTTACAATAAATCCTGACACCATGCGAATGTTTTGATATCTGATTAATGCGTTAAAAATGTGACATTGATGTGTGAATGTTTCCACATAAATGTTTAGAACTTTTAGCTTTATTTACCATTGACTATCTATATAAATATGTGATTTATTGTGCCTGTTCTAACTAACTGCAAGTCCTCTGCATGACACAGGGCCTCAGACGGTAAATAATGTACAAAGGTTGTTACACCATAATTGCAGGGGTGCATTATCACAAATATTTTTCACCTTGTGGTGTAATTGCCTGTATTTTAAACACACAAACACACACACACACGCACGTGCACACTCATACACACTGGGAATGCTTCTGAACGATTCACCTACTTTACAAAGAGGCACTTTACAAATGCTCGAATACAGTACAGTACAAAACAGACATACAGAATGGTTATATATAATTATAATTATATACATAATATATAATTGTATACATATATCGTGTAAATATTTTATGTAGATCTAAACTGAACGCAAGCACGATATGAATATTAATGAGATGGAGAGTGGGGTGGGGGCCATGTTGGGACATATTCTGGACTCTGTGCTGTTGTGTCCAGTGTCCAGCCAGGCAGGTCGACTGCATCAGTGGTCAGTGGTCAGTGGTCAGCCGATGAGGATGATGACGGAGCAGGTGTTACGACGGTCATTATCGTTAAACGTCATAATTACGATGAGTAAAATATCTCAGATTATGCTGTGTGTGTCGCCAAAGGCACTGACGCCATTCGCCCCATCCATCCACCCGTCCATCCATCCATTCATACCATATTCATCCATCCATCCATCCATCCGTCCGTCCATCTATCCATCCATCTATCCATCCATACATCCATCCATCCATCCATACATCCATCCATTCATCCATCCATCCATTCATACCATATTCATCCATCCATCCATCCATCCATCCATCCACCCGTCCATCCATCCATCCATCCATCCATCCATCTATCCGTCCATCTATCCATACACCCATCCATCCAACCATCCATTCATCCATCTATCCATCCATCCATACCATATTCATCCATCCATCGATTCATCCATCCATCTTTCCGTCCATCCATACCGTATCCATCCATCCATCCGTATACCCATCCTTTCATCCATCCACTCATTCATCCATTTATCCATCCACCTATTCATCCATTCATTCATCCACTCATCTATCCTACGTCTGTTCTTCTGACCATCTCTACGCACCATTCATGCATCCATCTCTCAGCGCATGCACGTAATTCATCTGTACTCTTCCATCGAACTATCCACTAATATCATTCGTTCCGTCCGTCTGTCTGTTCGTCCATTCATCAGTGCGACGGTAAATGCAGTCGATCGTCGATCCAACCATCAGTCAATCCGTCCACCGTCGTCCATCTCCAACCCTAGTTATCCATCTGTTCGTCCGTCCGACCGTCCTTGCCGTCCGTTCGTCCGTTCTGACCTGCATTCGTCCGTCAGTCCTTACATTCGTCGTCAGTCCTTAATTCGTTCGTCTGTCCTTGCATTCGGCCAATTATCCATTCATCTTTCCATTCATTCGGCACCTATCCATTCATCGGTCCAGTCATTCGGCCACCTATATATTCATTCATGTTTCCATTCATTCGATCACCTATCCCTTCATCGATCCATTCATTCGGCCATCCATTCATTCATCTTTCCATTCATTCGACCACCTATCCATTCACCTATTCATTCGCATCCTTTCTCCTTGAAACGGATCCCATCCGCCGTCCTTCCGTCTGTGGGGCATCGTACGTCTTTGGTCGACGATCTACGACTATTTTCCAACCACACCTTCCTTCCTTCCTTCCTTCCTTCCTTCCTTCGGAGTCCTGCAACATCTTGGCCGCCAAGAAAGCGGCGCCCCAATCGAGTGACGCGCATGCAAGCCACACCGGTCGGTATCCCCCCTCACCCACCCACCGTTACCACCGCTGCCTCTGTCTCTGCGCTGTGCGCCGAATTTTACGCACTTGCTCGATAAACGTCGCTTCTGCATGATCAGCACTAGAAGGAGGATGTTGCCTATAATCGCGGACGGTGGCGGCAGAGGAGGAGGAACGGGGAGTGGGGCTTCTTCGACTTCGGATGATGTTTACGGGAGGTGCGGCTGAGCCCAATAAAACAGACACTTTTCGGCTGCCGGGACGATTAATTACAGCCATTCAGCGACGCGTCCCGGGCTGCGCGGAGATTAGATATCCCTGTCACGTCCCGTAGAAATCGTTCATCTGCTGCCCAAGCTACTGCTACTGCTGCTGCTGCAGCCTCTTCCCCTTCCCTGGGAGGACGAGAGCGGACAGAGCGCGTGTCAGCCCGCCCGGCCCATCATCCGCCCGGCCCATCTTCCGTCCGTCCGTCCGTCGAGTGTCGATGAGGTAAGACGATGCGAGCCGATCAATTTCTTCGGAGAATATTTTCTTCTCGGCGACTGAACGTCCTTCAGTCTGATCATCCGGGTCTCATTCGGTCGCTGTTGCCGAGCAACGGTTGCTATGGCGATTATTGTTGCTATGACGACCAGTTTGACGATTGTTGTTCACAGACTTTATAAAAGAGTTTGTTCTTCTGATTTTGGATTTCTTTAGGATGACAATGCTATTGTAGTAGGCTATATACACACTCAGTTTTGACGACGGTGCGTGATATCTGTAGGATCGTAATGCAATGGAAGACGGAGGAGCACTGACTGCTCTAACGCGGCTGGTTGTCGGAGCAGCTAAGATGCCTGCTGCAGTGTAGCGTGGGACAGACATTTGACGAATCGATCTCCACGGTCATGCTGTTGTTTTGGGACGAACTCGTAAGAATGTGGCGATGACGCTGCGGTGTTTGCAGTTCCTGTTGACCTTTGGGGTCGGGTTTTTCCAGCTGAGGATGACTGACGGCGGCAGTTGGCAGGCGATGGCGATGCCTCCTTCTGCATCATCATCCGATGGAAGACAGCGAACAGCGATGGGGGTCGGAGACTACAGAACCGTCTCATTCGAAGGTATGCTAGACACGTGTAAACATTGTGTATGTTGAATGCTGTGAAGTTATATGCTGTGGGAAAGCCGCCGTCAATCTTTTCATCTTTCTCTTCATCCTCTTCATCTTTGTTCTTCTTTTCCACCTCCTTCTCGTCCTCCTCCTGCTCCTTGTCGTCCTCCTCCACCTTCTCCTCTTCCTCCTCATCCTCCTCCTCCTCTTCCGCGTCCTCCTCCTTCTCGTCCTCGTCCTCCTTCTCGTCCTCCTCCTTGTCCTCCTCCTCCTTCGCGTCCTCCTCCTCGTCCTCCTCGTTCTCGTTCTCCTCCTCCAGGATATCCCTGTCACGTCCCGTAGAAATCGTTCATCTTCTCGTCCTCCTCCTCCTCTTCCGCGTCCTCCTCCTTCTCGTCCTCGTCCTCCTTCTCGTCCTCCTCTTCCTTCTCGTCTTCATCCTCTTTCCATCTTTGCCGTCCTCTCTGCCCTGCTGTTCTTTCTCCTTTTCTTCATCCTCCTCCTCCTCTGTATTCTATCCCTCATATTCTTCCCCGATTTCCTGTGGGTGTCTTCAGCTTCTTCACATAATTCTCCTATTATTCATTTTACACACTCATGTTCATTTTCTGCCTCTTTCGTTTTTCTCCTCTTCTTCCTTCTCTTCATCTTTACAATCATATAACTGTTATATCCTCCTCACCAACTGATCTTTTGGTTTCTCTTTCTCTTCTGAATCATCCCTTTAATCTTCATTGGCTTTCCTCTCACATTTCACTTTGTTTGCAAGGCAGTAATTATTGTCTTTTTATATTTGCTTGTCTTTTTATATTTGCTATTGCTATTGCATTTAGTTGAAGTGTAGCGTTGTTTGAATTGTTAGGTCAGTAGCTGGTGTATTATTTGTGTTGCTTCTATAGTCACTGATGTTCTGTTTCCATGATGAAGTTTTCAGTAGAATTTATAGTACGCTGGCAATCGCCAGGATATTTCCCTCAGTTTTCAACTTTATTTAACCAGGCGATACTTGAATTTATAATGGCGATTTGACCTTTAAGTATCTGAGTTTTGCAGTTACCCGTTCCCTATCAGTTGCCCATTTTTTCAGCTTCGCAGTCGAAGAATTGCTGCAGCAAATGACCTCTCTGCTTTTCAATCGATTTCAGCCTTCAGCTCTCTTCGCTAAAGCAACGCACAGCAATGCATTCATGATATTATCCTACATCACCGAGCATTCAGTCAGTATCGGTATCAGTATCGGTCTGACAATTGGTGAGCTGAAATGTGAGATGCGGGGATTGTTTCTGGCATTAGTGCTCGCACGCCTGGCACCCAGTCGTGCACGAAGAGGATTGTCATATAATCTAAATTGTGGATCTATAATAATTCGCTCGTTCCTCCTCCTCCTCATCTTCCTACTCCTCCTCCTCCTCCTCCTCCTCATCCTCAGCTTCCTCATCGTCTTCTTCACTCTAATCTCGGAGGCGCTACTCCCGAAGAAGTCGATCGGTCGTCTAATACGATCGACGATAGACTGTCTGGTGATGGGAAGATGTGTGCGGATCATCGTTGTGTGGAGTGGTGCTGGTCGAAGTGGTTATTGTTGATGCGGCTATTGTTCGCATTGCATTCTCTCAAATACGGGTCAAATTGAAAACGACTTTTGGCAATTGTTGTCTTTAGTTGCCTGCTTAGACAATAATTTTTCTGCAGGGAAATGGAGTCTGATGAATTGGGAAGATGTGAGTAGGACTGGAGGGGAGGCTTTGAGGGGGGCTTTGAGAGATTTAGAGGGGCCTGATGGGCCAATGCAAATACTAGGTCGAAACAGGGTAAAAACTTCCTTTAAAATGGTGGTTTTAAGTCTCCAGTTTTTTCTTAGGGCCCAATAATTAAGTCTTATTTCTACAATACAACTTCACGTGGATCATGGTCTTACCCCCCCGTTATGTTTATACAATGCTGGGTCCAAAGCTCGATGGTGTACATTATGAGCGTGCTGCTGATTTCCTCCGACTTCATTGTTTTTGGCAAAGCATTTTGATAAAGGCACAAAGTTGATTAATGATTAATGATTACTACATGAAAACGTTTTTAAATCTTAGGTCGAGACCGTTTTCAAACTGTTGGTCTCCATCTGGTCAGTGATCAGGTTGGAGATTGAGTTCAGACTATAATTAAGATTTGAAATAGAAGC
This sequence comes from Lumbricus terrestris, assembly GCA_949752735.1. NCBI lineage: Eukaryota > Metazoa > Annelida > Clitellata > Crassiclitellata > Lumbricidae > Lumbricus > Lumbricus terrestris. Next base: position 68,448,676 of record OX457038.1, on the reverse strand, counting down.
ATTTCTGGGATGCCTTCAAGTTGTACACAAATTAGGGCTGCCAACCGTCCCGGGTTCGCCGGGACAGTCCCGGAATCGACCCTGTGCGTCCCGTGTCCCGGTCTGATCTCAAATTGTCCCGGAATTTGTTGTAGATACGCACTTGACAAAATGCTGTTATTTTGCACACTGAACTCGGCAAGTTGTGTTATGATTTTGCGTTCTGCGCTCTGTTAAATCTAGCGTTGTTGGCTGAACATCGAATGTTTGACAGCGTTATGTTCAAGTCCGGAAAACTTTACAAACCACTGACACTCAGTAGCGCATTGTGTCCTATAGACTGTTAGTCTGTTCTAATGCTTTTTGAGTGATGACGTGCTTATGTCCACGACTTTGTGCCTATGCAATATATGTGGGCAGTGTAAGTTGGTATAAATAAATGTCATATCTGGTGACTGCGGGCGTCCCGGAATGGCAAAATCAAGAGTTGGCAGCCCTAACACAAATACTGAATAGTTGTGCTCTGTGTCAGATATGAGATCGCTTCAGATTGACTGGTTTGCTAACAGAATGAACGATTGGCTCATTGGACTGACTCTGATTGGCTGACTGCCTGGCTAAATGAATCAATGACTGACTGGTTGAATTGACTGATAACTAGGGGGCGATGGGGGGTGGGGGTAAATGACTGAGGGGCTTGGTGGTCGACATGACTGACTCACTGGTGAATTTTAATAGTACATATTTTACAATGATGAATATAACATGACCGGCAGCGTCATTGTTTCACTTTATGATTACCCAATTAGTGCATAATTATTATAATTAGTGCATAATTATTATACCTCGTCTTGTGCTGTGCTGACAACACCAAAGTCTTTTCCGGATCGGTTCGGTTGGACCTGGATTCCGAGTGAAACGGAATGTGGAGTCACAGTGGGATATTACGTCCGATGTCAAGCATCAGAAAGCATAGGAAGGTGAATAGTTAATTTCACGTGGTATTAATTACCACGTGGATGTGGATCACGCTGTTGTTTAGACATGCGTGACCGTCAGCAGAGCGTTGGGAGTTTACATATGATTCTGGATAGAAAGATGTTTAGAAAATGTCTGCTCCATCTGCACCCTATTAACCTACCTATAGTCCTATACTCAGCTACAGGTTGATTAATTTTAGAAGATCTGATAGAGTAATGCAAGGCCGCCTGTCATCAAACCCTGACGCTGGTAGCCTACTTGGAGACATTTCATGCACGTGGCTATCTGGCTACCTCTGCGGTTTATCTAAAGGACTTATTTTCCTTTGTCTTTGCTGTAATGTGTGCAAAATTACAATACACATTCTGGGACGTAATTCAAAACTTATGTTTGTTGTGGACAGTGGGTTTATGATATTATTTGAAAGTTATAATACAGTAATTGGCAATTGTTCCCCAAAGGTTCCTCTTTTCAAATCTCCATCAGTGTTGGAGCTGTAACAATGGCTAATCTGAAGTTGGAATATAATAAGAAAACGCAAGTGTTTAGCCTAGTTATTATTAGGAATGATGACTAATAAAACTGATGGTGAAACTTAGGATTATAATGATAACTGTTAGCTTACACTCTGAATTTAAAAACAATGGATGATACTAAAACTAAATAGATAATGAAATCTTCACCACTGTAGAGTGCCATGGGAAACCAGAATCTTCAACAACAAGAGTCCATTACAACTTGTGGCTTCAACCCCTGCCCCCCCCGTAAACAGCAGGGTTCATCCTCTCTTCCCCCCTCCAGGGCCGGTCTTCCCTCCCGGGTCCGTCTTCCCTCCCGGGCCGGCTTGCATAGGGATAGAAGCCTCTGATTACAAGGCCTGTTCACAAACCAATCGGCTGCGGTGATACTGATGGTTCACTTAGAAAAAAGACTGACTGCTCTTCCTCCAAGAATAGCAGATCTAGATAATTCACCACAGTACGCATGTTGTTTGGATCCTTGGTTACTTACGCACTTACGTTGTGTACGCGAGTACGCACGGCGATTGAAAAACGAGACAAAGAAATCCTACACAACACGTGACACAACACGTGACACAACACGTGCCACGCGTAATAACTTCATTGAAAGCGATTCTGGCAGTTGAGAACAAGAATCGGAAACACACGTCACAGATGGTCCATATTAATTTCGCGGGCTGTCAGCTAATTCTCACGAGCCTCTTTACCTCTGTGTACGTCAATACGCCGCGTCTCTGTTTCTTTCTCTGGCTCTTTGTACTTGCCACTGTACCTCTGAAGCAGTCTCAATGTCTCACTAAATAGGTGCCCAACAGAAAGACCGATATATAGGTGTCTGTTCTGTCTGTCTGTCTGTTTGTCTGTCTGTCTGTCTGTCTGTCTGTCTGTTTAGTTTGGATTATTAGTTTTAAATGAGAAGACGAGCAGGACTGCGATTAGTAATCCACTCCAGAGGTTCCAGATGCTTCAGTTTTTTTTATTCTACTTCTAATTTGACTGCCGCAGAGATGATTGCTTCAATTTAAGACATCAACAGAATAACAATCTTTCAAAAAAACTTCCACTTTCCATTTGCCTTCTTTCTCAACTCTTTCCGCTTCATTTCCGATTCCTTCTTTAGGCTTGCTAGTGGCTAGCATGCTGAACCTTCAGCTAGTAGTTTAAATCCAGAGAAAAAGAGATGTTTTGAATTTTTTCTTCCATTTGTGTCCATGGTGTATGGAAAGGCAGATTATATGCACCTAACAACTTTCACCAGTCACTGTTTCTTGTATTTCGCTTAGGAAGGAAGCAGCTGTTTTTATCGGAAAAAGATAATTGCAACTTTATCTCTAGAGTACTTTTTAAAAATATTTTTTAGCCTATGAAATCCTACAACAAATTCGCATCAAAACCATCTATATTAATTCAAAACCCAATATTTTGTGTAGCATATGAACTGAACTTACACTTAAAACCTTTGTAAAATTAATTCTATGTAAGTGTTCTGACATTTGACTGTCTTGATCAAATTATTGCATTATTATATGTCACTACCATGTATGTACACCAGAATTCAGATAACAGTTGGTCAAATGAAGAATATGTTTATCTTATCTTATCTTATCTAACTACTGCCTGATACTCTTGAAGGACTCAGAAAGTGTGTGAGCTGTTAGCACAACTTTTTATACTTCCATATGAGAGAGAGAGAGAGTGCGTGTGTGTGTGTGTGTGTGCGTGTGTGTGTGTGGGTGTACATGACCAGTCCTCACCCACGCCAATATGATCTTCTCATCGACGGTACATACAGTAATGTAAAACAGAGTTCACTAAAAACATTAGTGGGACTACACGCTCTGAAGGAGAGAGAAGGCATGCTATAGTAAATGCGAGAAAAATGAAATTTAGAGAATAAAATCATGGAGGTCTTTCGTGCTAGCAGGATTTTTAACTCTTATCCCATGAGTTGAAAGTTCAACATACTGGGTTCCTGGGTACCCACATGGTGAAGGATGGCACCCGGTTAAGTCATTGCAAAATGAACAGCGCAGGGTCGAGGCCACACACGGTCACTATGTAAAACATGTAGCCTACACTTGATGACCTCTCAGTATTGAAGCAAACACCCTGAAGCTCGTTGGCAAAGTTTCTTCCTTTATATGCAAGAAGACAAAATCCTCCATTAGATAATTAGATTGATGCAATACACCAATGCCATTTCAGTGATCAGCATTTTGATTTTGTGGCTCAGAAATCGTCATATTTAACCACAAAATTCATATTTTATAGGTTAATTTTCCAGTGGTATTGGTAATGTTAAGAAAATTGGATAGACAAGTTTTCCAAATAATTGCAATTAATTTGTTACTAATAACTTTTCGCTGTGAAACAATAAATCTCATTTTTAAATTTCCGGTAAGATTCGAAAGACACTGTTAACTTGACTTTGAAATGGTTTGCAGGAGAGTTTAATTGGCTGCATGCTGCATGCATGACAACTTGTCACTTCTGTTCTTTTCCACTTACTCTGTTATTATTATTATTTATTTTTTCAAACTTATTATAAATCTTTATTTTTTTCAACAAATATTCCAAACAAACAAACAGAATGTGTGATTATTATTATTATTAATACTATTATTATTATTATTATTATTATTATTATTTATTATTATCGCTGACCCGGGTATCATCGTTTCTGGAAAAAATTATTATTATTATTATTATTATTATTATTATTATTATTATTATTATTATTATTATTATTATTGTTATTATTATTATTGTTGTTATTGCTATTATTACTATTACTATTATTATTATTACCATTGTTTTTATTATTATTGTTAGTAGTAGTAGTATTATTACTATTATTATTGTTGTTGTGGTTGTTGTTGCTGTTGTTGTTATTCAATTATGATAGCACTAAGCAGTCTTCAGAAAGTTCAACACCAATCATTGCATGTTTAAAGGAATTTCTGCCAAAAGGTTTGAAAAGAATATTTTTTAATGCTAAAACATTTTTATAGTTGAGTTAAAAGAGAAATTATCCAGACAGGTTCACCCTGTCTGATTCAAATACAAGAATAAAAAAATACCCTGCTGTGTGTTTTACTATTAGTAGTTGATACTGGTGTGAACCCTACATATGAATGTAAATTTTGAATCTACAAGTCCGCAGATAGGCCTATCGCCGACTTACATTGACTGGGTAGTGCTGTGATAAACATAAACATGGCAGTGACTGCCGTTAAAAGAATTAAATTAAGATTTACGAGCACTTGCTCTCTGCTGCTCAAACTGTAGTCCACATATAAAACTTGTGTTCAGCATAAAAACTCATCTTTTAGCTCCAATATCCAGTGATGACTTACTATTTGCCTGTTTTTCGGATATATTTTTAAGGTCTCCTCGGTTTCCATTAAGCGTTGTTCAAATAATCTGGTGAAATGACTGCAAGTGGCTTTTAACGTTTGTCAGGCTTTGCCCACTAATCCGCTGTCCACAACACTTATTGGATGAATCAAAGATGCGCCTGCTGACGTTTTTCTCTGTGTCCCACTTGCAGTGGTTAAGTTGCTCATGCAAGAGTGGAAATGAATTTGTATAGCGCCTCTTCAAGGGGACTACTCAGAGGCGCTCCCAAGCCCCAGCACGGCCAAATAAAACTGTCTTGATGAGAGTGGAATGAGAGGGTGTTCTAGAAAGAGAGCGGCGCATCAAGGAGAGGCCATTCCAAGTCACATAGCCTATTATTCTTCAGTACAAGTATTAGGCCTGCTTGTTATCCTTCGTTGTAGTAATGTGTTTTGTTGTTTTAGTAGTCTGGTTATAACACCTGAGGTTTGGTATTTGTGTTGCTAATTGCTTATATGTAGTTACAGTTAATAACATGTACTGTTATTGTTAGAAAAAATAAGTAACTTTCATTAATAAATATATGATTTATTGTTAAAAGAAACCTAATTATTGTGTGAGAACCTGGAGCATCTCATTCACGTTGATGTACAATGCTGTTGATTGATTTTTTTCGTTGCATAATTATGCAAAAGAATAATTAGTAATTATAATTTTTTGCTATTTTGTTTATATTTTTAAGCATTCCACTCCGATCATTTTGCCGTGGGGATAAAAAAATTTGACAAAATGATAGCAATGGTTGATAGTGCTTCAGACGGAGGTGATATATGAGTTGTCGAAAGAACAAATGATAACATCTAGTAATTACCTGAGAACCAGCCACAGCTATAAAATTGTTACTTACTGACTTCACATTCCTTGCGAACATTTTCTCATTAGGTTAGATTTAGATTGATTTTCCAGAGAGAGTATTACTACAGTTCCCACATTTTTCACTCACCTGCATGCATGAATGCATGTTCATACAAGCATACATACATACATACATACATACATACATACATACATACATACATACATACATACATACATACATACATACATACACACACACACACACACACACACACACACGTACGTACGTGTACGTACGTACGCACGCATGCACGCACGCACGCACACACACACATATACATACATACATACATACACACACACACATACATACATGCATACATGCATACTTTGGCTAGTCTGTTTTTCTGTTGTGCATGTTTCTCTTTGTCAACGCTGTTACTTGGATTCAATAAAATTGTTGATTATGGTTGTTATGGCTATGCATAAACGCATGTCGTACATGCAAACATGTTCAACATACAAAATACATGCATACATGCATAACGCAGGTTCATCTGGCTTCCACCACTGACCCACCTTCTCATGAACCCATCTTCAGCCATCGAAACAAGAATCCGAGCTGCAAGATGCGTACAAGTGGCTGCGAAGATTATTTGGGTCTTCCTTAATCATGGGTCTTGAAATTGCTTCACAGCTGAGTCGTCGGCGGTCGAGCTAGAGACCCATTCAACGCCACAGCCGGTCATTTTTACCTCCGCTTTACAACCGAGATGAGACCCAAGTTTCAGTTGAATGGTCTTAAGTGGCACCACCACCCTCCACTCTTTTGTCTTCCCTCAGTCGACTTTTTATCTCCTTCGTTTCGTCAATATTTGCCGTTCGCGCCGTCAATCCAACCGATCCTCCTCCGTCCATGCTCAGTCAGCTGTCGGTATACTATGTATGTATGTTTGTATGTTTGTCAGTGACTGACGATCTGCATCATTGTTCGTCTGAGTCTGGCTGTCTGACTGCCTGCCTGCATCTCTGTCTGTGTGTGTGTGTCTGACTGTCTATCTGTGTGTATGTCTGTGTGTCTGTCTGTCTGTCTGTCTATGCTTGTAAAAAAGTCTGGGAACAACATGAGAGCGAGCAAACCAAGTAACCAATGCCATGGATCCAATTGTCAATGCAACCAACGAGTCAGTCAGTCAATCGGTCAAACGGTCGGCCAGTCAGTCAGCCAGTCAGACAAAACCGGTCGGTCGGTCGGTCGGTCCTCCAATCATCCACCCATGCAACTAACCAGCCGTTAGACGATCGGTGGGTCGGTTAGCCGGCCAGCCAAACAAACGAACAACCAGTCAGTCGGCCAATAACCAGTTATTCCCTCAGTCAGTCTTATGGTGCATCAACGAGACAACTCATGGCAACTCCGCCACTGATTGTTTTCTGCCAGTGCTAGTCCATAGCCTGGATAAAGGAGGAGGGCGACACTAATCATCTTTGATTTGGAAGTGTCGTTAAACATGTAACAACAACTCATGGTACAACTGCAGGGCAAGGGACAGTGAGTCAGCCAACTGACTGACCAGACTGTGTTTAAAAGGTTAAGTGTAAACATTGATACTAATGAGTCACATCAGCGCAGGTTCGATCTGGACACTCTCGTTAGGAGTGTTTCTATTCAGATAAAGTGAAAGTAAGGCTTTCATGTCTCATAGCAGACCACATTAAGCAGACACTCATTTCCTTCCGGGGTTGGATCGAAGATCTTTGATCAGCATTTGCATTGAAAGTTTGCTGTTCTTTTGACCGGTTTTCCATTGCTGGCTAATCTGGAACATCTCCCTTTGAACTCCCTTCATGTTCGAGACTCTCCCAGTAGGACATTGCCTTTCGCTTGAAACTGAAAACTTACATCTTCTAGTCTTCTGATGACTCTGTTTTTGCCCATATACGTGGTTGTACCCACTTCTGAACTGTACTAAGGTCATTATCAAATTACAGTTCTATTTTATTGTATAGCCTAGACTATTTGACCCTTCGTCCAATAGTGGAGAAACTTCAAGGCACTGGGAATGGGTCCAGTGCATCGGGGAGTTTCATTTTCTTAAGTATATGCTAAATTAATTTAATTACTTTCAAGTGAAGGATGCAGGTGCAATGCTACATCTATTAATTATTATCATAAATTTTTAAAGTATACAAGGTCACAATGAAGTGTGAATCTGAAGCACGGTTTGGTATATATGGCTTTTAGAAGAGGCGGTTAGATTTCCAGGCGATTGAAAGACGAAAATGGTTTGAGTATATATGAGAAGCATTGCTGCAGTGGGTTCCATTCCCATTAGACAGCGAAACTGAGGAGTGCTCATGTCAGTGCTGCTGCATCATGGCCTATCAAAAGGACTCAAGGGTGCCCAAATATTGCATATTCTGGGGAGGAATGTAATGGGATAGGCCTACTAGAGACCAATGATAGGTTGGAATATTCTTTTGGGTTTTGATCATTATCATTGTTATTGTGGTAGACTACACATCCATACACACACACACACACACACACACACACACATGTGGTACATGGATGCATTCATACAACATACATACAAGTCATTCATAATTATACCAGTATGCATGTGGGCATGCATATATGTATGCGTAATGCTGTTTCTTAGCTGAAGTTGTTGATGGTGTGCTTCTGAGTAGCTATCCTTGTAGGGTGCTATTGATAAGAATGGAGCAGTTTTCAGTAAAATATGAGCATGTGAGGAATTTGCAAAAAGCAAATGCATTCTGCCAAGTCTACGTGCGTCTTGTGACCTATAAAGGTGAAATATTCGGCGTTTTAGTATTATCTGGTCTCTATGCAAAAATACCAATATCTGCACTCGGAGTTAATGTCTGGCAAATACAGACTCTAGCGTGGATAGACGATCCATACGGTATGGCCTCAACACACTTAATGTGGCCCACATTCAAGCAGTTTGGTTGAAGTTGTGGAAGGCGTGACATTTCAATGTAAAGCATCTGTGGTCCCTTGGACCTGTCTGAGAGCCTGGATTCACGTCGTAGAGAGAAAAAAAATTCCAGTTAAAGCAAACTACGGCGACTCTACCGAATATCGTTTGTGTCTTACCATGAGATGACTCTTCTCAATGTTAGCAGCCATGTCTCAATGCGTTTGCGAGTCCTGTTAAGGTGCTATGTAAATGTTTGGATACATTTATTCACGCAGTAACATACAATGCATACATATATATACATATATGCATACGCACATATACATACATGCATACATACAAAAATTCATACTCACATACATATATACATGCTTACATAATACATATACATACATAGGCTACATTCATGTATGCTTGCTTGCTTGCACACAATACACATGCATACACACAAATACATACACACGTACATACATACATACATACATACAAACATACGTGTCTACATACATACATTCGGACATACATGTACATAATTTCACACACATGTATGTATGCATGCATGTATGTATGTATGTATGTATGTATGTATGTATGTATGGATGCATGTATGTATGTATGTATGTATGTAGGTATGTATGTATGTAGGTGCATGTGTCCGACTGTCTGTGTTGGTGTTTGTGTGCATACTTAAGTACATGCATAGTTGCATACGAATATACATGCATATTTGCATGCCATTTTTTATATACATTGATGTGTATACAGTACATGCAAGATACATTTATGCGCAATGCCATGCAATAACTACTGCAATAACAATTGTGGCGCCATCTTTGAAATAACTGGAACAGAATGAAACTAATTATTGGATTTGAAATAGAAGAGGCTCAATGGGATTCTATGGCTTCAATTCAATTTACTGTAGAGACATAAACCAAGTCTATAAGCGGACATTACTTCTCTGAATGCGGTCTCATGATGGCCACATTACAGGTGGAAAACACTAATTAAAGACGTAATTAATGGGTCAGTAATTATTGTTCTACCTGTCCTTGGCCCTTCATCCCCCCACATCCACCTCCCCCCGGTGGCTTTAATGCTGGAAGATGGCCGGCGCCATGCATGACAGAAGGTGGAATAGTTGAGAGAAGGAGGAAGGCGGGCAGGCAGAGGGACAGAGGCAGAGGTAGGGACACGGAGGCGGGGAGACTCGGTATACCCTTCGGTTGGCAATAATTGTGAAAAACTTTGTCACCAGAAGATAAATGGTTGGCTGGGTCGCCGGTGGAGCTCTATTAATCAGAATTTCATGGCGGTGCCGCTGATCCACATTGGGGGCTGTAATGGAAAGGACGCATTACTCACAGATGGACGGCATTCTCCTCTTCCTATAAATATATATAAATACACATATATATATAATATATACATGAATATACATAATGTTCGCGTGTGACACAGTTAAATAAATGTATACCACTATACACTATAGGCCTGCACTGGGACAATTAAACCTATTGCCTATATATATATATATATATATATATATATATATATATATAAAACCTATTGCCTGTATATATATTCAATATTCAACATTCAATATATATATATATTCAATATTCAACATTCAATATATATATATATATATATATATATTGAATGTATTAAACCACATGTATTTATAATTATGCTAAGCCGCATACGTCGTATATATATATATATATTTATTTGTATATATATATATATAATGTATGTGGAGTGTGGTTAAATATTCATAATGCATCATGGGAGAAAATTAAGCATTCCATCAGCGCTCGCGAATAAGCTGGTGCCCTGCGCTTTGCTCAAGTGTCGCTAGAAGTTTGGGGTTTACGATTATAAATAGAGAGGCAGGCTGCGTGGCAGGGTAACACCATCGCCGAGCAGTTCCTCATGCATTGGGTATGGGAAAATACCAACATTCTACAAATTATAAGCATTGGAAGAATTCTGCATTGAGACAAAGTATAGCCTTGTGACGTGAAGTGAACCACATCATGCAGTTCGCTCTGTCTCTCGTATACGCTGGTCTTTCCTCTTCTTTTTCTCTTGTGTCAAATACTGCTTTTTTTCTCTTGGGGCACTCACAATGTGAGCTGTTCTGAAAGTCTCTTTCTGAGCGAAGCACTTTATAAATGGTCCAATACAATACAATACAATACAATATACATGTATATATCTGTACATATATTTATACATATAGATGTATATACACCGTGTCTCAATAAAAAAGGTGCAGAATTGTTTTTGTCAGAACTTCGTCAAATTTCCACCAATCTTAATCACTTTTGGCAGATAGATGGAAAAATGGCTGAAATTTCATGCTATGTATAAATTTTCCACTTTACCTGATTCATATCACCGCACTACCTTGTTAAACACAGATGTGCCAATTTTTCATGTAACGGCGTCTCGAAGCTTGGCTGCATTGAAATCCATTGCATCGAACCGGATGTCAAAGTGAATGGGGCATATGCCTACTATCGCTACAAACTTCTTGCCCTGAAGATACCGTCAGACATACGCCGGATATCCCAGGGCGAGTTTTTTTGTCTTCCAACAGGATGGTGCCCCGGCGCATCGAGCACGCGACACAGTCTCTTTCCTGGAGCGAGAGACGCCCGACTTCATTCCTCCAACTCTGTGGCCGCCGAATTCACCGGATCTTAACCCAGTCGACTATAGCATATGAAGTGTGCTGCAGGAGAAGGCTTACAGGTCCAGAATAGCCAGTGTCGACGAACTCAAAACGCGTCTGATCGACGAGTGGGCGCGCTTTGACCAGTCGATTGTTGATGGTGCTATCGACCAGTTGCGTCGCCGTCTTAGCGCTTGTGTCCGCGCATGCGGTGCACATTTCGAGCACCAATTCTAACACTTTTAAGCAGTTATGTCATAACAATTAAGAAACTCTGCTATTTACTTCATTGCGTGCTAATTCAGACGTCAGATAGTTTGTTGGAAGTATTAAAATCTAAGCGTTATATGAAAAATTGGTACATCTGTGTTTAACAAGGTAATGCGGTGATATGAATCAGGTGAAGTGGAAAATTTGTATATAGCATGAAATTTCAGTCATTTTTTTTATCTACCTGCCAAAAGTGATTAAGATTGGTGGAAATGTGACGAAGTTCTGACAAAAACAATTCTGCACCTTTTTTATTGAGACACGGTGTATAATATATTATATAGATATACAGGGTGCGGCCAAAAAAAATAATCCATTACGAAAATTGCGATTTCTCGAAAACCGCTGAATATTTTGTTACAAAACTTTGCCAGTCTATTTTATAGATAATTATCTACAGCATGGCTAAATCTAAAGAAATTCGAATCATGAAAACCAAAATGGTGCAACCCTGAAGTGAAACAATGCTATTTTCGTTTCAACAAACATTTATTGACAGCAATAAGTAACAAAGTAACGACAAAAAGAGTAATGTAACAAGGTTCCAGGTTACTTATTGTTATTGCCCAGTGTTAAGTTTTGTGCAATGAATGTTCGAAGTGACCACCGTTTGCTTTTACTCAAGCTTGCAGACTTTTTCGAAAGCCCAGAACAGACTTCTGAATGGTCTCAAGTGGCATGTCATCCCAGATGATTTGCAGTGTATTTTTCAGTTCAGGAATATTCTTCGTCTTTGTGATAAGTTTGTTGTAGGTCTCAAGCATTGCACCCCAGACAGCAAAGTCGAGTGGGTTCATATCTGGGGAATTAGGCGGCCGTGAATCCTTGTCGATGAAGTCCGGACCGTGACTTAACCAATCTTGGGTCAGCTTGGCGCCGTCAGCGTGCGCTCCATCTTGCTGAAAAGGGAACTGAGTTCTCATCGACAAGCTTAGGCAAAAGATTCTCCACGTAATACTTAGCATTGACTTTGGCCTTCTCATCAATGAAATGCAAGAGTCCTTTACCATCGTATCTGACACCTGCAGAAACCATGATGTGGGGGAGAGAACTTGGCTCTCTCGACCAACAGATGGCTTGGATGGATATCGGCTTTTTTCTTCGCCCAGACGCGGTTGTCTTGAATATTAATGGGTGGATTGATGTAAATGATCTTTTCATAGGTGAAGAAAACCTTGCAATTTTACTCAAAATGTAAACAAAACACCGTCTGCAAAGCGGAAATGACGTAATTATGGCACACCACAGGCTACTTTATGTAAAAATTTGATTTTCTATTTCGTGAATGCTGTGTTCAGTTGAAAAAATGCAGTTCTTTCTTCTGCCTGATGTCATGATCACAAAAAAAATATAAAGATACTGTCATAAAATTTTCACATAATATGCAAAAATATGTTACGAATAAGCACGAAAATATTTGTAACAAAATATTCAGCGGTTTTCGAGAAATCGCAATTTTCGTAATGGATTATTTTTTTTGGCCGCACCCTGTATATGTTATAAGAGTGCATGTGTGTCACTCGGATATCTAGTCCATGTATCTCTAGTTTAATTATATTATATTATTTCTATAATTGAATATGTAATTATTGATAAGCAACTTTTCTATGGTGCCCAACTCTGCATGATAACCAATATATCAACAGATATCATTATGTGCCAGTTGAGCCACTGCTCGTCGCTCCCTTTGCTCACTTGACCAGCATGATCACTTTGGCGAGGATTCCTATGACTAAAGCACGAGCCTCTGCCTACATTGGTCTTGCAGACTTGCACTATATGGAACCGGGTTCTTCCATCCATCCACACATTCCTCGTTCCTCGTTAAATTAACTGGTGAGCCACGCGCCTCTTTTCATTTTTTTTATCTCTTGGTCTTTCACTCTGACTGATGAGCAGTACGAGAGGCGCTATATAAATTTATAGATACAATACAATATTTTAACATGAACATGCATACCTTACATACATACATACATACTTACTTACATACTTACATACTTACTTATATACTTACATACTTACATACTTACTTACATACATGAACATGCATACCTTACTCTTTATGCATGAATCGTTTGGGTTTCTGTTAGAGTATAATGGTTAGGACGCAGTGCTGTCATCTCAAAATTGAAAAACCATGACAGGACAGAAAAGTCGCTTGAAAATATCTGCCACCGCTCCCATCTCCACTTCTGGCTACTTCTCATGCAATCGACAAGGAGTCTGTTGCATAGAGTGCTTATATGAATATAGTCAATCTGTGAATACAATACAATTCGTCGGCCTTTTTACCGGTATTTCGTTGCTTGTGAAATATCCTATGTCCAATCTACTTGCACACGTGTGTATCTTTGTCATTTGTCGGTATATATTGCAGCAGAGGCCATGCGTGGTTTTGTTGAAAGTCACCAGTGTTTCATTTCTCTTTCTGATGGCCTCACTCTTTGCTATAATATATCTAAGGTTTTGTGCTATTATTTTTAATATCGAGCACTCAGATTCATCCAGATATACTATGTATCCCATAAGTACCTATATTTCAATGTCTCTAAACAGCTGTGCCTCTTCTAGGCCTATAATAATTATATGAAACTATACAAAGTCTATAGATTATGTTTATCTAGGTATTTATGCTAATTGCTATAATGTATATATTCTGGATATCTGTATCTGTATGGTATTTATATATCTGCAGATCTAGATGTGAAGTCACTGAAAGTGTACAACTGTGCATATGTGTTTTATGTGGTCTTATATATATATATATATATATATATATATATATATATATATATATATATATATATACCGGTTTCTGAACGGTAAGTACATGACTTATATCTATGCCATGCGAATATTGGTACCTGTGTCGATCTGTGTATCTATTCCTTTATTATGTAACCTACACCATAGATGTATTGACATGGCCCACATTCATTCGGTTTGCTTGAAGTTGTCGTAAGCGTGACGTTTCCACATGTATCTATACCATATTATGGTAGTCTATCTAGCTACTGTCGCGGAAGATGTTTCTACTTCATCAAAGGCTTCAAAGCAGAAGGAGAGGACCGACGACAGGTGTATATAAGATATCATCGGCGTCCTCCTCGCTCAGGTGGTATAGCTGTGGACTTGCGCTGTTTCAGTAGAGCGCCATATTATCAGAAACGCCATCTGAGTTAATCTCATTGTTGACCGGTTACGAACCATAATATATATACTTATATATATTATATATTATATATATATTATATATATTATATGTATATATATACGAATCGCAGACTACGGCGCCGCTGCTGCTCTCTTTTCGGCTGATTTACGAGCCGGAGGTGTTGGCGCTAAGTCGCTCTGATGAGTTATAAATTGATTTATCTGCGTGTGTCGTTGCCACTCTGCCCCTCTGCCCCACTCTTCCCCCCTGTCGCCATCTTTCCGTTATTCGACGAAATCGCGTAATACTAGGTGCTTATCCCGTCGTGATTGCGCTGCTGCGGGATACATTAACACCCGCTCGACCAATGTTCCGCGGGGGGTTCCGAGTCCGGGATTTTCCGCCGCGCCGCGTTGATGAGGTGATAGAATTTACATATAGGTCCACCAACCCCCTCGGTCAGCACAGTCAATCAGTGCAGGTGTTATTGAACTTGTTTCAGCCTGCGCCCGAGGGATTTCGGGGCGGATTAGTCGGTCGGTCGGTCGGTTGATTTAAGGACGATAGATGGAGTGGTGGTGGTGGTGGTGGTGGTGGTGGAGATTTCATAGCTCTCTGCCTTTTTCCATCCGCTTTCGTTTGGTGGGGTGGCAGAAAAGCTGCACTGACAACGTTTAGTAATCCTCCTCATCGTCGTCGTCCATGGTTCTGTTGCGAGCGACATCTCTCCTCGTCGTCATCCGAGATATGGACACCGGTTCGGTTCCTCGGACTTGGAACGTTGTTTCACGGTCTACGAGATTTAATAACTATTGCATTTTTTATTACGGGATATTGCTTCCGTGTTACTGATTCCAATGGAGTTTATTCGCGGTTATAAATTTCTGGTAAAACTATGTCACGTGAAAGCGTACAAAATTTAATAATACTGAATTAAATGTAACAACACCCATAGGCGTAACGATGATATCGGGGACCTAAGGACAGTAGTAAGTAAGTTTACTGGCGCCGTGGGGTGGGTTAGGGTTAGGGTTAGTGTCGTCATTATATGCGTTGGTTCCCGATACTACAGGCCTATAGTTTTGCCCAGCTATCAAACACTAGCAACAGATATCTAAGACCAGAGCAACAGCCATGAAGCAGCAGATCTGCGGCTATCAGAAAGCAGAGTACCGGTAACCGCTTTCGAAAGTGGAACAAGAGCTCTGTAACAGCGGTAAAACGGGGCTTTTACCTGGCTGCAGAAACAAGTAACGGCAGAGGTTACAAAACAGCTGAGAAACGGCTTTGAAACTGTGGTCGAATAGACATAAGACCGCAGAACAACTGTCAAACAGAAGACAGCTGTTTACGATGGGTCTGTTCCAGGTTGCATGTTATGTAACACGGTAAAGCAATTCACATGACGTAACATAAGTGAAAATATGCCGAGAAAGAAGTCCCGACCGAACATGAAGGAAGTCCATGCATGCAATGAAATAAACATACTGAGCACTTGTGGAACAAGGAATTTGACAGACTGCAGATTGGCTCACTTCTGACGTTTGGTCGTTGTGCAGGAAGACTTCCGGTTACAGGACCAATAGACCTTACTTGCTGGGTTGTGGAATCTTTAGAAGTTTAGAGTTTAGCCCTGTGAGAGCCAGGAATAGATGAGGCAGACAAACTGATCAGGGACAAGATGCACAGGGCAGTTTTCTCCAGGCAGTAGATATATATATATATATATATATATATATATCATCCTGTTATGGCTTACACATGCATAGATTCAGTTTCCTAGATGGCAGGGGCGGATCCAGGGGGCAAATCCGACCATGCCCCCCATTTAGAAATTTATTTCTGACCAGCTATTCTGGCTCGGAAAGTTGATGTACCCCCCATGAGTATATAGTTTTGTAGGCTCCTCCCCACGCCCCACGAGGTCCGTACATTGGCTTAACAACACTGCAGTCTGGAGTAAAAAAAGGTCATCAGTTATTTCGGCCGATAAAATGTTATATTTTTCCTTGGGAATTCGACAATTTGACAAATGACTAGAAAAAAGGTCATCAGATTTTTCACTGACCAAGACGAAATTTTCCCTGTTCCAAAGCCAAAAATGTTGGCCCCATTTCCAAAATTTCTGTATCCGCCCCTGCTAACTGGAAGGATTTGCTTTGGGTTTATGTAACGATACATGTGAGTCCGTCGTTTACTGCTTTTTGCGTGAGGGTATACACTTGCGTTTCACATGATCTTGCAGCTGTGTTCTCTGACCTCCTTGAAGGGTTAAGAGGGAAAGTGCTTAGATGGTCGGAATGAAACAGCAACTCACTCATCATTTAGCGAATTTATACAGCACCTCTTCAAGTTATCTACGCAGTGCAGCTTCAGCAGAAGAGGTTTCAAGCATTGGTGTATACGTGTTTGAGATGCGTGTGGAATGTGTGTGTGTGTGTGTGTGTCTGTACTGCAGGCATATAGCTACACTTGAGAGGCACTCAAAGGCTGCTGCTATATTGAGTATTCTGAAAGAGGTGTGCAAACAAACATACGTAGGCCTACTTACTTACACCCTCTTTCATTTGGTGAAGAATTCCAACCGTGAATCATCTTACTGTTCTTACCCACCTCTCCATGCACCTTCCAATCTCCGACTAAACAAAACCCATCTTAGCATTTCCTCTATCTCTTCTCTCTTGTTTACTGGACAACAAGTAAATGGTAAACCTTGTAAAGGACGGTGTCGGCCCACTATTCCGAGGGTCCACTATTCCGAAGGTCCGCTATTCCGAATATCCGCTATATTTTGTTCGTTATTCTTGGTGGTTAGCCAGTTTGAGGTTACGGTGGGCTAGGGTTAGGGTTGGGTTAGGTTGGGGTTAGGGTTGGGTTAGGGTGGGTTGGGGTTAGGGTTGTGTGGAGTATGGTTGGGGTTGGGTGGGTTAGGGTTAGGTTTAGGGTTATGGTTAGGGTTGGGGTGGGTTTTGGTTATGTTTAGGGCTATGTTTAGGGTCACGGTTATGGTTAGGGTTATGGTTGGGGTTGGGATGAGTTAGGGTTAGGATTATAGTTACGGTTAGGTTTAGGGTTAAGGTTCGGAATAGTGTACCTTCGGAATAGTGGACCCTCGGAATAGTGGACCCAAACCGTAAAGGACATATGCCCTCTGACTAGACTGTGTTAACGGCGCCATATAAATTGTCATTATTATTTATTATTATTATTATTATTATTATTATTATTATTATTATTATTATATCATTATTATTAACCGGACTTGGATCGTCACTTGATATCTTTGGAGATACCCTCTGACGAGACATGAGCTTATGTTTTGATATAGAAATTATGTACGTTTGTTTATTATACTTTGTATGTACACCAAAATGCGGATAGCAATTGGTATATTAAAGAATATTCTTATCTTATCTTAAATAGCTAAGCGTTCAAAAGTGATGCTTTAGAAATTTTGAGTTTAGATCTGCAACTGCACGCAAGGCATCGATGCAGATGGTTACGAATGAGCTGTTCATTTCATTTCATTTCGTTTTGTTTCATATCATTACTGTGGGTGATCAGTGTTTTAGTTGTTGAGGTCGGAGGTGAGGCTCAACTCCTTCCTATTCTTCATCTAACTGTCCGGTTCAGATAAGTAGGCCTAACTGAAAAGATGCTTGCATGGAATTGGGTCAGAAAACTAGAATATCTTATATAAGTGCATCCGTTGTTTCATGTGCAGCACATGCATCAACATTCAACAACACTGCATGCGGTGTAATTCACTTGCATTCGTGTTCTTCGGTGGTCCGTTACATTTTCCACCGTCCATGCAGCTGTTCTTTTCGACGGATAAAACACTGACTGTGAGACAGACGTCTTTATTATTTCGTCAAGCGGATTGGAATTTCCGTACAATATAAAATTATATATATATATAATGGACTATATATATATATATAACATGTATAATACGTACATAATATGTATATATAACATGTATAATACATATATAATATAATATATATATATTGTATTATAGTATATTTTATATTACAGTATATTTTGTAACCTTTGATAAATTAATTGCCATCCGCCCGGCATTTCTGTTGTGAAATATTACGCTACATTTTTTTCTGATTACCGAGTATCGGCGCTGTATTATCCGCATGGGGATCCGTATGAATTATCCGCTACGGACGTCTGCCCCTCCACTCCCCCTCCCCTCCACTCCCCTCCCCCCCACCACCGCCCCACTCACCGCAGCCCACGTCCAGAAATAACCTGACGGTATAATCAGGTCGCAGTGATCGAAGTCGATCATGATCGACGGACTTTGTTTTTATCGGCTTTCATCTCGACCGTCATCGGCCTGGATCTCATGTGTGGGTGGGTGGTGCTGGGTGGGGGTGGGAGTGAGGGGGGAGTGGCTGACGATGCTTTGATCAAACCGCTTTCGTGTTGGCTGCCAGCGTATCTTGCCCGGATAATTATCATCCTAACAAATTACACCTGTATATATACGTGGGAGCTGCGGCTGCGGAAGAATTGTGCTTGATGCCGGAAGGCATGCGCACCTCTTCCTCAGACTCTTTAATGGTCTCCTCATCTGGTCACCTGGTTCCGTATTATAGCAACGAGTATACGCTATTGCGTCGTTGTGTGTAGTTAGGTCTCTTGACGTATCACACACAACACTTGGTAGCATCTGTTGAGTTTAGAGCTGATGCTGGCGGAGAATTCAAACTAAGGAACAGACGGTACAGACGAGTCGTTAGCTGTTGAGTTGTTTTAAGCATTGGTCATCGAATGGGAGATTGTTCTGCGGAGTTGAATGAACGAATGCGAATGGATTAGCTTCGTGTGATACGGGTTTCAATTAGGAAGGAACGATAACAGTGGTTTTGTTGAACGGGTGAATGGACAGTCCTGGTGTGGTGCAGTTTTTCAATAGGATGACTGTGCCGATGATAAACCTCATTGGATGGAGTACTGTCGCTATTGAAGTATAGTCTTGTTACATGTTTAACGACACCGCCATATCAAAGATGATTAGTGTCGCCCTCCTCCTTTATCCAGGCTTGGGACTGGCGTTGGCAGAGAACAACCAGTGTCGGAGTTTTGAAGTAGCCTATAGTTATCAGTTTCTGCGTTTATAGTTGATTATGGTATAGTTAACTGTTGAAAGAGATATGGTCTAAGTGTTCACTTGACCCACTTGTAGTTCATTTAGAGTGTATACCGAGCCACAGCTGTAAAGTGGTCCTTCACTTCAGTCGTCTTCGTTTGACCTCTTCAATTAAACCCCAATTCAAAGTTGATCAAAAGCGAGATATTTGCTAGATTTGAAGGTGAGACCAATGCGGTCTAGATGTACATAATTATGTGCCTACCTGGATGTAGCCTAAGTGGGATCAAAGTTCATCAGGAACAAAAAGCGTATCTATAAGTCAACATACTCAGACAACTAGAATATCTTCCAAGATGTTGTAAGGGCGAGAAAGGTGGGAAGACTTGACGAGTGCTTTTCGCACGGAACAGTGTTAGGCCGACGTAGTTGGGTTGAATCTAAATAATAATTATAGGTCTTCGCTTTTGCTGTCTTTGTCCCAGATATTATAATTAATTTTCTCTGTGCTGGACAATGGACATATTATGCAAATCAAGATATCCCAGCTGTAGCTATCAAGAAAGGTGGCAGAGATGTTTTGCCTTTTTCTGCTGTTTAACGACACTGTCATATCAAAGATGATTAGTGTCGCCCTCCTTCTTTCTCCAGGCTTGGGACTGGCACTTGCAAATTACGTGCAGTGTCGTAGTTAAAGAGATGTTGACAGGAGACGTGGTCTAAAATTATATTTATACTCTTGGAGGGAAAGCTTTTTCACAGGGTGAGGCGTCAACTTCTCTACGATAGCATCGTAGTAGCCCGGGGGGTGGGGGTGGGTGGGGGCTAGACGACCGAAATCGACTTATGCCACAGTTGTCACCACTTTCATCTGTTTACAGAATTGCTGTAAGACGGTGCTAAGTTAAAGTTGATGAGGTGGTAGACCGGGCAATCTCCAATGGGAGTCAGTGCCTGGGGCGCATTGCTAACAGAGGGGAAAGTGACGTTTATGAGATTTACAACCACGGTGGCGTCCTCAACAGACAAACCTTTGTAAAAAGAAAAAGTGGGTGAGAGCGGGTTGGTCAATCTGGGCAACGATCGCTGAGTCATCTACACTTGGCGTCCTCAGCAGGCAGCAGCAGTTGGCAGAGCAGTCTCTGTCTCTCATTCAACGTATTTCCATAAACGCTCCCAGCGCAGGTAACAGGTGCGGCCTCGACCGACCGACCGACCGACCGACCAATCGACCGGTCTTACTTATTGATGCATGTATTCAGTGACGGAGTTTTTCACAACCGATGCCTTCGTTACCGACGCTAATTGGCCCCTTGGGTAGTCATGTCAACAAATGCGAGTTGACCTCTCCGTGAATGGGGTCTTTGTGTGTGTGTGTGTGTGTGTGTGTGTGTGTGTATGTTTGTGGGGCACGGGCGGGGAGGGGGGAATTCAGTACACATCGTGTATCAGGTTGTTACGTGCACTGCTGTGATACATACATAGCCTACTCAAAGTACCTGTGTGTATCTAAGTGAGTATCTATTGTCTTTATTTGTGCATGCATGCATGTATTTGTTTGTGTATATATTTAGCGGTTCGTGTATGGCTGTGAGTCAGTGTGTATTTAAAGTGTTGAGATGACATGTATGAAATGTATGCATGTCGGCCTAGATGTATGCCTAGAACCCTAGATGTTCGGTTGGTATGTTTGTATGAAGGATGGTTATAAGCTAAGATGTTTACCTGGACATAGAGTTTAACTGATCCGTACACCCATCAATCAGAGATGTGCTAAGGTGTGTACAGTATTGGACTGTCTTTCAATTGTCAATGTTTGACTGATCGACCAATTTAATATGAACTAAAATGATTCACCATCTGCTTAGGGGTCGTCTCAGAAATGACAATTTCTTCTCTAATGACATCTTATGCTATGGATTTCACACACATCTGATCAGAGGATCACTAAACTCTTCCGTTCCGATTGATCACGTAGAAGGTATCAGTTGCACCCTCGGCAGGTTTATGATGGCACTATAATAAAGGTCAGATCGAGTGCTCACATCGATTTATAATGGATGACCCCTATGCACAAATCGGTCACGTGAGTTGACTATTAAAGAGAAGTTATCTTTATTTAAATTGAGTGGACGGCTTCAACTGGAGATCATTGATTTAATCCAAGATTCCTCGGCTGACTGGAAAGATCTTGCATTTCATCAGTTTGGAAGAAGAAGAAGAGGAAGAGGAAGAGGAAGAGGAAGAGGAAGGGGAAGGGGAAGGGGAAGAGGAAGGGGAAGGGGAAGAGGAAGGGGAGTGGAAGCCGTGGGTCAGTGTCAGGTGATGGGCGTGAATTGTAGACGACTTCACACATCTTAGGAGTGGGGGGCAACTAGGAGCTGGAATATAACTTTTGTTCTGTTTGCAATGTCTTGATGAAATGTGGCTGTTGTACATAGATATGAATTAGCTTAAAACCTGTAAGACTTGATTTAAGAATTCTTACTTTTGAAAAAAATTGGCAAAATACCTTTGGGGATTTATTTTTTTGCTCGCCCTGTAGTTCAGAACAGGACTTAATACGTTGTTTTTCTCTCTTGGATGTGTGGCAACATTTACTTCCGCCTTACATCGAGTATTATTTTTCTGGAGCAAAACCAAAACCAAACATTGCTGCTACCGTCCAGATAAGAAATGGCATAACATAAACTAACAATTATTGTCACATGGATTCGTGTGAAAACACATGTAATTTTAGCCGGACACATTGATTGAAGCATTTATATGTTTATGAAATTCACGAGTAAATTAGGTCCTGGGATATAAGGATGCTGCTGGAATCAGCGATTTGTCACGTGACAACAGTCCAAGTCGATCATTGGCCGAGCCAAGTCGATCATAGGACGTGACTCTAACCCTAACTGCTATGGAACAACCTACCTCTCAACATCCGTACCTCTAATAATTTCTCTTGCTTTAAGCGTACAGTACTTTAAGAGCACACACACTTGAGCAATGAGCATGTATCATAATTGTTAGTTAAGTTAGTTATAAGTTTGTTATTTTACTCTTGTGCTTTCTATAACAGTTATTGTTGTCACTAAAGTTTGTGTTCCCCAGGTCTATCGTTTTGAAAGCCTATGTCATCTTTAATTTTTCAATGGTACCTAGCTAAATAGGCCCCCCCCTCTTAGCGGGACTTTGTCCCGTTGGTGGGCCTGTTGTTCACAATCCTTTGCTGTGATTGCTATTTGTTTGATAAAATTAATCTGGTGGCTCACATAACATAATTTCCTAGCAAATTTTCTCATTGCACCACTGTGTAAGCCATGTATGTCACTTTAATATACCATGTGATCATAATTTCTTGTACGTTATTCGTTGATGATGGGATCAATAAACTTGACTTGACTTGACTTGACTCGATCGACTGTGGGGTAAATCCATGGGTTAATAGCAATAATCTCTTTCCAGCTGAAAGACCTTAATCAAATCCTTCTTGCACATTTGCTCGTTGCAATCCTTTGGCGCTTAGTCATCAGATCCAGACGCTATAAAAATACAGACAATGACATTAATGTGTAAACTTGTTGGACAACTTGTCGGACAAGCAATACAGAAGTGCGTTTTCTAGCGCGTTAATAGCGACGGCTTCTGTGGGCGTTGTACATCATCCGCCGGACGGCAAATTCCAGGTTCCACGGAGTGGAAAAGTTCATTTTGCGCGATTAAATATTTACTCCACTTGCTGCTTTCCGGTAACGAATGTTCGTCAGCGGAGAAATTACCGTTCGGAATGCTGGTTTGTTTCTTTCATCTCTCTGTCTGTCTGTCTCTCTCTCTCTCGCTCTTGCTCTCTGTCTCTCTCTCCCTCTCCCTCTCCATCAGAGTCGGTTTCTCGTCGCTGTTACTATTCTTAATGTCGTCCCAATTGCATTTGCGGATACTCGACGTTGAAATGTGTTTTTCTGTGTGTGTGTGTGTATTTGTGTATATCACGACTCAATTAAAGTCCGACGACATTCCGCTGTGTCGCCATTTATGTGAATCCGACGGTCAGATGTGTGTGTGTGTGTGTGTGTGTGTGTGTGTGTGTGTGTTGGGGAGGTGTACGTGTATAACTGCCGAGTGCTCCACCTTTCATCGCCGTGGCAGTGCTTCTTCATGCTATGAATTTTGTATGTTTATGTAGCACCTTTATTTAGTGACGGTGTTAAGCAATAAAGCAATTGTCATCGGCGGCTGTAGGTTTTCCAGCAGTGGCCATGGCAGAGAATCTGATGGGGTGGGGGATTCAATGCCTGGAGTAGCTGGGACCTGAGAATGCTCAAGATATACACACTAAATCACATTGACAAGATATATGTAAGCAAGTTAAGTATTCACTTTTAATCTTCTCAGTTTCAGACTTCATTCTGAGTGGCAAACGCCATTATTATACAGAAGTGTGTGTACATTAAAAGAGAGAATTTATCAGAATCTTCCATCTTATGTACTGAAGCTTCATGAATTCTTAACTGATGGTGTTAAACAATGGTGGGCTATAAAACTATTTTCCTACAGACAGTGTCATTGTGTCAGAGAAGACTGCAGACCTTAATAGTACACCCTGCATCGCAGCCGTAAAAATCTTTAAAATGTGTTATTTAAAAAGCGAAAAATAAAACGAAAAACATTATGTCCTGTATCACAGATGGCTGACTATCCTCTGTGTCCCAGTGTCATATGCGAACTCAATGTGGGAACCGGTAATTTTTATAAATGTTTGTGAATGACTTGTTCAAGGAAGTCTAAGTTCCGGGTATTAGTTTGCTTGTGAATGCTGAGGCTGGTGTAACATCTACTAATTGTCTAATTGAGAATTTTTTGCTGGCTGGTGGGGTGGACATTCAATCCTGCATGGCTTCAGTGATGTTCATTAATGAGTCATCTGTAAATTAAATGCTACGGTATGAATCTCATGATGACTTTTTTCGTACGGTGTTACTTGTATCATGTCGTATCATATCTATAGATTACACGTATATAGCTCCTCTTGCAGAACGACTGCTCAGAGGCGATCCCAGCACAAAAACTCTGACGGAAAATGAATGCTTTTGTATTGTGTTATATTACATATTGTAGTTGATCATTTCTAAAATGCTTCTCACAGTATGAGCCTTTTATATGCACTTCCCATCGCGTGGTGTCATGAGAGAAAAGGCAGGTTTAGAGGTGAGAGATGCCACCAGAGAGGATGGTAGGATGTAGAGAACCCTCTTCTTTTGATAGCATTTATTTACTTTTGATTGTATTTGTGCAACTTCTGTTACGTGTGTGCTACTTTTGATAGTACGGTATTATGCTACTTGCATAGCACTATGTGTTTTATAGCTACTTGTGATAGCATTTTTTGCATTTGATAGCAGTGCTCTGCTTTTAATGCCAGTTTGCTTCTCTGGGTAGCAGTGTGCTGTGCAAACAGATAGCATAGTGCTCATTGTTGTACAGTTCACAAACAATAATAAAGTATTTCGAATTAGGGCTGTAGTGCTGTACGCATTCGGCCGAATGGTAAAGGTCACTATTTCTGCATATACTGCTGCTATGGCGAGTGTACACAGACTAGCAGAAGGATGCAATAATTACATGTAATAATTACACATGTAATAATTACAATGTAATAATTACACATGTAATAATTACAATGTAATAATTCTTCTTCTTTCTTCTTGAAGTTCTCTGCCCCTCGGCAGGTTCCAACTTCCAATGATGCCATTATGTAATAATTACGTGTAGTTAACTGTTTCCTTTTAGTTTGTGTATTAAATTTACTGAACTGAAACTTTTGCTTACATGAAATTTTGAATGTTGTTGGTGGACCTGTTTTGTACACTATTCATATTCGGCGGAATAGTTGGTCAAATTATTTGTTTTCTGCCGAGTAGAGATAATCGCCTATTCGGTACAGCCCTACTTCGAACACTACTTTCCAATGCTGAGATTTAATTTGCACAGTGCACATGAAGTTATAAACGGAGAAGAGGTGAGCAGAGCTCTAGTTTCTAGTTTGTCTGCTGCTCTTTCACTCTGCTGCAGCACTTCTGAATTCCTACGGCCACAGATGCTTACAGCTACTTTCGGCCAAATGGTAATTCCTTTGTTCACGGAAGAAGCGACTGGCATGATCTTCAGAAGAGACGTTATCTAAATGTAAATTGGTCTTCGCCGACTCCTGCAAACCCTTTATCGTATCGTCCCGAAGCAGCTACCCGTTAAGTACTTGCATAGGGTGCGTTTATACCTGTGCTCTGAGCAGTCAGAGTAAGACGAGTGTACTCCGAACGGTGTGGATATAGCCGTGTTGCTGTTCCTCAGTACTTGACTGAATGCTCCGGGTGTACACGGTTCAAGTAAGCCTACAGTTTATGACCATGCAAGCTGTCTATTTCTGCTGTGGTTGGACACCTCTGTCTAGGTAAGGCCACATGAACTGCTTTGTGCTGTCGACCTTACTCCACGCTAGCTGCATGGCAGAAATGGTCACACTACCTGCCTGGTGGTCCTCATTGTTGGCACACATCTTCTTAAATTGTTATCCAACACAGGCTAACTGTCTTACCGTGCTCCTCTTGTGAATATTGACCTGATGACGTCATGATTTTTATGGATGCTTTCTTCATTAGACATTAGCGTGATATAAGGTGCAAGTCATTCATTCCAAAAATTTATACAGCGCCTCTTCAAGAAGTCTACTCTGTGGCACTTCCAACCCAGCCACGTCTAAAGAGAAAAGTCTTGAGCAACTGACAGAAAGCAGGCAAGCAACAAAACAACTTCACTCTGACTACACATGACATGACCACGCTCCATGTTGTTAGCACCTTTGTGAAGTTCTTGCACAAGATGCTATGTTAGTCGTCATTATATGGACATAAGGGGCATTATATAAATCTTCATGATGAATGAATGATTGAATAAATGAATAAATGAATAAATGGATGGATGGATGGATGGATGGCTGACTGACTGACTGACTGACTGACTGACTGACTGACTGACTGACTGACTGACTGACTGACTGACTGACTGACTGACTGACTGACTGACTGACTGACTGACTGAATGAATGAATGAATACGTTTTTGTTTTTCGTGTAGAGCTGCTGACGGATCGTAATTCGTATCGATATGGTGAGGATGGAGTCGAAGGATTTTCCCATTTCGTCATAGACCGTCTGCGGCGCCAGGTGATCGTCGGAGCCAGGTGAGAATTGCAGCATTTCCAATCACCTCGTTTACCTGGACAGGTATATTCTGCTGGAGCCTGTGTCGCAGACGTAGTGCATCTTAAAAGCGCACTTGATGCCTTGGGCTAACTATACACTTACGGTACGCTAATTATAGTGAGCTTAATTCCTGATTAACGAGATGCATTCTATTTTGGGATCTGCCATTCTCAGAATATCCCTGCTAAGCCTGGGGCTTCCCCTTAACCGTGCTCCATCCCTCTCCTCCTCCTCCTCCTCCCGGGCCGACCTTCCCCTTTCGGGCCGGCCGACCTCCCTACCTAAGTTTTGGCCATTTCTGATTACCTCTGTTTTTCGTTGGGGTTCAAGTTGCGCTCTATGTAGGGATAGAGGCCCCTGCCCCCAGGACTGAAATTTCATTTTGAGATTTCTGCTGTCTCTGCACCCTGTAGTAAAGGCAGCTGTAGATGAGTATATCGACTACACACTGGAATGTGGAATGAACGGGAGGCAAGGGAGAGGACTACCCCACCCAGTCACATTATTATTATTACGAAGCTAAGAAAAATGAGGTCTCTAGCGCCTTATCGCCTGTGCCAGCGGGCTATTACTAACCTGAAGAAGGGATCATTCATTCTGTGTTTAAACTCTTCTGAAATCATGTCAGGCATGGATTGCAAAGACTGTTCACGACTCTTAGTTTGTTTTCGTTTAATACAAACAACATTTTGAATAAGCGAAGTCATAAATCGCATAATCAGATAATTGCAGAAATTGGGAAAATTGCACCGCGGCAATTCTTGTAGTCAGTAACTGTTGTGAACATTGGCAAAATGATGATAGAAAACCTTTTTTAGATCTGTTTCGCCTGTTTTCCTACATGAGACCCTTTGTGATTGATATCGTGAGCGGTGTTGCAATGGATTTGAATGCCTTTTATGCAATTTTTGACCATTTATTAGAAGTAGGTGTTCTGAATCGGTCTGAGGAAATGCTTGGAATGTTGGCTGGCTAGTTATGCCATTATCATATTATCGTGTCTAGAGATTTATATAGCGCCTATACTCTCTCAAGGGTTGCTCTTCAGAACGGAAATTCGTCAGGGAAAAGAAATACTTTCAAAGAATGAAAAACCTGATGAAGAAAAAACGAATAGTTAGTTTAGCCCTTAGTGAGGAATGCACTAGCCTACATAAATTGTTAATTTACATGCATGTGTAGGCTGTAGAGGAATAGGAAAGAGATAATGAAGATGAGGATGATGATGATGAAGAGGAGAACGAGGATGAAATGGATTTTTGATGACGACGACGATGATGACGACGACGATGATGATGACGACGATGACGTCGATGATGACGATGATGATGACGATGATGATGACGACGACGACGGCGGCAAAGGTGATGATGATTAAAGTGATGATTAAGGTGATGATTATGAATTGATGATGATGATTAAGACGATGATTAAAATGATGATTAAGATGATGAGTAAGTAGACGATTATTCCCATTAGCTGACATCGAGAGACATATATAAACCATGGATTTGAAATGTAGTAATATACTTGGTAGATTTTGTCCTTGACACCTGAAGGATCAGTCCTCTCCTCTGCCCCCCAACTTTACTTAACCTTGACTGACCTAAACAATTATCGCGATTTGAACTCTTGAAGTTCGGTTCATTGCAGAGACCACGTGCTGAGGTTGAACCTGGATGACCTGACCCCATTGGAGAAGGTCACGTGGTTTCCGGATTCGCTAAACATCACGACCTGCCTGGCAAAGGGTCAGACGAGCGTACGTATCACCCGCCTGCTTGCGTTCTGCATGAGTGGACATAAAACAGATCGATGACGCCCAGCGAATGATTGATTGAGTGATAGACTCATTGATAGATTGATTGTCTGCTGCAGCATAAATTCACGTTTGGCTGATCACGTTGAGAGATTCGCTCTCTTATATTATCAATCGTTTTCTTTTCGATGAGTCCAATCGCATTCTTCCTTCAGCAGCATTTCACACTTCACGCTTCACCGATTGCTGGCTTTAATTCGTTGTTCTACAACGGAACCTCCTTATGTCACGCTTCAACGCGTTATGAGAATCTTGCAAACGTCCGAACTTATGTTCAAGCATATGCATAACATTTTGCCGTGTGCCTTTGCTGAATTCTTTACTCTAACCTCTGATTTAATTCCGTATAACTTCAGATCCTAGTTTAATTATAGAGGGATTATCACTAGAACAAATACTCGTATGTTCTCAATTAAAAATCAAAACTATTTAAGATAAAAAAAATTCTCTTTAATACTCTACTATTTTGCATGACCTGTTGCTGTTTATTTGCACTTGTATATAGGAAACCCTGACAGTGGGACAGTATTTCTCTCCTTTAGCTTTTTGTTAGTTTCAATATTCGTTATGTGTAAAAGACTGGTTATGGTTATAGCACAACCTTTTATTCCATCTTTTCTCTCTTTTCTTTTTCTCTCTTGGTCTCCTGCACTGGGAGCGCCTCTGATCAGCATGCACTGAGAGAGGCACTATATAAATGTAAAGATACAGTACTGTAGTGCAATGCCTCATTATAACACAACCTTGTCTTAGATGGCATGCAGTGAAAACCACGCACACAGAACAGCGCCCTGCATAGCCGCACGCGCGTTCAATATGTCAACTGTCTTAGCCACGACTGATACAATCGCTCGAAAAAGATAGGCATTAAAAAATTTATTCGCACTATCTAGAGTTTCATTTGTTATTTTCATTTAGTTGAATGAACAGCAGTAGTTTTATAATTGTTATTTTTATAAAATAATGTCTTTAAAAGTTCAGCATCAGCAACTGAAGCTGATCTGCCCTAAGTAAGCTTCCACGAAAAGCGGTGGCCCATTTGAAGTTCATAATATTATTATGACGATCAGTTAGAACATTTACAGATGATGAATCGGTGATGTCGATAACTGTCATTTTGATGAAATATAATTTAATTTTCAAAGGAATTTTCTTTATTTGTGAGTAAGTGTTACGATGACGAACTTTCAACAAAAACGCTGACAGGCACGATTTTGATTGTGGACATAATGAACGCCGTGTGTTAATTAATGACTTTGTGCAAGCAGCAGTTTTGATAGTAGGCCTAAACCGTTTTAGGTACAACCCCGTTATGTAGGCCTAGTACAAACTGCAAACTTATTATAGCATGATGGTTGTGTTACTGTACCCAACCTTGCTTTAATACAACTCTGTTTGAAATTGGTTGCTTCAAAAGCCTAACTAATTCCTGTGTTATAATACAGATAATGTGATCAGGTAATTTTATAGTGAAACTGCATTATTACAAGATTGTGTGTGTTTATGGTGAGGTTGTATTAAAACGAGGTTAGAACACGGTTGAATTAAAATGAGGTTGTGTTGTAACGATGTGCTATTTCAAGGTTGTATTAAAATGAGGTTGTGTTATAACGAGGTTGCTATCACAAGGTTGTATTAAAACGAGGTTGTGTTATAACGAGGTTGCTATTACAAAGTTGTGCTATAACGAGGTTGCTACAGCAGGTTTGTATTATGTAGCAGCATTTGAAGGATGTTTTGGTGTGATTAATTTTCTTTGCATTGTGTTCGGTTCAGGAGGATTGCCATAACTACGTTCGTGTTTTGATTCTTCATAACGACGGATTGTTCATCTGCGGCACTAATGCTTTCTCACCACTCTGCTCTTGGCGTAGGGTAAGTATAGTTGATGTATACCCATTTCCTATATACTGGTGTTTGGTGAGTTTACCCCATTGCATTTGGTGCAGGGTGAGTTTGCCCCACGATTCAGGTATGTCTGCCCTCATTGATAGTCATGCAGGGTTTAAATCCGTCTTTTCACCTGGAATTGTTTTTTTTATATTCTTTTCCAACGACAAAGGTTTACCATCTCATTCCTAACGGCAGAAGTGCATTCACCCCATTCCAACGTGGGGTGGAAGCAAGTTTTGTTTATCTGAATTCACATTGATTCATTCCTACTGCATGGCGCTGAAGTAAGAAGTCTGCATCAATTTATAACTTGTTCAGGTGAGTGGGTAACCTTTTTTATGATGGTCAGGTTTTGCCGATTCTTTTTACTCGAAAGTTATCAAATACCATGTGTGTTACACTTTAGTACATCACAATACATGATATTGCATTCAATGACATTACTGTGTGCATTTCAAAGTGTGTATTTTGTTACCAAAGTGCTGAGTGGGAAATTTGCTAGAAGGGTGCAACGCCAGGTTGGCTTAGAGCCTTCCAGGGTATTGTGGGGTGACCTAGCGAAGTCATGTTGGGTTATAGGGGATTGTGGGGTGACTTGAACCATCTATGAAAATTTACACGATCAGCCCATTGTGACCAGCTGCTGCGTTTTCAAAAGCTACATGCATTCATTTTGATAGTTGGAGTCTTAAGATCTGGCCATAGCAATCAGTGCTGTGTATCTCTGGTTCCTAACTGTCTGATCTGGTTCCTTGTTGTTTACGCTGTCTCCCCGTTTCAACTCGTGAGATCTGTGATGGATATGACAGCTACGACGTTTCATTGGCGGATGTCGCAGATTATGGCTGAGATCAGATCGGCGTTAAGTCATGCGACTTAAGTCATGCGACTTAAGTCATGCGGCTTGGAGTCATCCGGCGACAGCGATGATTTGCACAGGCGGATTACAGTTGGCGGCGGAACGTGGAAGGAACAGCTTCCGGTTGAGAGGAGTCATGCGATGGATGGATCGCTGGAAAAAATTATGAATAGCCTCGGAAGAATTAATGGAACCGGAAGGACCGTGTTCAAGATGGCAGATTCTGGCTTCCAGTCGTTTCATCGTCTTGTATCGTATTGCATTTCCTGTCAATCAGTCTCGCGTGTTACGTGCGGTTTGCGTATGGGATGCAATGCCGGACACATTTTCTAGTTTCCATTGTTGTTTTTCCTTTGTCTATTTCCTAGGCTTTTATTGATCGCCGAAATATTGGTACATGTATATTTTGTTGCGACAGTTCAACGTGCCAATGGATAAACCGTAAAGGAACAATAATTATCGTTCCGCTAGCAAGGTCACCCTCCCTTCCGTTTCTATTTTACTTGTGTACAGTCACACTGACCATTAAAGCATGATTGAGAACAAGGGAAACTGTGTGAAGGTGCAGAAATGAACAAGTGCAGTAGTGCATGCAGATCAGATGAAGTTTGCATATAAACCGTCCGCCATAATATTTTTTTATATACGCAGTGACTCAATCAAATACTGTTTTATTTGTGTGTAAAAATGATATACAGTAAGCAGGGAAGTTAGCTGAGTGTGCAAAGAATTCCACAGAGTCTGCCCACGAAATAGACCAGAAAACTGTTTTATGTTTGTTTGAGTGTGACAGATGCTCATCCAGACATTTTATTCTTCTTTGCTCCAGTGTTACTTAACCATTCAAGCCTGAAGTTATTCTTTATGCGTTCAAGTTTACAGGAACTAATACCCACAGCTGTTATCAAGGACTCTGTTATTCTGTTATAGAATGATTTACACCATAACATTCGAACTGCATCAGGTCCCACCCACTTTAAAAGTATCATTCGCGCAGACACATAGAACAAATGAAAATTTATCGAAATCCTGGATTATTTCTCTGTTGTAACTCATATAGTTTCTGTTCAATGTTACATATTTTATTTATTGGTCAGCCACTTTCACACTGGGAGCAGAGCGCCTGATTGGTGTGCATTGTGAGAGGTGCTTTATAAATTTATATATACAATGCAATACGCTGCAATACAATGCAGTGTAATACAATGCAATACAATACAGTTGCTCTGCACCATCAATTGATGTTTGGTCATTAAAGTGTGGCACTAATAATAATAATAGTAATAAAAATAATAAGAATAATAATAAGAAGAATAATTATGATAAAAATAATTTTAAAAAATAATAATAAAAATAATAATAATAACAGGAGACCGCACGCTTGTTTCGGCATCTTTCAATTTGCACACAGAAGTGCAATGCTGTTGCATTTTGAAGCACTTTTGCGCACGAAGCTGATGACCATTAACTCCGGAATGACAAACCACTTCATACTGTTCCTTGGAACCTGATGTATATTTTTGACCCCACTCGATAAAATATAATAATAATAGCAATGATGATATGTGATGTAGTGTTGTTCATACTGGTGTTGTTCAGTTTTTACCTCTGTGCTGAAACTCTGATGATTGTGATGTGCACGTGTGTGTGTGTGTGTGTGTGTGTAGCCAGACCGTCTATCGATGATTGACAGCTGGGTTCCTGGTGTGGCCAAGTGTCCCTACAGTCCCCACCAGAACAGCACTTTCCTTATGACATCTGATCGCAACTACTACAGCGCCACCGTCACCGATTTCACCGCTCGTGATGCCGCAATCTACCGGACGATTGGTCCTTCCAAGTATCTAAGGACAGTCCGGTTCAACTCACACTGGCTCAATGGTAGGAGGTTCATCATCTATAGACGCCATTCTGTGTTTCATTACCTATAAGGACTGTTTACGTTATTTTCCCAATGCATCATGTCACGCAAATTGTGCGGTCAGTATGTATGCAATTATGTATGTATTTATGTATGTATTTGTGTTTGTATTTATGCATACATGTATGTATTTGTGTTTGTATGTATTTATATATGTATTTATGTATGTCTTTATGTATATATTTATGTATATATTTACATATGTATTTTATGCATGTATTTATGCGTGTATTGTATGTATGTATGTCTTTATGTATATTGTTATGCATGTATTTATGCATATATTTATGCATGTATTTATGTGTGTGCTTAAGTATGTATGTATGTTTGCATGTATGTATATGTATGTATATGTATGTTCACATGTATTACGTATTTATTAAGTAAGTATGTATGTGTATCCATGTATGCACAATGTTGCACATGTACGGTATGTTTGTATATATATGTATGTATGCGGATATGTATGTATGTATGTATCTGGCTACTCGTAAAGCACCTTTCCAGAATCTCAGAAGAGTGCTTAACATGGCAATCGGACGGATCTAATGAGGTGCGACTAATGATCAGTGCTGTACTTCTGTGTTGTGTTCGCTATTTTTGCACCATGCTGGGCAATTCCAATGTATAGAACTCTCTACGTTAGCCTACATGTAATTTCGTGATGTAAAATATTTCTCGTCAGTTTAATTTTTGGAATTTTATGTGCATGCAATTTTTTTCCTATTTTTAATGATATAATTGTACAATGTACATTATTGTAATTTTACAGTGTACGATTATATCTTTAGTTCATACGCAATTTTATAAAGCTGTAATTGAAATGGTCTGTTCTAATAACCAACCAGGAGAAACTGATCATTGGTAGTCTTTTTATATGCATGATTTTACAACAAATAATCATTACCGGTATAGGCCTATGTCGTTTTACCACATATATTGTTTTAATACCTCAATAACTTAATGCCTTTGTATTGCGAATTAATTATTTGAAATGGTGATAGCGGATGAAGATGTGAGAGCTGTAATGCTTGTTGCCAAAATAAACGAGACATTGATAATAATTACTTTTATGCTGAATTTGGCAATAATGATAAAACTGATGATATGGAACAATTTAATATCGTGCCTGAGAACAGCAGTGGGTTCATAGACAGAGAAAACTGTCACTGAACTGCATAGAAAACCACAATACTCTCAGACCTCAGTTGATTTTTGAGGATCGTAGCTGACGTGTGATTAGCTTTTAAATGATGGTAGATTTGTTTAAGGATTCATTTATATAGAGCCTGCTAACTGCATATAAGATATGACTATGTCTTAGTATAAGTCACAGTTTCGATTCTTGTTCCCCTAATTGCCTCTACACTCAGTCTTACTATTATGATAATGGATGACTAGCTAAACCATTGAACTTCTTCTCCTCATGAGTCAATACGTGCGCATTATCCTGTGCTGCTACATCATTCTCAAGCCTACCTGACTTTGTTTGGTAAAGTTTATTATTTGCTATAGATTTCTCATATTACAAAATGTGTATTTTGAATGTATTTTCCACCAAATCGATTTCAATAAATCTGATTTGATTTGATTTGATATCGGTGATGGCTGCTTTGCGTGTTAAATACTGATCATGCGTCTGTTGTGATGTTTGCATTGATGCTGAAGAAGGCTTTCATGGTTTACGATTGTGTTTAGCTGTCGTCGCTTTTCTTTCTGTAGAGCCGGACTTTGTGTCGTCGTATGAGATCGGTGACTACATCTACTTCTTCTTCCGAGAAACAGCCATCGAATACATCAACTGTGGAAAGGTACTTGACCTTCAGTGCTTCCGCTATACATGACCTTCATCGTGAATAGTGGATATAAATGCCACTATATATCATAATCGTAGAACTGTAAACTCCAAACTTCTGATGTTCCTTCTTGGAAAGACAGCCTGCGCGGGGTGCAAGCTTATTTTTTTATTAGCATTGATATGAATACCATACAAGGAGCATAGGAATGCTAGAGTGCTATGCAAGATCTTATTTATGGGCTTAATAAGAACTGTTTATGACGGAAGGAACTATTTATAACTTATGGCAGAGGATCAGTTGGTGATGCTGATGGGTGCGTGCTTGCATGCGTGCGTGCGTGCGTGCGTGTGGGTGATGGGCTTGGCTCAAGGATCGCCACACAGCAGCGGTTTTGCAAAGCTTGAACTCCCATTCAACTCTGTAGGCCACTGTATGAAACAATAAACACATTTAATTGTGTTTGGGCTTCTGAATGCTATATTTGCGGAATTGATTTGGTGTAGCACTCGTGAATTGGTCAACTAGATGTGTCTTTTGTGTGTTGCTTAGAAATTTAGGAGAGTTACATTACATTACAAACCCTGAACCTAAACAATTATTGGATTTGAATTTCTTTTCTTTCAGAGTGTCTATCCTAGAGTTGCCAGAATTTGCAAAGTAAGCAAAGACTACAATACACACACACACACACACACACATATATATATATATATATTATATATATAATAATCATTCATCTTGTATGTTGCACACTACGGTAGAAAGATTTATTACTCATTTCTTGCACATTTCTATAAATTAATGTTGTTATTATTGTTGTTGTTGCT
Source organism: Lumbricus terrestris (assembly GCA_949752735.1). Taxonomy (NCBI): domain Eukaryota; kingdom Metazoa; phylum Annelida; class Clitellata; order Crassiclitellata; family Lumbricidae; genus Lumbricus; species Lumbricus terrestris. The sequence goes on along the minus strand of OX457038.1, from coordinate 68,412,466 downwards.
GTTGTTGTTGGTCTTGGTTTACTGTGGTGCTTGCAGAAATAGTTGACTACCCCTTACTTACACGTGGGGGCGCGGTGGTGTAGTGGTGGCGTCGTTGCCTTGAAGCCGGGAGGTTCGAGGTTCGAATCCACCTCATGTCGCCGCGTAGGGACCTTGGTCAAGTCCTTCACTCGCAATTGCTCAGCGCTTTGGCGTGAAACTCCGATGCAGTGTCCGCTCTGCAGTCAGGAGCGCCTCTGAGTAGAGTGCTTGAAGGGGCGCTATAGCAAGTGCACAAACAAACAAACACACTTCTACAGTTCCACTTGTCTTATTCATTCATTCGTTCATTATGGAGATTTAGCATATATAGCGCCCGTTCAAGGTCACTACTCGGGAGCACTCTCTATCCAACATAGCTGAAAAAGATGGTTTTAAGGCTGTGATAAAGTGCATCTGAGCAAACTTTAGGCATAAGGTGTGAAGACATTGGGAGCTCATTCCATGCCATGGGAGCAATTACAGAGAGAGCACCGTGTTGTCTAAGAGGAGCTCGTGCTCAGGAGTGAACAACGAGTGGAGTAACGAGTAGCAGCGACTCCTCTGTAACCCAAAGTAGAGCGACAGAACTCTTGCAAATATGCAAACATGTATATGTATATATGCAGACATGTATAATTAATGGAGGCATGGAAATACAATATTCCAGCAACTGACACAAACTGACCTTTATACCCAAGTGGGTTACGGCGGTTACTACCCAACACCAAATTGTCATTTATGGGTTCACGCATCAGCAGCAGCAGCAGCACTGTAACTTCTTTCCGTCCATTAAATGAAGAGCGAAAGGTCAACGCTTGACCACTCAAACCGCTTGACCACTCAAACCGCCACGTAAACTCAGCATCGTCGTCGCAGTCGTCTGTCGACCATTGACCATTGAGTCCTGAAGCCATTTTATGCAGTAATTGCCCGAGTCGTCGTCGTGACGTCGCCCCACCACACACACTGCTTGACGTTTAATTTGAAATGTAATTTAATTTACTGTCCATCTCACGAAGCCATCCGCTTTCACCCGCTGCAGGCCACGACTCGATTCCCTCTGGCGGCGGACGATGTAAGTGACAAGATGAGTTGACTATGAGCTTCAAACGAATCAGATTCAATTTGTCAACAGATGGCCATGACTACACTGTAGACAGTAAGGTGATTTTTTATAATATGATGCCCACGTAGCGCTAGTTTCAGCGCAGAATGACTCGTCTATAGGGATCGGATGGGAGTTACGACTTGTAAGGTTTTAGTTGTCTATTTAGTTTTTAGTTATGGTTATTCACCTGTAGGAACCCTGAGCAAGTCTTTCACTCATGCGCTTCGGCCAGTGGCGTAGCAAGGAATTTATGATGGGGGTTTGGGTTTTTTGTGTGCCTGGCCGGATGCCCTTTCGACACGATCTAACAGTATTACAGTAAATACAAAGGGAATAAAGCAACAAAGGGAATAAAGTAAGAAAAACAATTGTCACTACAAGCAATTGTTTTGTTTTTTCCTACTTAAGTGAATAAATAACCTTTAAAAAAACTTTTTTTAGGCCAATGTTTTTTTAACCTCCCCTTGTCTACGTCACTGGCTTCGGCATGAAACTCCAACTCAGTGTTCGTGCTGTAGTCGGGTGCGCCTCTGGGTAGAAATCTTGAAGGGTGCTATAACAGGCGCTCATTCATAAATACATATTATATGATATTTTCTAAATGAAGAATTTTAGTTATAATCAGTTATTATCTTGTGAGTTTTAGTTATATTTGACAATAACGAAAACCTGCGAGTTTTAATTTTTGTAGTCCAAGTTTTAGTTGTGGTTATATAGTTGTTCAGCCATTTCCACTGTAGGTCATGCCTTTCGTAGTCAACAAGTCCAGACACAGCCTGCAGCGCCTCATCTTTGCGATGCAAAGTGGGATTGTTTCCTAAAAACAATTTATTTTAGAAAGTTCGACCAACAACAGCAGAACCTTTATGCTGCACTGTTGTGCAAGTTCAGTTATATTTATGTTTAGTTTTGCATGCATAATAATAGTCCTCTTTTAAGTTAGTTTAAAAAATGTATGTGATTGTTTTATTATACAATGTATAGGCCTACAGTGTAATGTATGTTCAGTTGTCAGATGCAAATAAAGGCTCATTACTTACTTACTTACTTACTTTGCTTGTTTGTTTACTTACTTACTTACTTACTTACTTAGCTAGTTAGTTTGTTGATTAGTTGATTAATTAATTAATTAATTAAAATTAATTACATATGTAATTTGATAATTAATTATTTAAGTAGTTACTTAGTTACTTACTCACTTTACCTACTTATTTATTCACTTATTTACTCATTTATTTATGTACTTATTTACTTGCTCACTCACTAGTTTGCTTATGTACTTAAGAGCAGTCCGTTTACCCTGTGCAGCAAGCAAAAATATTTACTGCCAGGATTCCCAGGAATGGCTGAGGCCAAGACGCACGCTGCTCCTGAGATAAGAAGAGCATAGGTCTCAAGGCTATGAAGATTTCAATTCAATGTATGTGGGCATCGGCATTCAACAACCATTGCAATGCCAATTCCTCTTCCATGAACCTGGATATATGCCAAGACTATAGACATGCCTCCAGTCAACAGGGGTATAGCATTTAAGATATAGACTGCAGTACTTGAGTAGTGTTGTAGGAAAATGGTCATGCATAATTGCATATATAACAATGCGACAAATTGGCCAATTGAACATGGTGCATTTAAATGCATGCGTGAGGGTTGTGGCTGCTTGAGTTGTAATCGAATGGTGTATTAATTGTTCAGATCTGGAGCTGGTGATAAATCACCATTTGTACTCTTTCCACATGCTCTGAAAAGGTTAATCCCTTGTCAAGGTTCTCTTCTGACTAGGTTGTAGAAAATGCTGCAGATTAATCCTTTACCCGTTTGCCCTGAGTATATCTGCTGAAAACGGGCTTAAAATTTAAAAATGAACCTGTAAAGGGTTAAGTAGACTTTCAGTTTCATGACTCTACCTACAAACTCTGCCAACTCAGTTGAACTCTGTATCCTGTGGTTTGTCCCAAGACAGTTGGACCTTTTCCAGACACAGAGCTTCTTGAATGTCTGAAGCATTTTCTCCACTAAGGAGATAATTGTGAGGAGCTGAGCCTTGCTTGTGTGCCAAATGCATGCAGGCAATACATAAATATAAATATAAATTACATAGATAGATAGATAGATTTGTGTATCATCTACATGCATACTAATGAGCCATAGCCTCAAAAAGAGAAACAGACCTGGGCGTAAAGCAGAAGTGTAGACTGTAGAGAGTAATTATAGACTAGAGCCCCTCCTGTGTTGGAACCCTTTAGCAGACCAATAATTAAGACCCCGACCAGTTCGATAACCGTCTTTTCTCTGTGGTCCTGATTAACCCGGGCCACTTACTGCATGGGTTACTTCCTTCCAAAAAGTCCCAACAATATACCCCTTCGACCATGATCACACGACTTTTGCCTATACCTCTTGTTGATAATTTACAGCGCAAGATGTTTATAGTTAGAATGTTGAACTCTTGTTGACGGTTGATTGTTGTTCAGACGTGTGTGCACCAGAATGCGGATATGCCGTTGGTTAATAAGGATATACTTACTTACTTACTTACTTACTTGCTTACTTAAATTGTGTAGAATCAAGCCCATAGCAATTAGTATGTCCAGAGAGGTATAAATGATGCCAAGTGATGACCCATGATACCAAATGACTTTGCAAAGCACTTAAAAAATAATGCCTTGGTCAACTGTGTCAAAGGCCTCACTTGCATCAAAGAGTGCAAGAAGGTTCTACGTCGGCTTTGAGAATGCTTGCCAGAATGTGTGTTAAAATGGACTAGGTGAAATGAAACCATTTTTGCCTTATTGCAGAAAGGATTTTTCCTCAGGATGACATGTGAGCTGCTATTTGACTCATGCTTCACAACTATCTTAATATGCTCAGTGAGAAAGGGAGTGTTCTCAGCCCCGTTTGATCATGCTTTCATCATGCAGGCCATGGTTTTTCTGTGGTTGGCCCAGTGGTATGTGCCTGCTCCCTAGTCATTCTCTGACACATTCTATGAGCACTTCTTGAAAGCTTTTTTTGGCCATGCTGGAGTCGGGAGCACCTCTGAGTAGTTTCCTCGAAGAGGTGCTATATAAATACTTGAAGGAATGAATGAACAGAGGAAGTGTATGTTGACTCTGATGGGTTAATTTGTTGTGTCACGATAGAGTGATTCTGGTGGCAAGATTCTTCTCGAAGACAATTGGACGACGTTTCTGAAGGCACGCTTGAACTGCTCGCTGCCTGGATCCTATCCATTCTACTTCAACGACCTTCAGAGCACGTTCTACGATGAAGTTCACCAGCAGATCTACGCAGTATTCACTACGTCACCGTAAGCATATAACTTGTAGCATAATGGTCTTGTTTATGGTTGAATTTAATAGATATCGTCATCTCTATGACTTTTTAGATTTAATGAATCTGCTGAGGTTTTTCATAAGGCAGTTTTAAGGCACGCCTTGTTTGTAACAATATACTATCTATCTATATATCTGAGGAATTTATGTAGCGTCCGTTCAAGATAGCTATTTAGAGGTACTCCCTAGCCAGGCACGGCGGCACGGCCAAAGAGAACCAGGTCCCACGTCTCAGTTGCTGATAACAAGCTTACAGTACATAATTATGTGCTATGCTCGCTGTCTACTTAGTTATTTCAACACTTATTATTTGTAATCTCGGTCGTGGTAATATTCAAGCTAAACCAAGCATGTGCATTCTTGAAATAATAGTGCACTAAAGTTTGCTAAAGTGATCATGAGGCCCTCGATATTCATGCACCATTGCCAGTAATTGAGGCGTACTTCCATACAAATATGTGGTTGATACATACATGTAAAAGACATGCGAATACACACGTACCTCTTTCAATTGCCAGGTAAATGTCACGTCCTGAGATGATGGTTTGGCCTGCATGGTGTCCGCGACATTGAGCTTTGTCCTCTGGCATCTCAAGAGCATAATATAGGAAATGAAAATGTGTGCCTGTCCAGGGTTAAACTATGTGACATGGGCCTCTACTTTACTTACACATTATATGCATACCTTCAGGTGTCTTTACATTGATGCATTACTATGTCATATACTTTATTATTATTATTATTATTATTATTATTATTATTATTATCGGTCATGAAGATGATGACGAAATTGTTTTCATTATCTGTATGTGAGACGAGACTGTTTCTTTCGGATTCCGTTTCATTGTGCTGACTGATGTTTATTATTATTATTGTTATTGTTATTATTATTGTTATTATTATTATTATTATTATTATTATTATTATTATTATTATTAATTAACTGTAATTTTTATTTTTATTAAAGAGCTTTTATATAGCACCCCTTGAAGGTAACCTACTCGGAAGCGCACCCTGTCCAACCACAGCTAAATACAATACTAGTCTGTGAGCAAGGGAAATGTGTATTAATGACAAGTCCTGATGCTTTATCTTGTTTGAATGTCATGTAAACCAAAGTGCGGTGTAAAATGCAAACAGTTGGTCATCATAAAGAATACACTTACATTAGATTTACATTACATGAGGATGATATTTGTGATTTTAAAATGTTTGACATTTGATTTGTTCTATGGATGATGTACGTTTATTATGCCATGTCTGTATACCGAAATGCGGATGATAGCAGTAGTTGATTAATTGAAGGATGTTCCTATCTTATTGTTTGCGCTCTTTCGGGGATCTTAGTAACTTGTGGGTGCGTTTTTCTGTCGTCAGGACGAGCATCTACGCTTCGGCTGTGTGTATATACAACATCAGTACAATTGATCTCATCTTCAGCGGACCTTACAAGCACCAGTCCGATGGCCAGATGGCCTGGGCGCGTGTACCCAACACTCTCCCAGATCTACAGGTTTGGCTCATTCTCCTCCGAAGCTAAGTCAACTCCAGATCTCTAGATTTATTTAGCATCTTTTTCGGAACCTTGCAAAGGACTTTCTGATGGTTCCAAATATGTGCAACTTAAGATGAACTGCGAATTTGGCCTAAGCCATTATTCATAGCGGATGTATTTAAGGGCGGGATCGGAGGACCTGGAGATAACTGTGGAGAGGAGGAGGAGGAGAATGGCTGGACATGTACTGCGAATGCCTCAGAATAGGCCGGCGAAGAGAGTGTTGACGTGGAGACCAGAGGGCGGAAGAAGGAGCAGAGGACGGCCAAAGAGGACCTGGCGGAGCACATTTGACGGGGACCTTGCCGAAATGGGAATCAGCTGGAGCAATGCAGAAAAAGTGGCAAACAACCGCACGGTGTGGAGGAATCTTGTCGACCGATGTTCTGAAGAGAACCGAAGGACCTAAGAGAGAGAGAGAGAAAAATGTTTGAATTTGCAGTTGTGGTGAAATCATTGTGTTGTGTTGAATCTTGCTGTAATGCTTCATCAACTATGGTAGAGTGCCACAAAGTAGACAGTTTTGGTTTTAGGTTTTAAGTGTGTGTGTGCGTGCTGTGTGTGGAGGTGGGTGTTGGTGTGTATGTGTGTGTATGCGTGTGTGTGAGTGTGTGAAAAATTATTTGTATAAAACAACCTACAAAGGTTCCTGATTCATAGTTTTTGGTTGTAAATTGGAAATGAAAGAATGAAATCAGATTCTTTGTTTAAAAAAAAATATTTCTCTGCAAAAAGATTGCAGTTAATTAACTTTTTGATAAAATTTGTTGTAGTCTAATGCTCTGCCACAGTTCTTTCGACATTCAAGAAAGACGCTTAAACCTAAAGCTTCGAAACCTAACAAGTCACAGACCTGAATTTCCATTTTCTAAAGTAGTTTTTCGCACACCTGTGATCTTTTATTTTCTACCAGTGTCCAGGTGCCCCAGCCAAGCATTCATCATCATCAGGAGCAGAAGGGAACCAGTCTCCAATGCAGCAGCAGCGCCCTCTCTTGGACATCCAGCAGTATCAGATGATGGATTCGGCCGTCCAGCCAATCGCTCTCGATCCACTCGTCGTCATGGAAACCGAACGGTAATAGAATTGGATTTTTTCTTGAAATCTGAAGCCCCGATCATGCCGACCGAGGCAGATGTGTGCAGCCTTTCGCTCCGATCCGCGACCTTCGACTAAATGAAAATCCGGATGAAGCCGTTTTCCGCCGGAGAAAAGCATCGTGTGCGGATTCAGGGATTGACCGACTGTATTGCAATGTTCATTTTGTGGAAGTGCGGTTTAGACAAAGTTGTTTGCATTTGGTTAACTAGAGATATTGGTGTGACTGTTTCATATCCTGTTTGTTCCAGTATCAATTGCTGTGGGGTTGAACTATGATTTTGCAAATATATTCGTTTTATTGTAAATCCAAACACATGTATGTCACACCTGACCCAAACATTCAATGCTATAAATTACAGCAAAAAGATATTTTACAAGATGTTATGGCAATATATAAAATTATCATTATTATTATTATTACATTATTATTATTATACATTATTATTACTATAATTATTTATTTATTTTTAATTCATTATTATTAATCGACCATATGCATCTTGTTTTACGCATTTTATACTTATCCAAATAGCAAATAGTGAATATATTGGTAATAGATTTGCCAGGTAGACTTCAGTGTTGGGTTTGTAAAGATTTAGAGACTCGCCACCACTGCATGGAGCTCAGTTTTTAAACATCGGTCAAGGGTGACTGCCATCCTTTTGGTCTTGGATCTATTTTCAGACTTTAGTTCTCCCTCTTATAGACATATATAGTATATATATACATACATATATATATATATATATATATATATATATATACACTTGCACACACACACAAACACGCACTCACACACTTGTATACACGATCTCACATACACACGATCTCTCTTTCTCACACACACACACACACGCACACACACGCATGACGTCTCAATCTCTTTCACCTATACACACACCTGTGTGCACAAACGCTCTTGCACAGATCTATGCTGTATTTACTGCTTCTCCATAATTTTAGCATAATTTACATAATCGTTTTGTACTGATTTAATTAAATATTGATTTATTTTAAAGACTGTGGTGACTCTCACTTTAAGGCAAACCGTGTTTATAATAATACTTGCCATGCATCCTCCTCCATGACAATAGAGTATTGATGTCTGCAGTTGATTTAGTTTTTTGCATTTTCCAGTAATTAATCTCAGTCATAGTAGTATACAATACTATACATGACCTATCGCTGTCGATCATAATAACAATAATATGCATTCTCGATCATAACAATCATCTTTCATTTATTGTTCCTAAGCGCAAACTCTACAACTAAAGTGAACAATGGATAAAACAGAAGGGACTGAAGCCCCGCTTACTAAGGACACTTGTATGACATGAAATTGGTTTGAATTGACGAGTGATTAAGATATGATAAGATAAGAATATTCTTTAATTGTCCCATTGCTAACCTTTGGTGTGCAGACATGGTAATACACGTACATCATCCATAGAGCAGATCAAAAGTCAAACACTTTAAAATCACACACATCATCGTAAATCCATTGAAGAACAGCTATTTAACAAAATTCTCTTAAAATACTTTAACACAAGTACAACAAAAGGTTGCTTAAATATCGATACACACTTTTCCCACACCAAATGCTCTTGACTCATATCAGCACCGAAGCTGACTAAGCTTAAAGTCTCAGCTTATTATTATTATTATTACATAAATTTATAACGCGTGCAAGGTCACACCAAAGTGTGAATCTGAGGCGCGGATAGTTAGCCGCCAGAGGAAGATTCAGTTAAAGGTCCATGTGCTTGAAAGCCAAAGAGCTTAGTGTATGATGTAATGATATCGCATCCTGATTGTAACGTAACTCTACGTGTAAATTTGGTATTTATATAGCACCATGTCAACAAGAGCTAAGAACTTTAAATTAACAAAATTGGCGATGCTATCTTTTGTGGATCACTTCAGGTACAGCCATGTCGTCATGGATCACATCAACGTTTCCTATCATTCCTCCGTCGTGGAAATTCCCGTTCTCTTTCTCGCAACACTTGAGGGCGTCATTCACAAGATGGCGCTACTGCCCAATGGAAACTCCACGACCGTCTGCCTGGTGGAAAGGATTCACGTGACTCCAGGCGGATCTCCAGGTTTCATCTATTCCATGAAACTGCACAGGGAACAGGTGAGATTACACCATTGACATCTGGGGACAGTCCCAAGGGGCAGTGCTTCAGCCTCACGAGGTGCAACGTACATACATGATATCTTGCATAATGAGAATTGTCGGAAAATAATAACTGAGGGATCAGACTTTTTTGGGAGTTGGGGTGTTCCATGCAGACTTTTCTATGGGATCCTAGGAAAGGCGAGGGGTTGAACCCCTCATGCCCTCCAGCACTTCGTACCCTGGCATCTTTGAATCTTTTAGTTGTATCACATTATGATGATTGCACCATGTAACACTTTTAAAAAGTGATCTGGTTCTAATGCTATTTATGAACATTTATAATTTATCGACATTTTTCTTTTTAGTGATGTTAGCGCAACTTGAACTTTAAGCATGATTCTTTCGAAAGCACTTTGTTGTTTTTCCATTTGGTGCTAAGTTCATTAAGCACAGCAATTCTGTGTGAGCAAATAATGCTTAGATAGTTAGAGACGTAACCTCTGGCTGGCTCTCACACACGTGTAGAACCCACACAATAGAATCCCATTTGACCTGTTGTTGTCATCTTTGTTGTTCTCTAGCGACTGCTCTTCATCAGCACGAAACATTCTTTCTACCGACTTCCCGTCCAACGTTGTTCTCGGTTCAAGACGAAATTGTGAGTCTCTCGGATTGCAGTTTGAAGGCTGCTTGTATAAATCTTCTAAAGTCTCTTCTATGAATGAATATATTTATAAACAATTTTGTTGTTGTTGTTGGTGTTGTTGTTGTTGGTGGTGGTGGTGGTGGTGGGGTGGTGGTGATCCTGGTGTTGGTCCTGGTGCTTGTGCTGCTGGAACTGGTGCAGGTGGTACTGGTACTGGTACTGGTGTTTGTGGTACTGGTGTGGTTTCTTTATAGATTCTAGTAATCTCCAATACATTCTTGAGCCTTATGCTTAATCATGACAACGCAATATTGAATAGAAACCAGTGATCTAGAATTGATTAGATTTGCTGATATCGAGTGTAACTTTTTATTTGAATGTTACAATCTATACATAAACTGCTCATCCTTCAGTGGATTATGTTAAATATCAAGTTGAGCAATTGTCTGTATTTCAATGAAATCACCAATTGCACATTGTGGGTGTCTGTAATTGTGTCAGGTCACCAAGTGACGTTTGCAGTAATATTTTTAATCAGGTCACCCACCATCCCATGTCATTTTCTAATTAGGTCAGGTCACACAGTGTATGTGGAGTGAGTAAACATTCTAGATGCGTTCTAATTCCGGATTCGCTTGTATTTTGTAGGCAGTGCCTGGCTGCGCAGGATCCGTACTGTGGCTGGGATGATTTGATGGGATCATGTATTCCGTCAGGGCATCCGGCATTGTCCTCGTGTCCCTTGTTTGATTTTCCAGGTTTGGAGTTCTTCTGTATTGCTATTAAGTACTAATTATTATTATTAAGTATTCCATACTGAACTTCATTGTAATTAGTGAGTTTTCTGTCCATTTGAAATTTCCCTTTCATAACTTCCAAATATCGGAAGCGTTGCTTGAAGGATAAGTATAGGGTACCAGCTTATTCATGAGCACCACCTCTAATCAGAAGGGTTGTTCAATGTCCAGGCCACTGTGTGCAGGCTTTGAATAGTGGCATAGATTGACTTGCATATTATGTTCAGTTCTGCAGTGGAGATACTAAAACGAACAGCGGGTTTATGCTGTCAGCTATTGCCTTAAAACTTGCCATGTTTGGTCTTATGTATGCGATGATGAACACTTGGTGAATATTATTGCGAAAATTCACATATGTTGTTTAGACAGAGGATGCTGCATGTTAAAGTTCTAAAAAAATGTCCAGACGGTGTTTGGCAATTACCTATAGCCTGTGGCGAACAAACTGGAGTAGATCATTTGAGTTTGTATGCAGAAGGTATGAATGGGACGTGCTTGTAGCAACACCGTAGTAACAAAGGAACTAAGTAAACAATAGTAACAACTTTAGAGATTATGCTTATGTTGTTGTGCAGTTGATGGAAAATGGTCTCGCTGGTCGTCATGGTTACCGTGTTCTCATACCAGATTGGCCAACCACGGTGACCAATGTCTGTGCAGAGTTCGGTCATGTGACAGTCCGAGGGCCGCCTTCAGAGGGCGAGAATGCGATGGGCATTCAATAGAAGTTAGCAACTGTACAGGTAGAAGTTCTACGAGATTGGTCATAAAAAAAGGGAATGGGGGGGAGGCACCCATTACTCAAATTTCTACCCTTCAACCATGCAATGGGTAGCTACCATGGTTTTGGGCACAGGTCTATCTTATCTCAATTACTTCCTAGATCACACAATTATCAATTTTATTATACTCTGCTCAATGACAATGACAAGTTTTCTTGAACAACTTGCCCAGGGATTAAGGGGGGAGGTAAATGCAATAAATCTGCCTTGTAAGGCTTGAAACGACAGCCATTAGGTCAATAATTACCAACTGACTGCTTTAGGACTTGTTTCCTGTAATATTTTTTGCCTGATGTAGATTGGTTTGTAATGCTTTTGTCTCTGTCTATCTCTATCTCTCTTTCTCTGTGTTCGTGTATGTGTGTGTGTATGTATCTGTGTGTCTGTCTCTGTGTGTCTGTCAGTGTGTCTAAAACTGTCTGTCTGTTTGTCTGCCTCTCTGTCTGTGTCTGTCTGTCTGTCTGAGTACCCTTTTGAATATTTTATCTTATTTGAAAGGTGAAAACTGTCGTACGTTGTTCAGAGAATTAAAAAGTGTTCCCAGATCCAGCAGTTATGATGTGATGATACGATGTGCTAGCATACATGTCCAGGCTTTCAAAAAATATAAGAGCTATATAAATATTCAGATCCATGCATACCGGTACAAGGGCATTGTTTGTCCATTTCTTGTTTAGCATCAAGTTGGAGGTTTAAAATTCTTTGTCTTATCGCAAGTGATTTTACGTTTTGTTCAGTTTTGCATATCACAAGAGCTGCTATGTGAATTTCGTTATTCTTTGAGTTCATAGTTATTTTGGTTTCGTTTTCTTCATGGTCAGTTCATGGTGAGTGGACAGAATGGTCCCAGTGGTCAGCATGCTCAATGACCTGTGGCTCTGCCCATCAAACGAGAACGCGCACATGTTCCAGTCCATCATCGGAACACGGAGGACGTACTTGCGCTGGCGACGACTCAGAGCAAATCGAATGCAAACTGTCTCCCTGTCCCACTGGTCTGTTTTGGTTTCACTTTCACTGTTGTATTTACTTTCAGTTTCACTTTCAGTTTCAATATAAAGTTTGGTTTTATGTCAGGTTCTGATATGAATCATTTGGAGGTTTTTTCTGGACTAAAGAATGTGTGAGTGAAATGCCAAAGAAACTACATGACTTATAAAATGTCAGCCACAACAGGAACAACCATAAAATGATAACTTATTGTTTTTTACCAGCCATGAAAGATTTTTCCTCAGGGCAGAAATCATCAATCAAAATTCAGTTTTGTTTATTTAATTCAATACATCAGGCTGGTAGAACACAGTCTGCAGTGGCGGCGCCAGGATTTCAGTTTCGAGGGGCTGAAGCTTCGCGGCGAAAATTTCACATTTTCATCCGTCAAAATTTCTGACGACTTTTTTTTGTCATTGACCGAAATCTCATGAACATTTTTCATTTTCGCCGCCAAAATTTCTGGCGAACTTTTTTTTTAAGTCGTCAGCCGAAAATCGTGGATTTTTCAATGTAAAAAATTCGGATGGCCCCTTTTTTTTAGGGGTGGGGGGGCTGAGCCTCTTGTAGGGGGCTTAGCCCCCCCTCGAACCCCCCCTCAGCGCCGCCACTGACAGTTTGTTACATTTTCCAATAGTGACTTTACCAGTCTTACTTTCAGTGTTATGTTTACTTTCACTTTAATTTTTTAAATAAGTTTCAGTTTTGGTTTAAGTGTCACTGTCCACTCTATTTGAATTTTTTTTCACAAGTCATCTACGACGTATATGTACGGTAAAAATACAATGGATGATGTTTTGTTCTGTGCTTAGCTCCCCCGTTTCTTCCGGTTCATGGTGGATGGTCCGATTGGACGGACTGGACTCCATGTAGCGTCATCTGTGGAGTTGGGTTCCAGACCCGGATGCGGTCGTGCAGTCGGCCGTCCCCTAAACATGGGGGAAGAACGTGCACAGGGAACCATCAGGAGTGGCAGACCTGCAACATGGGGGACTGTGAAGGTCAGGGGTGTCTGAAGTTTTCAAGGCTTTGTTCTGTCTAGGATTATGCTGTGTGAAGGTTTATGGCCTGGTTACATATGGGTTCCTGGTAGGCAGTAGATGCTATGCATGACTGCTGCATACATACATACATACATACATACATGCATACATACATACATACATACATACATACTTATATACATACATACTTATATACATACATACATACACATACATACATACATACTTATATACATACATACATACATATATACATACATACATACATACATACATGCATACAATATACAATTATACATACATAAGTGCATATGAGTAGGTTTCTTGAAGGTCCTCTCTACAAATTCCTGAACTGAATGAAGTCATGAATGAAATGCATGCATACGATGAATAGACAGTATTTTATCTTCCAAATTGTTATTTAATCGATTTTTCTATATGGCACGTTTTAGTCTGTTTTGATTTTGCATTCTGTTGCAGAGGTTCGAAAGGTGAGCGAGTGGTCACCATGGTTACGCATCAATTCGTCCCGAGACGGGAGTTACCAGGAGGAGCGATTCCGTTGTGTATGTAAGGCGGTTGTTGTTGACCCGCTTCAGCTGAGAACCCCGTCCCTCAAGACTTCCATGAGGTTCTGCACTCCAGCCGGCGAGGACTGCGATACAGGTGGCACATATTTGTCGATTTTAACTCTTTTTATTATTTTTAAATATTATTATTTTAAATTATTATTTTACCTATTCATTGCTCTTTACTACTCAAATAAAGTCGGTGAATCGAATTGGTTGGCAATATTTGATGCGATTAAAAACTGATGAAGCCATGATTTGAAAAGTGATTAGCCCTTGGTTTTCATAATTTAAAAAAATTATTTTGATTAATTTAACTGTTGATTACTTTTAACTAAACTGATGTGAAACTTGCCAGTGTTGTTATTTTTAGGTCATATGGGAATTCCTGACGTGGACGGGTCGTGGTCCGAATGGTCGACCTGGACCATTTGCAGCGCTCTCTGTGGATCCGGGTCTCAGCATCGTGAGCGCCTCTGCAACAGTCCATCTCCGAGTGGATCCGGACGCGAATGTTCCGGTCCATCACGCGAACTCCAGGCGTGCAACACTCACTCATGCGTGGCGCAATGGTCGTGCTGGTCGGAGTCATCTCCTTGTTCCGTGTCGTGTGGCGCTGGAGGTGTACGACGCAGGCACCGTGTTTGTGAATCAGAGCTGAACAACGACCGACAGTTTGTGCTGCCATGCGAGGGGGAGGATGTTGAGGTCATGTCGTGTGAAAGGTCACCGTGTCAAGGTTGGTTTGATTTGATGTATGATGGGTTCACTGCAGGACACGATTTAGCCTGGTATTTTTTGATAATCATTGTCTATTTGTCTGTCTATCTCTGACTACCTCTTTTTGTCTGTTTTTGTCTGCATTGTAAGACAGATGGCTTTGCATTGATAAGTGCATGTTGTATGACTCATGTCCTACGAATATATTATTGGAAGAGTCCTGTAAGCTAACAATGCAATTGTTCGGTCCTTGCATTCTCAGATGCTATCTCTGTCATCCGAAAAAAGTAGTGTCCCATCTGTGATTCGGTGGTGTTGATGCATGTTTTTGAGTGTTTAGTATTAACATAAAAATGTATTTTTTTATATATCTGGAAAAATCTAGCGTCGGATTCTGTTGATTTCCAGGCATTTCCAGTGACTGGAGCGGGTGGAGTGACTGGTCCGTGTGCAACTCGGAGAACGTCCAGAAGAGAAATCGTTTCTGCTTGGCGCAGAAGAGAGCGCAGTGCTTTGGCACTGGCACCGAAACAAGGATTTGCATTGTCGTTGAACCGGGTAAGAAACGAGATTATGTGTGACTCCGCTTATGAATTGAACAATGGAGAGATGTTTCAAGATTTACCTCTTTGTGTTGCATATGGTCTGATGTTTCAGGGGCATGCTAATACTGCTGACGTTGGATTATTAATATCTGTGTTATTTTAATGTTACAGGTGTGATGATAAATGTTATTTTAAAGAACTTTACGGGATCTTGTTGACAAGTGTTGTTTCTAAGTTGCAGGGTCTACTTAACGAGTGTTATTTTGGTTTTACAGACTCTGATTAACAATTGTTATTTTGGTTTTACAGAACCTCTCAGTGTTTAGGTTTCATGAGATTTGGGGGTTCACCCCTCACCCTGTTTTTGTGACTCCTCAGCTAACTTTCTGAAAAGAAGCTAGGTTAGGGTCTTGTTCCTCTCCCCTCCCATGTGTTTACCTCTTTCATGAAGTGCAGAAGAACCTACAGTCCAATTATTTATGGTGTGTTTGGGGTCAATTAGTTCCTTGTTTACTGGTATGGTTAACACTGAGAGCATTGAACAGCTTGCCAAACAGGCATCTCCTTTTTCTTTAATGCTATAGATTTAAGGCGATTTGTGCTCAAGTCCAATAAATAATAATACAATAAATAATAATATAATAAATAATAATATAATAAATTGTACCCTAATGGGAAATCAGTTTTTCTCTCTTGAGCAATTTTGAAGGACGAATTTGTTGGCGTTTGGATTGGGCATAGGGAAGTGGAAGATTGTTGAGTGGGAACCATTGAGAAGTTTCTACTAAGGCTATAGTACCAGTAATTCTTGAGTCGATGTCCCTGACCATCATGTATCGGAATTCATGTCATAGTCAAAACATTTTATAACGATTTCTTTTCACAGTACCCGCAGTTTGTATAAATTGATATTGTTGATTTCCTCTATATAATATTTCAGTTCTTTGTCTTTCCTACATGTAGACCAGACCTTTAAATCTGTATACCTTGTAGATCTTGTGACCAGGTCAAGTGTGGACGGTGTCACCAACCACTCCAGCCCAGGTCAAGGTCGAGGCCAAGGTCGTTCACCTCGAAACCCAAGTCTGGTCCACTTCTACCACCTCATAGTCATCGGCGTTATTAGTTTCCTTCTAGGTGGCAGCACCGTCTTCATCATCGTTACCCAGTGCCACGCATCCCCCACCTTCGAGTCGAAGGACTGCCAGTCGGACAGCTTGAAGTACAGCCTCCCGAGCCAAAGGGGTGTGGCCGCTAATGGCTACTCGAGACGATTGACAGAGCCGACCAGCCAATCACATCATTCCATTAAGTCCGATGCTCCGCCCATGACAATGCCAAGAACTGAGCAGGCCATGCTGATCGATGTCAAACAGTATTTCCACTGTCCTTCCACGTAGTTCGTTTCCGGTGCCGTTGCTTAACCATCCGCCCACTTGCTTCTCGCTGTTCCGCTCTAGTCCTGTCCTCCTCGTCGTTGGTGACTAAGTTGCAATGATCTGGTTTTTGTTGCTGAGCCTGGGTTCAAATCCCACGATCACTTTGAATCAGCGATGCGTAATCATCTGTGAAAGACACGTGTTGTTGCTTCCAATTGTTAAGTTATAGACACTGAAAATAGGTGCTAACATGTTTTAGCGCCTCTGAGAGGTTCTTAATAGGTGCTGTGTGATTGCATACCTACATACCGATACATACTGATACATGCATACATATGTACCTACAGAAGTATTTATGTATGCATGCACCATTCCATGGTGTCCTTCCGGATGGAAATGTTGCTGTTGTGTTGTATACGCTTAATCCAGAAAGTCCTGTAAACCAAAGACTCTTATGCTTCATTGAACTGTTCAAGTATTACACATTATCATAATTATCGTGGCACCATATAAATTGTCTGTTTACATTCAATCAAATCAAATCGTTTGCTCCCAGAACAATAATTACACATTGTACATTTTACAATAGGATTAAGATAATAGTTGAATGTGTGATAAGATGTGCAGAGAGTAGGAAGTAAGGAAACAATAGTGCATTTGCAGGCGGTTCAATAAAGTATATACTTACTTACTAAAGGAAAGATCCACTATAGGTAGGGTGCAACTGATTTGTTTCAATGACACAGATACTGTGATTGACATATTAAATAGGTCAGTGGATATCCAATCAAAAGTGAGCATATACTGGTATACAGTACTTGAGCAGTTTGACAGACAGGTAGATAATTTGCATGACAAAATGTTAGACACAGGCTGCAGATAGATGAAGTGATCAAAGATGCCTAGTACATTGTGATGCTGTGAACCACTACAGAAGTCGGATTAGATTAGAAGGTTAAAACCTGCCCAGTCATGACTCATAGTACTTGTTACTGAATAATAGATTGTCATGGCTTTGCAAAACATCTTGTCTTGTTTCCATATCAAATAAAGTCATCATCTGCATAGTTTCACGTTTCTTTGTCTTGCAAGGAAACTTACTATTGGATTTTATTGAGTTAGTTAGGGTGGTTCATTTAAAAAAAGCAATGATAGTTTATACCACGACGTGCATGAACATGTGTATCTAGTAGTCCAAAGAAAAATTATTCATGCTAAAGAGATTCAACCAAAGAATTTCAACCTTCCTCACCATTTTCCAGCATTTCATTCCTGTTATTGAGTGTCATTTTTTTGTGTCAGTTTGTTCTGCTGTGTACATTTTCAGTTAAATTACTTTCATTGCATTATTTAAGTTTTAATTTCAATTTTTTTATGATTTGGTGATTTCAGTTTCAGGTTTCTGTATTTTGCTATCATTTCAGATTTTCATTTTCTAATTTGTAGAAACTGATTCTCAACTTTTCAGCTTTTATGTCTTTTTGTCTCCTGCTTTTCGAGTTAATATAAATATGTTTTTTTATCTGCAGGATCTTTCAGTATTTCGTGTTTTGTTTTAAATTTATTGCAGTGATTTATTACTGTTTCAGATGTGATTGTGATTGCCCTTGACCCAGACAAGTTGTGATTATGCTCACCTTATGAAGATTGAAACTTTAAATTAGATCTATTGTTTTTGTTGTTGTTGTTGCTGTTATTGTTGTTAATACTGTTGTTATTGTTGCCGCTGTTGCAGTTGTTATTGTTGCTGCTACTGTTGTTAATGTTGCTGTTGTTATTGTTGCTGTTGTTGTTATTGTTGCTGTTGTTATTGTTGCTGTTGTTATTGTTGCTGCTGCTGTTGGTATTGTTGCTGTTGTTATTGTTGTTGCTGCTGTTGTTATTGTTGCTGTTGTTATTGTTGTTGCTGTTGTTATTGTTGCTGTTGTTATTGTAGCTGCTGCTGCTGTTGTTGTACAATGCATTTGAAGGTGTAGAAGGGTGCTATATAAATGTGTATTACACTACCGATACCTACTCTTCCAGTTTTAAAATCTATATTTTGTGTTATTTGCAAAGTTTCTTCCGGTTCTGATGTGTATCAATCAGTTTTAACTCATTTTATTGTCATGAACTTAATTTCTCACAAATTACATAAATTAATTCAGTTTCATCAGATTGTTTCAGTTTTCACTAGGCCTATATTTATTTTTACTATATTTAACTGTGGTTTTATTTCTTTGTAAAGTACATTATTTTCAGTTTGTTTTTGTTTGTTTTTTATGTTTCTCCATTTTCGTCATCTCAGCCGTCAGCGTCAATCAGAATGGCGACGCTGACCAGCAGAAATCGACCACTTCGTCCATCCAATCCTACCACGTCGTTGTCACGTCCCTTCTCGGCTTCTTCCTTGGATCTCTATGCGGTGCGCTCATATTTCACTTGTGTCAGCGTCACCGTTGTCTTCGCCATCACCATCGTGAGAAGCAGCCTCTCTTTGAGATCAGCAATACGACGAACATTGAGGTGAAGCCGAACGATTATCTGACTTGCGATGAGGTCATTTCGCTGCCGCCGAATCTTTCGGACGACTGTCATACGTATTCGACGCTGACGTTCAGTCCCAAGCCGAAAGATGCGACGCTCAAGCGAAATGCTTCTATTCAGCGTTCAGATTCGTTGATGAGAACAAAACTTGACCAGCCGGATGCATTCTGAAGCAGTGTTTTGACGAGGTTGATTTTTAACCAAAGTTCTGGGTTTGAACGAAACGTGCTTTGAGAAGAAGATGGAGTGTTCGAATCGGATTGGGTTTCCCAATGTGCATTTTGAGCCAGATGCAATCTGAATGAATTGGGTTTGAGCCAGATGCATTCTGAATGAATTGGGTTGAGCCAGATGCATTTTGAACGATTTAGGTTGACCCAGATTGATTTTGATGTACGTGTGATTTGAACGAGGTGGATTTTTAGGATATTTTAGTTGTTAGCGAGAATGGCAATTTGGAACTGTATGGATGTTTAACGCAAGGGAAAACAGGATTTATACTTCAAAAAGATGCTTGTAATGTCGGAACCCAGTGAATATCTTGCTTTGCATGAATTGATCCAAGTTAATGGTCAGCAAGTTTTGAACTGCCGAACCCCGTTACCAGTTAGCATAAGCTGGTTGATCTCAACCAGAACGATTTTGAATGAGAGATGAACATAGTGAATCAGCATGATTAAGCAACTATACGTGAACTCGGATCAGCACAGTTTCAAACGAGATTTGGTTGACAGTGAAAACAAACTGACTGCACGGAACCAGTCATCGACTGAAGGCAGCTCACATCAAATGAATGACTTTGAACAGAATTATTCTCAGCTGTAGCATCTGCTTCTTCATTCAGCTTCTGCATTAAACTAACACGATGGCTTCAGCTAGCCTCATCTATACTGACTGAACTTTCATGATTGAATGCATCACCGCTGCTTCTATTTATTATGATTATGTAATATAAAAGTATGTCTTCGAAACTTCTCAGTGCCGCTCAAAAGCTGCGTCATGGTGACCAGCTTTCACAGGCACTACCGGAATATATCTATCGACTCTGCAATAGCCGAACTGCCCTGTTCATTCCGGTGTCATGGTCAAACCCGGGAGGTTAAACCGAGGAGACAGCAAAATATGGTGCCACGGTGTAGGCCTAAATCGATTGTGATAGTGACTATTAGTGTTCGTGTAGCGACGCAGGTGTAGAATCAGAATATGATAGCTTGAAGAACTCTTCAAGCTATCATATTCTGTTTATGTCTATTCTGTTTATGTCTATATGCTGTTTTCAGTTGTGAGTGAAAAGTAGCAGAGGACATTGCAAATGGAGGAGAGGTAAGAATAAGAGGCGAGAGATCGACGAATGAGCAATCAGCTGCAGGAGGAGGTCTGGTACTTGTCGGTTAATTCACCGCCACACACAGAAACACAGCGTTAGGGGTTCAGGTTAAGCATCGTGAGGGTCGGTTAGGGCTTAGGGTATGCGCCGTGAGGGTCGGTTAGGGTTAGGGATAGGGTTGGTGCAGTCATACTTGCTGAAATTGAAGCTGGATTGATGAACAAATGATGTTCAATTAAATAGAAGTTATATTGATGAAAAATATTTTCTAGCGAAATAGAAGCGGGATTTATCAAACAAAATCTTGCCTAAACAGAAGCTGGATCGATGGAAACAATTCTCGTCAAACTAGAAGTTGGATAGTTGGATTGATTAAAAATAACAACGCTGTGTTTCTGTGTGTGGCGGTGAATTAACCGACAAGTACCGGAGGTCTTTTTGGAGTTCATTCCAAAGTGCTGGTGCATGCAGCAGAGATTAATAATGATGGAACAACTTGCAGAATTGCAGAGAAGACTGGATATGTCGAGATACTTATGATAATGAGCTATTATTATTTAGACCTGAGGAGGGGGTTGCTAGATGGTGAATAGCTGGCCAATGCATTAAAGAGGATTGAGAGGTTGAAAGACGTTTAGGTAAAAGATATCATTTGGTGGTGGATGCGATGAGGGACTTTCTAATAAAGATAAGAAAGACAGGATGAAACCGGCTAATGGGCGTTGAGATTGAACAAGTCTAGTGTAAAGGCATCTTCCCGGCTTGCCTGAGAGGTTATAAGATAGCCTACATTCAGATGCTACGAGGGTATATACATAGTACAAAGTTTCTACAAATATCCGAAATGGCCGACGTCCTTATTTAATTACTGAAGAATTATGTGAAGTGTGCTTTGCTTTATGGCAGTCTGATATGTTTCTGTTCTAGTTGCTTAGGTCATCTGCCTGCATCTAGTCTACTCAACGTTTCTTGTTATTTTTTTATTAAAAGAAATAAGCCGGTTCAACTTGATGATCCTTTGATGTACATAGGTCACGTCTAACGGAAGTGTAGTTGTTGTTGCATTAAAAATGAAGAATATTAATGGTACCAATTGAAATTAAAACTCCTAAGGGGTCATTGCATAATTACGTAACGCTCGAGGGTGGGTGGGTGGGGTCATTGAAAACGTTACGAAACGTTACGAGGGTGGGTGGGGGGAGAGCTGAGCGTTACGTAACGCCATGAAAAAAATTAATTGCTGTTAAATTACCATCGAAAGATTCTAATGACACTTCAGACATGATGTGGTCGACGTTTAAACTTAGTGACATTGATTTAAGACTTAACCGAAGTAGGTTTATTTATCTGAATAAGATCCGGCAGCAGACATCAGTTATATGCGTGGTCAATTATGTTCTCCCATTTATGCAAACCGGAAACCGCTCTTCGAATTGTTTGGATCTGTGATAGCTTTACCAACGGAACAACGTAGTAGGCCTAATTGCCCTTGAAATCCTGACATCGAAGAACCACTTTGAAACATGTTTTACTTAGTGGACACGATCCCAAACATTTAAAATTAATGCTCAACAAAACTCGGCAATATTTCTATTAATAATTACAGAAGTGCCCAGACTAAGCAAATAATCAGTTCATCTTAATTGAGTTAAACTTTTCAGCAGTGTAAAATTTTATTCCTGAGCTATAATTTAAGAAAATCACAGTTCACGCATGGCTGTTATTTATATGAATAAAACATTGTGTAGGCTATATTTTAAGCTTAGTCTACAGTAACTGTCAAATTAACCTATAATTCACATACTAGGCTATATTAAATTCACTATGAAAACATGAATTATAATAGCCTACGCGCTCACATAAGCCAATAATAGACTTGAATCTCAACTGGATTTTTGTAACAATCGTTACGTAACGCTGGGGAGGGTGGGTGGGTGGGTCAAGGGCAACGTTACGAAGCGTTACAGGGTGGGTGGGTGGGTCGAAAACGGTCATTTTCGGCGTTACGTAATTATGCAATGACCCCTAAGGTTATTGATTTACTGTACTCATTATCCTAATAGTCAAAGCTTCGCAAACTTAAGTCTCGCATGTTCTGTATTTACAATGTTTTGGTAGAATCGACCTTTTAGCGACCCTACGCACTGTGCACGTGCAAATGACATCGCTTTCGCAGATTATCCAAAGTCAGACTTTCATCATATTGTTATCTCCAGCTCCGAGCCTCTGACCAATGCTTGTCCTCACCTTCAAGCAGTGGCGTAGCCAGTTATTTTTTCATGGGGGGGGGGCAGTGGGGTGGCAGCTTAAAATGATGGGGTGGCTACCGTTGGCAATTAAAGCGTGCATCGGCATCTGTATATTGCCATAGACTATGTATTTTTTAGATGTTGGATGTATTACAGTATTGGACATAATACGCATGCAAGCCTCACTAGCTTGTCTGTCCCACAGTGCACTATAGTGGCCTGTCCCACTTTCCCATCACCCACCCTATAAGAAGTTGTACAGGAAGTTGTATAAAAAATAAAATAAGTCAGAAATTATATCAGTGGCGTAGCCAGGAATTTTTCATGGGGGGGGGGGTTTATGG
Source organism: Lumbricus terrestris (assembly GCA_949752735.1). Classification (NCBI taxonomy): domain Eukaryota; kingdom Metazoa; phylum Annelida; class Clitellata; order Crassiclitellata; family Lumbricidae; genus Lumbricus; species Lumbricus terrestris. Next base: position 68,389,343 of record OX457038.1, on the reverse strand, counting down.
CCGGAAACCCTGTTTTTTGCTATTTTTTCTTACTTAAACGGAAAAATAACCTTTAAAAAACCTTTTCCCGGAGCCAATGGGGGGGTTTTAACCCCCGAAACCCCCCCCTTGCCTACGCCACTGAATTATATAACATTCTTTAATTCTTTATCACTCGTAAAAGTAAAACAAACGCAGGGATTGGGGGGGGGCAGCTGGGGGGGGCAGCCCTTTCATTTGGGGGGGGCGGCTGCCCCCCTTGCCCCCCCCGTAGTTACGCCTCTGCCTTCAAGTTCTCTGCTGCTGGGTTCTGAGTATCCGTACACGATCTATCGTCCAGTTCAGTGCATTACGCATTGTAGTAGGCCTTCAGTTATTATTAGTTATTATTACAGTTATTATTATACCAACCTCAATTGCATCACGTCGTGATTAGATCATCGATGTTATCTTATTAATCCATTGTAAAATTACACACAGAAATAAGAACTTCAAAATTAAATCCCTATAGCTCTTAGTTCGTAGGCCTACACAGAGATCGTGTGTTTAGTAGTCCTATAGGCCAATTCGTGAAGCCTATTTCATTTCTGGAGGCTGTTCAAATGCCCAAAACATCCTTAAATAATCATGGCCTTGGTAAGGCTTGGGGCGGAAATAGGGCCTACAGTGATCATTTAACAAAGATGTTACGTAATTTAAGTCATTAAACATATCTAATGCAATGAATTATAATAGTACAATTATATCCGTGATATCATCATCATCTACAAAGATATCAATCAATCGATGCTTGCTTCAAATCGCATCACAGCCTAAACTTATAATCCAAATGCAGAAGACAAGAAAACATCAACAGACTGAAGAAAAGAAGAAAGTCATGAGGCGACCGTGGGAAAGCAAGTTTAAGGAGATCAGACTAAAGTTCAAACAGTGATTATAGACAGAAGGACAAATAGAGAAAACAGTTAGACAAACAAAACAAGTAGAAGAGAAGGAGAAAATGCAAAAGCAGAAGCATTGATCGTCTGATCGATATCATGATCTGCATTCCAATTGGCCTACTTAGCTTAGCATATCCTTATACGACATGGCGATTTTATTAGCTGCAGCCAATAGGCATACATGATACATCTGATACGCCTCACATTCAGAGAAACTCAACAAACCTTCCACGAAAGTCGGTCAACTGGATCGCCTTTGTCCCTCCTGTCCGGAATTGCAGTCATCCTTCGAGCAAACGGTCGATTTCCGCCGGAAGCAAGTCCCGGCCAACAGCCAGCGCGCCATGTCAGATGCCAGAGCCGACAAAGCTGACAGGGGGGCCAGAATGGACGGTGCCAAAACTGCCGGACTTCTCTGGCCGCCAGGACGGACGGTGCCAAAACTGCCGGACAAGTCTCTGGCCTCTGTTACAATATAATTTTTTTATCAACACGTTCACATCCTACAACTTTTATGCATTTAAGTGGCGTCTTAATTAAGAGATCTCTTTTAGGACGATAGAACATAGTAAAGAATGCAATGTCTAGGTAAAAATCAAAGAATCATTTTTTCATGCTTCCGAGTATTCTAGTGACTAGCATTGGCAATCCATATTCACATTTGAAATGATGAGAAACTCTAAACAACCAAATAATGAAAAAACTCTAAAAGATTGGACTATATAGTAGGCAAGTAGGACCAGAATCTAGGAGACCGATAAACCCAGTGGAAGACTATTGGTAAGAACGTAAGATAGACGACAAACCGCAAAGACAACATTATATATAGCCTAAATTTGCAGTCAGATAGTAATTTAAATAACTGTGAGAGAGCAGCATCAAAAAGACAAAAGCACATAAGGGCCTCTCTTCAATTCTACGTACATCACCTCGGAATATCTGTCCATTTCTTCAACGGAATCCTTCATCAATTGTTATGACGCCAAATTCCTATCCCTTTATTCTCCACGGTCTGTCCATTGAACTTTCCATCATATAATTATTCTGTTTGTCAACACCAGTTAGCAGCTTTGCTCACGAGCTATATAACCAATCAATGTTTGGTTCACAGACTCAGTTATTTCCGATTTATTTTACTTATTCAGCATAAGTTCACCCCGTCTTATTCCACATCCATTCCGGCTTCTTCCATCAACATTTCACCTTTCTTATTCGTCTACAAAAAGAAGGGTGAAACGTTCCAGGGAGAGCATACTGTCCAATCGTCTAGCCATCCTCTTTCTCTACAGAAACGGTGTTGGGTATAGTAGTAATTTCAGTAGAAGTCATAATTCATAGAGTGAGGTACGCAGCTACATCGTCGCTATTCTTCATCCATGGTATGTGTGATGGTCATCAGAGTCATGCAGTGCCTGAGTTTAGTGACTACTGCTTAGATCTAAGCCTGGTTTCAATAACTTACAGCTGTTGGCAGGTGTCGCTCGTCATTCCAACCACGAGAAGCGTCATCTGTCGACGGATGTCGAATCTTCACGATGAAGGATCTTTCGCACCATGCAACTACGCAACACACCAGATAGGTTTAGCATATCCATAATTATGGTATCATAGAATGCAACAAGACATTTATGAATTATTTAAATGGCTTAACTAACATCTTCGTTAAATGATCACTGTAGGCCTATTTAGCCTACGCTTAAGGGATATTTCCATAAGAGCCTTCAAGATATTCCTACGCTAGTGTTGCTATACTATACCAGTAGACGAAACTCCGCCACTGCTCGTGCTTTGGCAATGCCAGTCCAAAGCCTGGATAAAAGAGGTGGGCGACACTATAGACATCTTTGATATTACACGGCAGTGTCGTTGAACAGCGACAACTCGTATTTGCACCATTGTGCAACAGATGTCGTTTCAGTCGCAAGAACCGCCACCTGTCGATTGATGACAATTCGCCTGACGGTTCCTTAATTGTCATCCCCGAAGACGGACGATCATGAAATGTTTCAGCGATCGCTCCACCGACAACGGAAAGCAACAAACAGATTAACAAGGCTCTAATATACATCGGCTCTCAACCTATTTTTAGTGCGGCGACCCAAAGTTGTGACGACTCCAACAACAAAATTGATTGAGTTAGCCTACTTACTCCCTTCGTTGCATCTTTATTACGATTCTTAAGCATTTTCAATTCATAATTCGAAAACTGCTTTTGGTATCCGTGTGACATTTCCTGTCTCTTGCGATTCCGAGAGCTACCTAGCTATTCGGTAGTTTTATGTTGAAGTTTCAACAGTCTATTCGCCTTGTGAAATCTCAACAGATGTGACATTTTGCTGTTGGAGCTACCCAAACCTCGATCGTCTGAAGTGTGCCTTCTTAGCGTAATCAGCCTTGTTCTTATAATTAGGCCTACTGGTGCCTATAGGCCTATGTAGTAGCCTATTGAAATTGCTATCAGGCCCTACATTTTTACAAATTTCTGAAAGTCCAGCCGACAGGCTTCTGACTCCTTGCTGAGAACTGACAACATCGGTACTTATACTTCACCACTCCCCCATAGGCCTACTAGATTCTACAGACAGTCGATAGGCCCCCTATAGGCAACTTGCCTAACATCTGTCCTGATATTCTTACTCTTGTTTTCCAGTTACACAGATATAGGTTAGTAGGCCTACTGTTGTCGACAGTTTTTGTTGCTCCAACCTCGAGAACCGCCATCTGTTGTTGATTCTCTCACCAGATCTTCTTTACGACTCGCTACAATGACCGTGAATGGAGAATAGTTCTGCCATCGCTCCACTGAAAAGCAACAGACAGGTATAGGCTATATTTTCACAAAAGTCACAGTACGGTAGTCTAACAGTTCTAACTAGACTGTATATAAGGCACCTAGTATTAATGGCTCGCTGAATATAATATTTGCTTATTAAATGCAAACTGACAAACCACTATAACTTATGGTTAGCTGCATATATAACTAGGCTACATGAAATAGTGTGAGCACTTGATAATAAGTAAAACAAGAATCGATTTCATAACTGCATGGCTGCCTGTTAGACACCGATCGCCTAACCTGACTCTAACCGAAACTCACGGTCCCCGACACTGCAATTACACCATGTTATCACCGCTCCAATAGGGAGTAGAAGCAGTGGCGGCGCCAGCTCTAAAATTTCGGCAGGTCGGGTCGGGGTCATGGGAACTATTTGGCAGGTCGAATAAATTGATGCTTGAATTTGAAGTAGGCCTTCTTCTTTCAGTTCTCTGCTCCTCGGCAGGTTTCAACCTCAAATGACGTCATTCTTCTCTTCTCTTCAGTTCGTTGTATCCGTCAGCCATCGTCCATTCCATCATTATCTGTCTCGGTCTCCTCTCTTTCTCTTTCCCTCCAATCACCCTTCTATAATTTATCCCGGGAGGAAATCTCCTCTTAATACGTGTCCAATCCAGTTCTTTTGCCTTTCTCTTAAAGTTGTTATTAGTGATCTTTTTCTCCTACTCTTTGTAGCACCTCTTCATTCGCCACTCACTCCGTCCAGCTCATCTTTTCCATCCTTCTTCATATCCACATCTCAAAAGTTTTCAATCTCTTGATATGCTCTTTCCTGATGGTCCACGTCTTCTTACCAGTACTTTGACAAGTAGATCTTTGCTCAACTCTCCTTTCATCAACTCTCCTCTTTTCGTGAATGTCTCTTTTCACTATTCGTCGCTTTTTATCACTATGGCATCTTGCATCTGTTGTCATCATACTTCGCAAGTTGCAGCAGCGCGATCTTGACCTGTTCCACTTCCTCTCCATTTATTGTTATTTTCACTGTTATCTCTTCCCTCCACTCATCTTCATAATCTTTGTTTTTTCGATATTTATCTTTATGGTGTATTTTAGTGAGGTCCTGTTCAGTTGATCCATCAATTTCCACAGCCCCTCCTGTGTATAGTCGCCAGCATTGCTTGGTCGTCGGCAAATCTTAGGGCTTCTGGGCTCTTACAGTGTATGAGTATTCCACCCACTGTTTTACCCTCTCCTGCCTGTTCCATTGCCTCTTGAAGGACTATAAGTTCTTCTGCGCATGTATATGTTAAAGAGGAGTGGTGATAGCGAGCATCCTTGCCTCACTCCCCTACCAATTACTCCTTCCTATTGGCACTCCCCTCCTATTCTTATCATTAGTGTTTGATTCATTATAGGTTTCCTATAAACTTCCTGGCCCATGGGCCTATACCTCTATATTTACCTACTAGATAAGATGAGACGTAAAAGTCAGTTGATCTAATAATTGCACCACAGACTAGTGATCTTGTGGGCCAGGAAAAATGTTTATTTTTCATTTGAAACTCTTAAGTAAAATAATGTTAAAAGATACTAAAAATTCCAGAGTTTTTTAGGCAGGTCATTTGGCAGGTCGTGAGCAAAATAGGCAGGTCAAATGACCTGCCGCGACCTGCCGTAGCACCGCCACTGAGTAGAAGGCTAAAATACACGTTTACATTGAATGTCTGCTTCCTTCTGATCGACGATTTTTGATAATGATACAATCTTACCGTAATTCGATTAGCGATCGACTTCAGTCTTTATCGAAAAACAGTTCAGTCGTTTATTGAGAATTTCAACTTCTTCTGATCAACATTTTCGATGGTTTTCCGTTCGAAATGAAAAATTCGTTCGATCCTTCGATCCTTGGTCGACTTTTCTTTCAAAAGAAACAATTATTTCGTCGAATTTCGAATTTCAACTTCTTCAAATCGATATTTTCGGTGATTTTCTCCGATTTCGTCTTTTAAAGTAGTTTTCCAAATAGAAATTCAACCTTACCCGTTTCCAAGACAACAAGTGCAATTACAACTACGTCATATTTAGTTATATTCTACGTCATTGGTATTCGCATTTTTATCGCAAAGTAAGTAAAGTAAGTAAGAATATTCTTTCATATGCCACCAGCAAAGGCACAGTAGTTACAGCAAAGAGTTACAGAGGAAATAAATAATAGGAAACATTATGCAAAGTTATACAATATGATAAAAGCGAGGCCTAATTTGACGTTCATGGAATCATGGTACATTTTTGTCCTACGTGCATTTCATCCGTGTCCAGAATTGTAACCGAACAATAAAAGCCACATAGGCTAGGCTAATGTGTAGCATCTTCGAGGCTTCAGCGATGCAAACGAGTCTTGCACAACGTGAATCAAATCTCCATAGGCCTACAGCCCTACAATATACAAAATATCTCAAACTAATCTGACAGATTCTTTATCGCTCATCGGGCTTTAGATTCAAAACTATAAGCTCCAGCCTTTGCAACTTACATGTTGTTCTGAATACTGGCACATTTCGTTTGGATGTCTTCAGACCCGGTGTGCGCTGAGCGTTCTGCAGAACCAGGGCTAGTTAGTGGATAGATGTATGAAGCCTTCCAGACGAAATCAAGAACATCCCAGCCCCACGGCTCAGACGACACCCACCTTAGTATAGCTGTTCCACACCTCTGATCATACGGTACCTCGACCCGGACCACCATGCATGGACTACTCTTACGGACAACCCTTTTGACTCAACGCATTTGATCCTGATCCTATGGTAACTCGACCCGGACCGCCACGGACTAGGACTACTCTCACGGACAACCCTCCTAACTCAACGCAGCGCTCGTGAATAAGCCGGTGCCCCGCGCTTGGCTTTCCAGTGGCGCTTTAGAAATTAGGAGATTACGATACGATATAGGGTGATATAAATTTCTTTATGATATAATTATAGGCTACTTATTTACACGTGGCCTTAGCTTTTGGAAAACCAGCGGCCTACGTAGGTCTATTATTCAGCATAATTAATAGACTATTATACAAAATGCATGCACACAATTAATATGGCTAAATTCGATAACCAGCAAGCTGTTGTCGAGCATAATTATTCTACAACGATCGATGTCTCATTCTTTCTTTTCAACAAAGAGAATCTTCAGTTCATAACGCACAGGTAAAAAAAACCTCTGAAAGACAGAAGTTTTGAGGCTATAGAACTCAAGTTTTGAGGCTACAAAATTCAAGTTTTGAGGCTATAGAATTCATGTTTTTACAGACGATAAACAAGCTATCGTGCTCATTAATATGACTAGACAATATTCACTAAGAAATCCCATCCAGTCTTCTGCGATTACGCTGCAAGTGCGGAAACGCGACTTCGTTTATTCGTCTCCGCGATAGAAGAAACCTATTAGCGAAGTCTATTTTTGCCGATATGAAGACTTCTCAACCAGTAGCTGTTGGATATTGCAGAAAGAGATGGTGGCTCACTCTTGTTATCATAACCGGAAGTTGTGCTTCGTGGATTGTTTTCTACACGTCGTGTTGTAACTCAGGACATCCGGTCAGTTTTCTGACATCCACAGCGAATGCGTTTTGGCGCCGATTCAGTGTCAACCATAGTCAGATAAACAATAGTCAGATGAAAACAAGTCTGCTAAACAATAGTAGGATGAACACAAGTCAGATAAACAATAGAGAGATGAACAAAAGCCAGATAAACAATAGTAGGATGAATGCAAGTCAGATGAACGATAGTCAGATGAACGAAAGCCAGATAAACAATAGTCAGACGAACAAAAGCCAGATAAACAATAGAGAGATGAACAAAAGCCAGATAAACAATAGAGAGATGAACAAAAGCCAGATGGACAACAGTCAGGTTAGAGAAACAATCTCTTTGACTGACCACAATAATTGTTCTCGTTACGTTACTCCCGGCAAGTTCATGAGCATTGGACTTGCAAATCAAATGTTTTATTTCGCTGCAGCTCTGCACGTAGCAGACCTTACTGGGAGAGAAGTTGTTCTTTTTCATGACCACAGCGTTAGAACTTTGACAGACGCCTTTGATCTAAACGTTAGAATACAAAAGGACGTTTGTCCAAAATACTATTTTACAGAGTCAACTTTTTCGTTTGATCCGCTTCTGGAGAAAACCGTGGTAAATAATTCTGAAACTTCGAACATGTCAATAGTTATCAACGGCTTTTTCCAAAGCTGGAGATATTTACGATTTATTAAGGATCGAGTCCGGAATCACTTTAAGTTTAGACCTGATACAAGACAGGTCGCTACAAAGTTCCTCCAGGCAAATATTCCACCAGGATGGACAGAAGATTTTTTGCGAGTTGGTATACACGTCAGACGCGGAGATTTTCTATATTTGATTACTAAAGGTTTTAGTGTTGGTACTGAAGAATATTTCCAAAAGGCCATGAAGTACTTCGTCCAGAAATATGGTCGTATACAGTTCATAGTGGCTTCATTAGATAAAGAATGGACGAAAAAGTTTATTTATTTTAATGACAGTGATGTGGCGAATGTGACATTCTTTTTCGGTCATACGAATGTTCAAGATATGGCGATATTGTCAATGTGTGATCATGTCATCGTGTCGACAGGAAGTTTCGGATGGTGGTCAGCATGGCTTGCAGGAGGTACAACTATCTACTATGCCAACTTTCCTAGACGAAATTCCTCATTTTCCAAGCAGCTGAAACGGGAAGACTACTATCCGACAGACTGGATTCCAATGGAATGATTTTCAACGTTCGTAAAGCGCCCGACTGGTCCGGTGTCATTTTGTCCATTTGAATTAATGAACTTTACAGATGCACTGCCGAAGCTGACATCTCACATTGTTTCATTGCGCATTGTGGTTCTCAAGCGTGTCTTTTTAAGCTTGAGGCGACTGACTGAGCGTTCTGATTAAGCACGTGTAACTGGGTTACTGGAAAAGCGCTTACTGTTCACGCTAGTTTACTTAGTAGCCTACCGATAGATGATCAACAATGATAATGATAACGATCATCGAAGATGATGGATCGATGGAGTTTTTCAAGTGACGTTATTGCTTTGAATTACGACATTTGCAAGTTCTGTGTACCGAAGAAGACTCGGAGTTCGGACGTCAATAGTAAGAAAATATAATTATGCCCCGAACATATTCTGAGTATAGTGCAGAAATTCTGGCAGGGTAACGACCGGGGCAAAGGCTTTTCTACCAGGACGTTTGCCCTGCCATGCCCTGGTGTAGCGCCGCCCCTGCCTGGTATCAATTTTGGTAAAAACATCTAATTTTGATGAAACATCCGACAGGGTTAATTATGATCTAGATGCCTATAATAGCACATCATGTCTAACAATTGAATGAACATCATTAAATTTTAAATTTAGAGGTCTGATTTTGCCTATACCGGTACTATTTGTTCATTCACTTCCAAGGGGATGCAAGATTCATTCATTCATTCCGAAAATTTATATAGCGCCCCTTCAAGAAGCCTACTCAGAAGCGCTCCTAGCCCAGTCACGGCTAAGAAGATAGGTCTTCAGCAATTTGTAGAAAGCAGGCAAATTATTTCGAGGTAGCAAGCGCAGTGCAAGCGGGAGCCCATTCCATGAGGACGGGCCAACAACCGAGAAGATTCCACGCTGTCTGGTAAAAAAGCGGGTTCGAGGGACCAGCAGCTCCCCATTGGCCGAAGAGCGTAAAGCTCGACGGGAGGCCAAGTCGAAAACTGGGCGACAGAGATCAGACAAGTACGACGGAGCATTAATAGCTATAGTTAGGCACTGCCAGACAAGTGCTGCTACTCTGTAGTAGATGCATGCGTTGTGAGACTGGAGGCCAGTGCAAAGCATTGCGCATGCAAGCAGAAATGGGGGGCATACTTTGGAATATCACCAATAAGCCGAGCATCACAGCGCATGACCCGGTCAAGACGACCTATTAAGCTAGATGGGTGACCAGTAAGAACTGAGCATTAGCTACGAAGCGGTACCTTTTCATCAGACTGGGTCAATTCTCAACCAGACCTTATTCGAAAAGCAGTTTTATTTTCTGCTCTCGTGAATATATGCTGGTGCACTGTACTTGACTTTTCAGTGGCGCTTTAGAAGTTGGTGGATACAACTATGGTTCTACTATGGTTCAAGTCCTACTTAATGACAATTACGATTTATTGAGACATCTGCTAATTTGGTTATATTGCTTTTCCGCATAACTTTTCAATATGAGATTATATAGGCCTACAAAACATGAGACATTGTAATAATACATGTAAATAAAAGCAATAGAAACAACCTTAAACGTTGCCATCATTGCTTGTTTGTCTTCCAGTGACACTTCACATATAGCATATAACTATCTTGATCGAAAAGATCGATTATGGCCACCGAGTTTATGGTGCATTGCAGTCGATTAGTCACACATGTTAGTTTAATGATCACATTCAGAGTTTGCACTTTTAGAATAGTTGTCTATTGACATGTCATAGCCTATATGGCCTATAATTATATGCCACGCTTGTTGAAACCAAATGGACCCATGCAGGTGCCGTGGTACAAATGCACAGCTATATGGCCGTCATCAGATTGGGCCAGCAAGTCGGTGAATAAACGCAATGAAAATTTTCAGTAGGGTCACTTGTGAAATATTTTTAATAACGTAATCCACTAATCACGACGATTAAAACATTTAGCCTACCTATCACATACTAGGAATACATAAAATTATCTTAAGTGGGTCTAATAGCCTAATAATTATGATCTATATATAGGCTAAGCCCATCCGGGTTCCTAGGGCGTTGCATGAGTGTCTAAATTTTACTGCCGCATTTCCTATAATTATAGACGCGTCCCCCAACTTTTGATTGGTCCCCTAGCCTTATTATTATGGTCCCTCCAACTTTTAGGACGTGATTCATTATGGTCCCCCCAACTTTTAGGACGTTATTGCGCCTATGTCTATAACCACGCAATTGTGGCTAATGTCTTCCTGAGGTCATTTAACAGTCTGCGTGAGATAATTATGTATACTATACAATACATGCCACACATTAGAACAGGTTTTAATGAGGCTGCTGAAATGTAGCCAAGTTGTGGAGACTTGTCATCATTTCATCAACATTGAGCTGGTTAGCATTTTTAGTTTTTTACGCGTTGTACCAACCATGGCAGGGACAACGTTAAAGGTGCTAAGTAGGCTAGCATATGGTGCAATCCTTCTCGAACATTGCGTTCCCGAGCACTATCACCAGAAATTAAGATAGTAGCCTTGGCCTAGGTGTAGCTTCTAGGCCTATATAGGCTAGAGCGCAAGTTGACCTGTCTAACAAAACTTACGCATTGAAATTCGTGTTCTTCATTTAGCATATTAAGATTCAGATAGTTGCAGCGATTTTGTAAAACTAGGATGCAGCGCAATCTGAGTCATTACCATAATCTGTAAAACTATATAGTCCCCACGCCAACGCTGCCCTCGGTAAGGACCTGTATACGCAGACCTATTTGCATTTTGCATCTGCGTGGTTGAAGCAGGCTGTCTCATCTGCAGCTGGAGTCTAGAACGATCTATGTCAACTGATTTGATCACTTGATGTCTCCGGTATTGCTCTACTATGGTTCCAGACAACTTCAAGTCCTACGTGTCTTCCCTATCCTTCTCTGCTGAAGGCTTCTTGAAGCCTCCGGCCTGTCATCGCAACCTTACTAATATCTCTCGCATGTGATGTTCCTCAAAGCTCCGTCCTGGATCTACTGCTCTTTATTCTCTGCGCCACTCAATTGGTCTATCCTATACATGTAGATTCCTCCGCTGCTTGCCACCATCTCTTTGCATACCACACCCATTTCTATATATCCTTACACCCAGGCTCTTTTCCCACCTACATTGCCATCTACTCAATGTCGATAACTTCATCTCACAATGGATGCTGTCCAACCTACTCTGCCTCAACCCCTCTAAAACAGAATTTGTTAAATTAATTAGGTCCTCAAGACCAAATAAAGAAAATCCCTGACTCTTCCACATCATAGCTCGAGGGTACGCGCGTACCCTAAAATAGAATAGGCTACGTTATAATACGTACGTACCTTTCAAAAAATACAATACGCGTATGGTACGTACCGTACCATACATGTGCACGGGAAAAATTTATGTCTTGCTGGGCGACCCATAGCATACATGTACGTATACATGCAGTCAACAGTACGCATCATTGAAATCGGTATTTCCGGAATCGTAGCAGTAAATTTAATTCGATAAATTCTTCTTTTATAATTAATTGAATACAACTGTTCAACCTTTCCTTGGAGTTGGACTTTTAAGTGCTGCAGCAGAAATGACCCGACTAACTGACATTAATTAGTGCATTAAGTGCAATGTATGCTGGTAAACATATACCTACAATATGGCATTGCAGCAATTCACTATACGCTGTATACTTGACTGTAATAATTATTGTTTGTTTAAATCAAATTGAACATTCTTATAATGAGCAATGACTAGGCTAACGTATTCTATTATTGTTTACGTACCCTAAAATAGGGTACGTTTAAATACGTACGTACCTTTCACAAAATAGAATACGTATGGTACGTACCCTCGAGCTTTGTTCCACATCTATCCACAAACTCATCTCTTACCTTTACATATTGATGCGTTGCCGCATTGCTGCCCATTAATTAATTAATTAATTCGTTCGTTCATTTTATTCGTCGGCCAGCAATTGTATTGTATTGTATTGCAATTAAACATTTAAAAAGCGCCTCTTGTGGGGTTCTCTCGGGCGCTCCCGGTGAGCAAGGTCCTACGAGAAGAAGCAAGCTTATGCTTTAAGTAACTATTTTCCTGCCTTATATCTTAGTATGCATGATACATACGGACCAATAAAAAAATGATTGATTGATTGATTGATTGATTGATTGATAGACGATAGAATGACCAGAAATGAGGACTGGTCATCGCCCCAGCTTGCAGTGAGCGTGTGACAAATATAGCCTTTCCTTCAGCATACTGTAATTATGCATCTAATTTGAACAGAAATGTCTGAAGGATGCATGTCCCTTAGAAATTCGGCAGCGAAGACTATTGGGGTTAGAGGTTGAATATTCCCAGCTAAAAGCAACTGGGATGATGGAGAAACATGGACGATGCCTGAACGTCATCAGCAAGCTCAATTCTTTGGTCATTGCATTCACCAGCTCCTGCCACCTCTTCGGGAGGACAAGTATTTACTTACTTACTTACTTACTTACTTACTTACTTACTTACTTACTTACTTACTTACTTACTTACTTACTTACTTACTTACTTAGCAAAGCGATGACCAGCAGCAGCCGCTCAGATAGCGAGAAGCGAGATGTCAATCATATATATATATATATATATAATTTATATATAAATATATAATTATATATACACCGTGAGGCATAAAAAACAAAGCCCCTAGAAAAACTGTTATAATTTTAACAATATTCAAGCAATGTCAATGAAATTCAGGAAATGTATTGCTAAAGAACAGGCAATGTAAACAGATTTTCAGTTTGTATACTCAAACTGTCCGCCTTTAGCTTCTACGCATGCGCGAAGTCGCTTGCGCCATACACGCACCGCCGAGTCAATAATTCGCTGGTCAAGATCGTTCCAAGCTTGCGCGATGCGCTTATGATGAACCTTCAACATCACAGACTTTTGTTTTGTACACCATTTCCTGCATGCATTCCCATATTTTATAATCGACGGGATTCAGATCTGGGCTGTTAGGGGCCATGTTGCTGGAGAGAGAGAGATATTGCAGCCGACCGCCTTTTACGCACACGTCCGACGTTTAGCAAATCCCTGACGGAGCCATGCAGTCGGTGTTTCTTCTCTGGGGCGCACGTCAATTCACTTTGTTAAACCGGGGGTAGAAATCAACGGCCAACACTACAGAGATGTTTTACTCATGGAAGGCCTTCTATCTGAAACTCGATAACTCTGAATTTTGAATTTTCCAGCAAGGTGTTACTCTAGCGCACGGAGCTCGAGAAACGGTTGCACTTCTGACGAATGAAACTTCTGACTTCATAATTCCTGCACTGTGAGTCTATGGCCCCTAACAGCCCATGAGAATCCCGTCGATTATAATTTACGGGGAACGCAGGAAATGGTGTACAAAACAAAGGTCCGTGATGTTGAAGATCTTCGTAAGCGAATCGTGAAAGCCTGGAACGATCTTGCTTGAACAGCGAATTTATTGACTCGGCGGTGCGTGAATGGCGCAAGCGACTTCGCGCATGCGTAGAAGCTAAAGGCGGACAGTTTGAGTACAAATTGATAATCTTTTTACATTGCCTGCTATTTAGCTATAGTTTTCTTGAATTTCATTGACATTGCTTGAATATTGTTAAAATTATAAAAAAAATCTAGGGGCTTTGTTTTTTATGCCTCACGGTGTATATCATCGATAATGTTATCGAATTGAGCTAGAAACAATTTTCAGTGTTTAAATTGCTGCAATTTATTCGGTCGGTCCATTTATTTAGTAGGCTAAACTTGGTCGTAATTGGTAATGCTGAAAAATTCTCTGCAGTTATTAACAATTTCCTTATTTTCCTTAAAAGTCAGAAATCTTTTCCACTTAGTAGCAGTACCAATTGATTCGTTTCCTGACCTGGATCCAATCCGTTTTTCCCACCACCTGGTTCCAACTGGATTTCCAGAATTAACGAACTCGTATATTCGTTTAGAGAAATTCTTTAAATTTGCCACAAAATCTTCGTAAATAACTCGATAAATTTTTCCTGGATATTTCTCCTGTAACTCTGAGCTCAGTCTGATATCTCTGAGGACGGTACTACAGAATAGTTTTGCCTCTCTGGACATGATTTCTCCATGTTGTCCTGTAAGTGTGTAGCCACCGAGCGCACTTGAGTCGAATCTCAGTCTTGAAAGCCCAACGGGTCGTGGATCACGCACTAAGTGTATCACACGGAAGTTTGGAAGAGTGCGCAGCAGAGGTTCCATGCTTTTCATTGTCGATCGCACAAGTTTGACAGCTCGTAGGGTTCGGTTTTCACATGAATGCCTGAGCAGATGCACACATCTGGTATCAACGACTCTGCGCAACGACTTCCTGCAACGTAAATACTTGCGAAACATTGGATAGATATCAGCGCGTGCCTTCCGATAAGTTGCGTTGTTCAACATCATGTGACATTCTCTTTGGCGATGCTCAGATTTCTCTCCGAAACGAACGCCGCAGTGTGACTTGGGTTTGAAGGAGTTACACTTGAGAACCAGTTTTCGTACGATTGGATTCTTTATGCACTTGGTGTAATTAGTTTCGTCTTGGTAGAAGTCGTTGTACAAATATCGATGGACAAGCAATTCCGTTGGTAGACTATCGATATCGCAGAGAAGGATCGCCCGAAGAAACTTGGACACAGCTGACGTCTCACCGTCCGATGGTATTCTGTATAAAACGAATACAAACAAGTTCATTTGCTAACCATCGAAATAGATCTAGAGTTATCCTTAGGAACAGACTGAACACGACACAACAAGAAAAGCTTTGGCACCTAATATAGGCTGCGGAGAAAGTCAATTCCGATGATGAGTCCGAGCAACGTCACCACAAAATTACCTTCATTTGCAAGCTCAAAGTTCGCTTGGCTTTAATATTTTAGGCTACGCTAAAGTTGAAAAACACATTTTGTTTCCCAAACAAGCGGGTTCCAAGCAGTACAGCACGCACTTGATTAACCTAAACTGGACTTGCGTCTTTTCGTGCGAGCAGTATCAATGACTGTTTGCAAGTAAGCCTATGTAATTATGCATGCATATGTGTCTATTTTGTGTACATGAGTGTGAGTATGTAATATATGTATGTACCTTCATGCAAACATATCTGGTCATTCACGGTGTTTAGGCTATAGCATATTTTGGAAACTAGAAAAGACCTGCATATAGTGACATCTATGAGCATTAAAGATGAAGTACTAGACAAACTGCATTATAGTTTTCTTTAGCTATAATTGTACTTGTTTCGGGTGTGTAAGTCGTAAATAAACCTCATCGATCCGTTTTTATAATTTGTAATATCCGAAGGGACGTTCCACCCTTCCGATGTTCCATACAGAGATGTGTAAAGTGCGTCCAGCGGTTCAAACATGTAGAAGGCGTCTGGGTTCTTGCCGAATAGGTCTCCGAAAAAGGAGGATCCACATCGCTGATAGCTTAAGATGACTGCGGTTACAGGCTTTCCGTCTTCAAACGGGTGAAAAGGAACCTGCATGAAAAGATATAAAACTGCCATTTATTTTGCTTCACAGATCAAGTGCGAGAGGAAGACCCTCCGTCAATACTCAATAGCCTAATTATAACTGTCGTCGGTTTGTAATAGGTTTCAAGAAAAGTATATGGACGACGATTGGACGTCTAAACTTTTCAAATATACTGACAAATCTCAGTTTCAACCTCAGACAAATAATCATTCGAAAATTGAAATTTTAACAGGCATTTAAAATGCATTTAGGCCTAAAGTATAATGTAATTCAATGTTGACGTAAGAAGCCCTAAAGGCCATAAGAAGAAGTCGTTATGGAGGTGTGATGAGATGAGCAGCAAAGACTATAGAGATTTGACCGCTGGTAGGCCTAGTTCATATGGCAACGCTCCACGAAAAGAGCAAGCCCCTCTTGAGGAAGGTGAAAGTTATATAGATCGGTTAACACTAAGGCTGTTTGCTTCTTTCAGAGTATTTGCATAGCGCATTTTCTGAAAACTACTGAGAGGTGCTCACAGAACTGGGTCCGAGTCTCAGGTTTATCGTGTTAACCAAAATAGATCGTAGGCCTACCGGTAATTGTTGAACTGCCATTTTAAGAAGCCATCACCATGGTCAGGGCTTTTTAACGTGCAGTTCTACACAAAATGTGCAGTTGTGAATGAATTTGTGCAGTTGTAAAAGCAGTCTTGGGCAGTGATTACCATTAGAAAAAGGTAACCGCAGACGGTTCACCATGGAAGAAGGAAGCGGAACGAAGGGCGTGTGAGTGGAAAATATGCATCAGGAAGGTCAAGATCCGAAATTAAAAGCGGATGACTAAAAAAATGTCATCAGATTTTTACACTGCGAGCTGGGACATTTCAGGAAAAATGCTGCCAAACAACTTAAAAGGGTCATCAGTCAGATTTTTATACGCTACAAGTTAGGACATTTCAGGGAAAATTGATTTTTTTCCCTCGGTGACTTGCGACATTTCTTGGAAAAATTACCACAAACGTCAAAATATTTAAATAGAATCTGTTCCCGGTTGTGCAGTTCTAAAAATTATTTTAAAAGCTCAGGGTGATAATTGCCGGGGGTTTGGGGGCTTCAGCCCCCCAGTCTTTCTTAGAACTCCATAGTAAAATCTGTTTTTCACACCCAAATTTCAAGTGTATAATGGTCCAACCCCCAGTTATTTTTCCATAATTCTTACACTGTAAAAGCTGTGATCATGATGGTACACTGTGGCGTAGACAAGGGGGTTTAACCCCCCCGTTGGCTTGGGAAAAGTTTTTAAAAAGGTTATTTATCCACTTAAAAAAGAAAAAAACAAAACTGAGTTGCGGGTATAAAAAATTGCATCTTATATGTTAATTCATTACAGTCTATAGAGTAGGCCTATAGAGCTATACGCCTATATACAATATTTGAAATTGATCGTGACAGAAGCAGAAGACGTAGCCTAAGCCTACGTGCACAGATTAGTTGTAACTTACTGTAATTTGTGTAGATAAACTATACGTAGTGAAGTTCATGAGATGGAGAGCTTCTTCTGCGTGTTCTTGCAATTTGAGACTTTTTGGTGGAATGTGATCTGCAAAATACATGAAATATTCAAGGAAGAATCCAACAGTTTCTGAACAAGAGATCGATCGTGTAACAAGTAGACTTACATGCATCGCCTATGTCAGGGCTTTTTTTAAACGTGCAGTTGTACACAAAATGTGCAGTTCTAAACAGATTTGTGCAGCTGTAGAAGCACTTCTGTATACAGTTAAAAGGTTCTAGGGCAATTACCCCCTGGACAATTACCCCCCGGACAATTACCCCCGACAATTACCCCCTGGACAATTACCCCCCAGGACAATTACCCCCGGACAACTACCCCCTGTGCCAATTACCCCCCGGACAACTACCCCCCGCGCCAATTACCCCCCGGACAATTACGCCCCGTACCAATTACCCCCCGGACAATTACCCCCCGTGCCAATGAAGAAGTCTATGTCGTGTTAAACGCAAGTTAGTGTTAAACGTTCAAGAAAAATATTAAATAGCATCCAATCTAAAAACGGTTGTAAGCTAGTTGGAACGCCTGCCTAATAAAACATTTAAATGTCATCGATAGAGGTCTGGATTCAGTTTGTAAAATATTAAATAAAATCCAACCTAAATACGGTTCTAAGCTAGTTGTAACGCCTGCCTAAGAAAATACTTAAATGTTTGTCTGAAGCAGTGGCGACGCCAGGATTTTCGTTTTGGGGGGTTGGATTTTCGGGAAAAATTTTCCGTTTCAGTCGCCAAAATTTCTGACGACCTTTTTTTAAGTCATCGACCAAAATCGGAAGAAAATTTTCCATTTTCGCCGTCAAAATTTCTAACGACTTTTTTATAGTCATTTGATAGATCGAAATCTTCGAAAATGGTCCTTTTTCATAATCCGCCGAACTGTCTTTCAAACCTCGTGTGTACCTTTACGGTTATTTTTGGGGAGCTAAAGAGGATTAATCGTGCAAAAAAATTTTACATGGGAAAAAATGGATGACCTTTTTTAGGGGGGCTTAGCCACCCCCCTAGCGCCGCTACTGATCTGAAGGTCTGATAAATACGAAGACCATGACCATGAGGATGTTCGTTCCCTCACGCGTATACGAACAAGCTCACACTGTTCCACGGGGGGTAGTTGTTAGACCTGGAAGTCGACCCCAATAAGTCGACCCCAGTCGACTTGGTCATTCCAAGTCGGGTCGGGTCGTTTCTGCTCACCGCAACTGACCCCAAGTCGAATTTTGTAGATAGAAGTCACTTGAAGTTGTTTTTACCTCAAGTCGACTTAAACCGACTTGAGACACAAACATAGTTAAATTTGCCACTTCAAACCAATGATCGTGACAGCATTTAAGCAGCTTTTGTTGCCTAGTGTGTTTACAAGAATGAATGAGTCCTTTGCTAAACAGAGACTTACTGATTATTTTACCGGTCGGATATATCGTGCAGACTGCCGTCTGCCGATCTATTCATATGATTTGTTATTCTATGCTTAAACGTCGCGCTTAGGCATGCGCCTAATTAAAATGGCGAAACAAAATGTTACTAAACCACTAGCACGTAGGCCTAAGCTTATCAAGCAAATCAGTGCACTTCTAGTGGTCAGTGAATTCGGCGCAAAGAAAGCTGGGTCTACAAGGCCTATAATAAATCGATAGTTTGGCGCTATTTTTGTGCGCTACACCTGCAGTTGTCTGCAGACGGAAAACTATTGTAGGGCCAATTGGACAATGAAAGACTTTACTGTCAGTGAGTAGGCCTAGTGGCTGTAGTAGCCTACTGTAGGATGATGCGCTTGCAATGCTATTTGCTAAGTTGCGGAATGATGTTAGTGGCCAAATAATTATGAAAACAGATTTACAAATTAGGCCTATCATATCACGCCATTCATTCAGTGCAACCAGTCCGCGGTCCGCCACTTTATCTTAGACCTTGCGCGTTTTACAAATTTAATTAATATTAATATTAATAGTAAAAAGATAATAATGAGTGTAGGGCCTAATCTGAATAATCACAGACAATGGACAAGCTAAAATTCATAGGCCTAATAATTTGCCGTCGCATTGTCTAGGTTACTATAGATGGCCCAAATCATCACAAGACTATTCAAACTGAAGCACAAACAGCCTTAAATGGACTTAATAACACTTTAACTAAATCATGCATCAATTACGTGTTGAGGCCTCATTAGCCTACTCATTTGTAGGCCTAAATTAAATTAATGCTTGCAGGAAAATTGGCTTGACTTCTTGCATTAGTAGCCGTACATAGACCAAGACTAATGGCTATTATGCCATGTCAGAAGTCGACTTCAAGTCGGAAGTCGATTGTTTTTCTGCCAAGTCGGGTCAAGTCGTTTTGGCGCCGAGAAGTCGACTTCAAGTCGACCTCAAGTCACTTTAGGGTCAAGTGGGGTCAGATTGGCTGACCAAAGTCACTCCCAGGTCTAGTAGTTGTCCGGGGGGTAATTGGTACGGGGGGTAATTGTCCGGGGGGTAATTGGCACAGGGGGTAGTTGTCCGGGGGGTAATTGGCACGGGGGGTAGTTGTCCGGGGGTAATTGTCCTGGGGGGTAATTGTGCAGGGGTAATTGTCGGGGGGTAATTGTCCGGGGGGTAATTGTCCAGGGGGTAATTGTCCGGTCACCAGTTAAAACTGGCAAAAAAGGGTCATTTTCCTCCGTTTGGGAGTAATTTACTGAGGAGGATGGGAAAGAAAAGAACGGGTTGTGCAGTTCTAAAATTTCCTTAAAAATAGCCCTGGCCTATGTGATTGGGACTAGCTACACTGCTTGTGAAAAGTTGGTGCTCTGCGCTTAGCCTTTGAGTTTAAAGGCCATACATGTGTCCCTAACATTTATTTCATAACCATTAAGATATGGAAACTCGAAATGCTTCTTGTATAAGCGTTTTACACAAATGAAGCCTATCTAAACCCATCTATAGGCCCTAAGCATTATTTAGGAAATATAGGAACACTCTCCGCGAAGTTGAATTTGAACAATTTCGACTCAACAAAAGCAGCGCACTTAGGACCTAAGTTGGTGAACATAATTATTACGGTGTGTCAAGAAAATATTTATTGCTACTTGTTTAGGCCTACTTGAAACACATCGTTGTTGGCTACTTTTGGCATGTAGGCCTATGCCTAAACGGCGCCTTGTGCAAAAAGTTGCAGCATTAAACTGTTCTAACCTAATCGCATCAGATACAACGAAATTTACTCTACTCCAATCGACGCACTCTAATCTAACAGGCCCTAATAATATCTAATATATATTATTATTATTATTATTATTATTATTATTATTATTATTATTATTATTACTATTATTATTATTATTATTATTATAATCATTTATTAGACAAAACATGTTTTACAAGGAAAAGCGCAAAAAGTTCTTTGTTCATGCATGTTAGCGACCTTCATCACAGGACAACTGTGTGAACGTGCCTCGAAATGCCACTGCATTAAATCTTTGCGTACAAATTGAGAGGCGTTGGAAAAGGTACGTGGTTTCGAGAGGGTTTCCAGTTGTCACTGACAAACGCCGGCCAAGTTCAGTTAAAAATTCAATGCCCGATCTGTTTATGGGGCCAAGTGTTTCAAAAGCAATAGGGACGAAGTCATGTGTTGCGGGGAGGTTAGCATACTTTACATTTTTTCGTGTTGCAGCTGTTGCTGCTACTTCGGCCGCTCCCCCCGGTGTAGTCGATGTCACGTGGATGTAGGAGGTGGCGCAAGTGTGGATGCTAGTGGCATCCCAGGCAACGTATTTGCCTCGCGACCACGGGATCAGAGTTGCTCCATCAGGCCGTTTGCCGTCGGTACGGAAAAGTCCAGGCGGTTCTTTTGTGCTTGGAGTACCCGCTCTCTGAAGGGCCCTCCAAATAATGTCATTAAGCGCGAAGTGTCTGCTGGCTCGACCCCCAGATTGTTTACAGACCAGACCGTGGTGTCCTCCTTGATCCACCAAATCTCCACACTGGCACTGGTGTGGCGCATTGAGGTTTAAACCCAAGCGCAAACCAATAGCCACCCTGACGGCCTCATTGCTCAGACCCAACCCACATGATATTAAGGGCACAGTGGCCATCCAGTCCCCGGCGTGTGGGGATGCCACCGCTCCAAGTTATTATTATTATTATTATTATTATTCTGTAACGCGTTTATCATTCTGTATACACAATGCATGGCATATAGGCCTACGGTCATTTCAAGTAGGCTTAAACTCGTTGTTGAGAATCGCGATCCACTGTGGAAGCCGGTTGAAAACCAAAAGGCCTAATTCTGCACACAGACATTTTTAGGTTATCCACGGATTGCAACAGTT